>CM074723.1:364743519-365173519 GCA_037306005.1 Rhinophrynus dorsalis | reverse complement strand
GAAGTCTGGGAAATTTTGTATTAGTGGATCAGTTCGTTTGCTCGATAAATGGTCCACTTTTTGTTTGTGCATGAGGGCCATTCTGTTTAGTGCAATTACAGATTGGAATCACTCAGGACTTGTATACTGTATTTTAAACATTAATATTATTTGTTCTATTCTCAGAATGAACATGATGGATATGCACTGCATATGTGCGTGTTGCAGAGCTTTCTAGCCTTCAAGGGGTCCATAAGTTGTACATTATTTGGTTTCTGTGAGGCATTTAGTGATAGGTAATAGATTGAGCACGGTTATTGAAGGGGTAGATAGGTAATGGATTGAGCACGGTCATTGAAGGGGTAGATAAGAGTTACAACAATATGGTATACATTTTAACCTATTAGATGTCAGACATGACTCCTTGTTAGTTCATTAATGTTATAACTTTATTTGTCCTCATGAAAACGTTCTTAGCATCCACCTAAAATGATGATACAGGCTTCTTGCTGCATTTTTGCCACAGAAACTGATATATGAGTTTGCTGATGTACTAAGATTGATGCGCCTTGAATATCTGGAGCAATTCTGGTCAACCAGTTATACCATAAGGAACCGATTAAAACGTACCAAATGTCCACTACTTTGAATGAGGCTTTTAACTGCTTCAATGCTAGAGAGACCTCCAACGCATTGCACTTGAGACCTCTCTAGCATTCAAGGAGTTAAAAGGCCAGTAATTCGAATTTATATGTGTATTAGAAGTTGAATTGCTCTGCCCCAACCCTGGAGTGTCCATTTTTTGTCTCTGCACCTGACTGATGTACTAAGAGGCACTGGACCAATTCTGGAGTAGACCAACTGCACTAACGCGTGGGGGTGTTAATATTTTCAGTGTCAGTGGGTTACCCCTCTGACACTGAAAGGGTTAAATCCCCATTGATTAAAGTAGGTCTTTAAACCCCTTGAATGCTAGAAAGCTCCACAACACGCTGATTCACATTGGGTTGGAGGCCTCACTAGCATTTATTCAGTTTAAATCGCGCATTTTGGGGGGTGATGCAGTAAAGCATGATAAACAGGTGATAAAGCGGAGATGACTTCTCCAGTGATATCACTTCTCCAGTTCCTATGTTATTCTATGGATCTTATGCACTAAGATCTCCAAAAGGTAAAGAATGTTAGTAAATTGCTCCATAGAATAACATAAGAACTGGATAAATTATATCACTGGAGAAGCCATCTCCACTGTATTACCTCTTTATCACACCTTAGTGAATAACCCCCTTAAAGTTCCATGGGGGTGAAGCAGTGTAGTTGGACACCCCTCTGGCACTCAAAGGGTTAAATCAATGATATTTTGAGTTTGTATCCTATGTTGCGGTTGTTTTTCACTAGGATTATTGTTTTTTTTTTTTTAACAATTGGCTGGTGCACAGAAAAATAGAGCAATTCTGGAGCAAACCATCTGTCTGACAGGAAAGAGATAAACATTGTTCATTATGTTGCAGATGGTTTGCCCCAGAAATACTCCAGTTCTTAGTACAGCTTCTTCTTTGTTTTATTTTCATTACATTAAAGGTAGACATACCATAAACCCTATTACCTATTACACCTGATGCCCTTCAGCTGCTACCAGACTACAACTCCTGTTATTCCCCAACAGTCTGAATGATGAGTTTTAGTATGGCAGCCGCTCCACTGCCTTACACTAGAAGAGGGATTATGGAAGATGGACAGATTGTAGGCTTTTTCGGTACTTTGATCAGCCATCTGAAATTGGAGAAGCTTTGCTTGTAATATTCTAATTTTGCTTAACCTTTTGAGTTCCAGAGTGGTATGCAAACCCCTCTGGCACTCAAAGGGTTAATGCACTATGTCCGTTCCCTGTGATTTCTTTAACCTTTTGAGTGCCAGAGTAATAAGCAACGCAGTCAAAGGGTTAATCGCAGTGATGGGCAACACTTTGGATCAGAAAGGTCTCTGGTTAGACTCCTATCTGGCATCCAAAGAGTTAAAATAGCTAGAAAGAATGTTCCATACTCACTATACCTCACCTTTATTGTGGGAAAAAACTATTCATTATATAGGAATTTGCATCTAACAATAATGACTCACCCCTTACTAATCTTTTAAGTATTTTTAATTTTAAAAATTGTTTCAAATCTCTTCAATGCGGTTTAGAAATGAGAACCTCCTCATCATTAGCCAACCCACAGCCAGCTGAGGACAATGGAAAGCCTAGTCCCACAATAGCTTGAGAACCACAGGCTGCGTACCCCTGCCTCAAACGGTAGCTAAGCATTAGGCTGCACATCTGTACAGCCAGCACCCTTAAAGGGATAGTAATACTTCGTTTTATCTTTATTTTATTATGTAGGCATTAAAAAAACATATAGAACCATATAAGTCTTATATCTCAAACCTTTATGGTATGAGAGATGTTCACAAGCAAAATTTCCCCTCCCACCCCTATTACCTAGTATAAGTCATCCCTTCTCAGATGTAGAATCCATTCCATAGACCAGACAGATAACAGGAGGGGACAATCTTCTTCCTATGAGAACAATGAAAGCCCTGCCCCCCTTGACAAGTTTTTCAGGTTTTTCCCTGATCTTAATTGAAGATTGTCCCTCTCTGCAGTCTACCTGGGCACCTCCCTTCTGATCTGGCTGAGCAGTGTTACATCAGTAAAAGGGGCTGGAGGGGGATACTTTGTCATTGAATTACTCTTGAACTACAACTCTGACAGAATTGAAATAACACTCTCCAAAGCCCAAATACTATGATGATTAATTAGAGCTGCTTTAATTATGAAACATTACTATCTCTTTAAAGGAGATTTAAGACCTCCTAGTAATACTACCCCAGTTTATCTAGCTATATTTAGGAAATCATAATGGCCCTATGAATTATACCTTTGTGCCTTCTTGTAACCCTTTGAGTGCCAGAGTGATACACGACGCACTGCCTTGCAATGCGTTGCGTACCCCTCTGGCAATCAAAGGGTTAATATATACAATCTGTGATCTGTTCATGTAGACGGACATGACAGTTCCTAGCAGTTTTTCCTTATAGAAGCAAAATACACGAGCCTATTTACTGCATGCGCTTGGATCTGTAAAAAGGTACAATTTGTTTTCTGAGGTCTAAAATCTAGTCACATATGCACTAGGCTCCCATTCATTGTCTAATGTTGTCTGTAAATGAGCTGAAATAAAATAACACGTTTTCATACTACAAAGGCAGTTGGAACTAATCATAATCAGTTTGCAGTAATTGTTCTTAATACGAACAGAACACACAACATTAAATATACGCTTTTTAAACCATAACAAGTAAATATACTATTATATTTGAGGGGTGTAACATATAATCATTTGTTTTACAAATATGATCTGTAGGTATTTGATATTTAAACTTGTATCAACCTACTTCATTTCTTACTGTTAGTATTCTTTTAACCCTTGGAATGCAACTGAGGTACCCATCGCATTACAACGCAATGTGATGGATACCTGTCTGGCACTCAGAAGGTTAAAAACCTCTGCAGTTAAAGAGAGCTGGTAGGAGGTATCATATTCATATTGATTAACCTCTTCTTGAATCTCCATTGCAGAATTATTCATTCTATAATATTTGTAGTCCAACAGCAGCTTGAAAGTTACATGTTTCATCACAGACATATTACTCTTTACTAACACACACGTAGTGCGTGTGAACTTCATCATAAATGTTAATATCTTCTTAATATTAACCCTTTCAGTGCCAGAGTGCGTTCCGTACTCCTCTGGCACTCAAATGGTTAACTCATAAAAAATTGTATTGTACACCCAAATGGCACTCAAAAGAGCCATATGCACAAACAACAAGAGCACTTCTAGGGGCAAGCCAACTACACCACAGTAGGCAACATATGCAATTATAACTGAATTATTTGTTGGTTTGCAATGTGTTGTGCACCTCTCTGACACTCACAGAGTTAACTGTTTGAAAGCTAGTGCGCTGGATGTTTTTCTAGGTTTCAGGTATTTATAGTCTCCATCATGCTTTTAGTGTTCCCTAGAATTGCTCCATTGTTTTCTCGTATGGTCCAAAGGGTTAAATATAAGTGGTTATCACATAGCATATTACTGCTTTAACCCCTTAAATGCCACAGAGGTCTCTACTGCATAACGAATCAATGTTTTGGAGATCTCTCTAGTCTTCAATTATTAATTCAAGCCTGTCAGCGCTGCTTATGCTACCACCAGCAACAAACCTGCAAGCCATAGTTTGACTCATGCACCCAAACACGCCTCTGATTGGTCCCTGAGCTAGTGACGCACTAGGAACCAAAGCTTTGATTGACAGCAGAGTTGTGAGAAGCGGGAGAAGTTTGTCAGTGGCAGAACTCCATGTGTGTCCGCACAGTCTGCTGACAGAGGCCTCCGTGCCACTGACAGGAAGGACAGTAACTTGCAGCCAAAAACAACCTGAGGGGAAACAATAATCACCAGCATATTGTGGGCAGAATAGCACCAGCTGTACTGGTGGCGAGGGGAGGGAGAAGGCGTGTGAAATAGGCAATAGTAGTAGCCTTTTCCTCAAGCTCACCTCATACACACAAATTAACATATGTTTAGCTAAGATACGGGCCTGCATCTATTGCAAGGCTTCCTTCTATCAGATCATAAAAAATCTTTACTTCGATGTGTGTGGAGGAAGTGCTTTGATCACTGCCAAGTGCTGAAACAATGTACACTTCCTCTTCATAAATCACCTAAACTGTGGACTGGGCCAAATTGTGCAATTTGTGGTCTCTCACAAACACTCACAAAATAGACACTGCAAAAATATATGTATATTTAGACTTCCCAATACACCAAATACATAAAATGTAGCAGCATAAAATGCTAAGTGTTAATGAACACTGCAAATAAAATAACTCTGTAAAAACAGCAATATTTAATGAAACCACTTAAGAAATAAATATAGATATTTCTTAAATGTTACATATGTGAGTACAGGCCCCATATAAAATGTAAAGCCAGAGGGAAAATGGTTGATGTCTTAAATTAATACCATTTGCCACAAATATTAACAAATGTGACAACATTTGGAAAGTTTATTACCTAGAAGTCAATAAATAATATATATGTGTGTGGTGTGTGTGTGATTATGATTTTATGATTTTCAGGTAAATGTGAATCATATTAGCTTTCTGTTAGAAAAAGTTATGAGTTCACAGATTGTTTTATTTGATCACATAGTGAAGTTTAAATCCTTTTAAGTAAGTTAGTTTATATTTCAACATACTATTATTTTTACAGCATGATGATTGTGGTATTGCTAGTTTTCTCATGTTATAACCCATATATAATATAATAATATATAATTGACCGGAATCCTTATGTTCCAAACCAAAGTATAGTGATTCTGGGAAAAAACAATTGCACCAGAGGGGAGAAATAAAAAAATCAATTAATGAATGCTAAAATAATGCATTGGAAAACCTCAGGTATTCAAGGAGTTAAAAAAAGACCAATTTAAATAAATTGGAATTGTTATTTCTCTCCTGTTGTGTTGGTGGTTTTCCCCTATAAATACTCTACCTTCGTTTTAAAAATAAGGCCCTGTCAGTAATTTTTAAAAATGTTTGAAAAATAATATACTTCAACAAAAATTACTATATTGTATATACATATGCAGATAGAAAATATTAAAAAAATGGGGAGGATCAAATATGTATTTTATTAGGGCAGATCTATCAAATATCTAATTATTTTATACATAAATTATATGGTTTGTGTGTATTTATGTGTATATATATATATATATATATATATATATATATATATATATATATATGTGTGTATTTTTTCTATCATTACATATGTGTGATATATTTAGAAGCATTCACATATCAGTATTAATATTGTACGTTTATATTTAACAACACTACAAGGATTCTGTATTGTGTCCGATAGCTTTGCAGTACAACATAAAGTGCACAAGGTTTATTTGTCTGCATGGGCCAGGCTTTTTAAAATAAACTGAGTATATGAGTATATACATGAATGCACATGAATATATGATTATATATTTTTAAATACAAATCTTAAACGTGTGCCTCTTTGCATTTTTGCTTAGAAGTGCTGAAATTACTTTTACGTATCACTTTCTGATCAGCTGTATGCTGATCAGAAAGTGATAAACGTGTGTTTATATATTTCTTTTGGGTGCAATATTATAATGAAGATTTTAAAATGATGTGATTATTATTTATTATCCTTTATTTATAAAGTACCAACAGATGTTTTTTTTTTCAAATATACGCAAATATGTGTATGAATGCATAAATATATATATATTATATATATACATAAAATATATATACACACACATAAATGTATAGATATATACATACACACACTTTCTGGTGCTTTATAAATATGGAATAACATTCCCTTGTATAAGTATATAAATGTGTGTTTATATACATATTTACGTGTGTACATATATATTGTTTATAGCATGAGATGCATTGAATAAGCACGCTGTGTCTGTGATGTCTACTCTGTATGAGATTTGCGAGCTGCTGGTTTCTCTGCGCTCCTATGCATTTCTATGGCTTCTCGTTCCCTCATCTAAGTCCAACAGCACACTGACAGCCAGCTCACAGCTGAGCCTTGGTATGCAAATTTAGTTTGATTGACAGTCGTTCAGCGAACCAATCACATGTACTCGATGCACTCATTGGTCAGCGTTAGTTCATCCTCAATGATGACGTAAAAAAGAATAAGCAGCCAATCACACAACGCTGCAAATTCGAAGGCGGAGAGTGTCAATAACTCCCGAATGCTGACGGAACAATTTGGCGCCCTCCGGTGTTTACTGTTGGTAAAGACAATCTGGTCAATTGGAATTTGTAGTTCGAGATATATTTGAAAATTATGATTTTAATGTTTACTAGCCAAACTGTTTTTAAGAAACAGCAATGTATTTAGCTACCACATGTGAGAAAATATATTTATTTGTTATATATAGCAAAATATTGATTGGGAAAAGCGTGGAAATACACGCGTTTGAAATTCATAGGTTTTGCCACACGAGGGCGCATAGTTTTTATTAGAAGCCACATTGTTCAAACGGACTTTTCAAATAGTAAAAATAATCTAAAGTTTTAGCAAAAACTTTTTAAGTGTGAGATCGGTATATATATTTATGTTATATTGTAATGCGTGTAAAACTGTTATTGAGCCTCTTAAAGTGCGTCACGGGAATTGTATTTTGTGTAGGGTACAGAATTAACTTTTGTAATACACGTTAATTAACGAAACTGTTCCGTGGTGCAGACTGAAGCTGATATACCATGTAGAACTGGAATATTATTTCAGTATACCATCTGCACCATAGGTGACAAATTAAAATAGCCATTGGTTTAATTGTGAATTTCAGTCCTCGTAAATGTTAGAGTGGCCTGCAAGGTTTGGGGTTAAAAACTAATTTAAATCAGGGGGATTTTAAGAGTAAATATTTATCCTTTAGGATTAAACTGGTTATACTCCAGAATTACTCAAATTCTTCATATTACATCAGCCTCACCAAGAACTATTTCCCATTATCTAGTGTTATTGATTTTAGTCATATTTGATGTATATGCTTTGATGAATAACAGTGTCCCAATATGATTAACCCTTTGAGCGTGAAAGTGGTGAGGAATACACCTCTAGGTACATTGCACACCTTCTTGGAGCTCAGGATCTACATTGCAGCTAGTAAAATATAAATGAAACTTTGTATACATCTAGCTAAATTATTCACTTAGCAAATTACATCTGAAGTTTGAGAAACAACAACCCACATATATTTAGTTTTAGTAGCTGTAACAATCAATTTGTTCAAATCCTTAATAATACATCTTAATACCAATCATAAAAGTGCATTTGCTTAAAAAAAGTCTCCAGGGACATCATCAGTGGTTACATTATGATGTAAAAGCAATAACCATATAGTTTTATACTTTTTATGTCTATATTCCTCCTAAAGCCTGGTTGTGATAATGACCTGCTATTTATTGTGACATTATAACACAGTTATCTCTCTTCATATTAGTAATTAAAAGGGTTGTTAACATGGATGGAAATGGAAGATTAGAAGCCGGCTTTGTATTATGTGGGCCCTGGGAGAGAGAAAGAGGTGCTTTGTTCTTGCTGCATTATTGAGTCCTATTTTGCATGCTCTCCCAAGACTCCCTTTACATAACAGAAGGAATCTTGTACATTACAAACTTTATAGTTTCTCCTCACTCCATGATCAAGCTTTCAAACAACAAAACCCTTACTTCCTAAATTATTAAAACCCCCCCATAAAATCTAACATTTACTTGCAAGCACTTTCATTAGCATAAATATTTAATATTATTTTCAGAATAAGTCAACTCTTACACATTTCTTCCACACTGAATGTAAACTGCAGTGCACAATTCAGTTCCTTTAACAAAAAGCGATGTAGTAAGAAAATGGAACAATTGTGGAGCAACCCAGATGCCTATAAACACAAACAAATGCATTTTCTTATTGATTTATAAGGGTTTTTTAACCCCTTGAATACTAGAGACATCTCTAAAGCTCCTTATTTTCAAAGCAAAAATGGAGTAATTATGGGGAAAATCAGCCGCACTACAGGGTAAAATTAAAAACTGCTATTCATTGAAATGAGGCTTTTTAACCTCTTGAATGCTAGGGAGCATTACTTTGCATTGCTTTGCATGCTTTGGAGACCTCTTCAGCACTGAAGAGGATAAAATCCCAATTTAACCACTTTGAGTGCCAGAGGGATACGCAACACATTGCTCTGCAATGCACTGTGTTCCCCTCTGGCATTCAAAGGGTTAAATCAATGAGATTTATAGGAGTGTTTTTTGTACCATACAGTGCACTTGTTTTGCTCTAGAATCACACCACTTTTCTTAGTACGTCAGCCTCTCAGTCCCAAAAGCTCCTCTTTTACTTGAAGGATTAATGGCTGGATTCAAATGCAGGAGGTAAATGTTACCTCTCATTTTATCAAAAATGTTCTTATTGAAGTCTATGGGGATACCTGGAGATCAAAGCAGAGATAAAATTTGAACCTGCATTTGAATCCAGACCCAAACCTGATATATTTCTGAATCATATGAAATTTAGTATAAACAATGAACCTTCTTTCTCTGTTTCTTTCTTTCTCTTTCTTTCTTTCTTTCTTTCTTTCTTTCTTTCTTTCTTTCTTTCTTTCTTAAAACTGAGCATAAAACTTGATTTGACAATTCTTCTTATTAATTATTATTATTTTTTTAATAACAAGGCTTTCTCCACTATTTTTTATTTAATAGTTTTTATTAGAAACCAATTTGCCACATCACATGTTTATGATAAAGTACAGTAATATACAACTGCAAGGCACAGTGATCATATCCCTATTTAAAATGTATTTTCCCAAACTTCCAGTTAACATTTCAACTGTCTTTGTGGCTGATGCGTGAAGAAGAACTGGATAAATTCTCAAATACACCTGTACAATAGGGGGTAACTTAACAATCCCCAAATTCCCTTTTAAAAAACAAAATAGGATTTTTAACTTCTTTCATTGCATTGAGCTGGAGAGCTCTATATCATTCACAAGTTTCAAAGATCCATTTAAATTAATGGGAGGCTTTGTTTAGTACACCAGTCATTTTAGGTGTTAACCCTTTAGGTGCCAGATGGGTGCACAACACATTGCTCTATAAACTTTGTTTAAAAAGACAATGTGTGCAACAATGTGTTTGTAGTTTAACCCTTTGTGCTTTATCCCTTTGAGTGCCAGAGGGTTACACAACACATTGCTTTGCTCTGGCACCCAAAGGGTTAACCATGGCAATCAAATACATTATTTATTTTTATAGAAAGTTGCTGTAGATTTCTATTACAAAAGTAATTTACTTTAAGTCCGCTAAAGAATACGTAATCAGTTTATATGCTTAATCTTAAAGGAATACTAACACCTAAAAGTAATCTGTGGTTATTTATATATATATATATATATATATATATATATATATATACTTGAATACCTTTTACACCATGATAGTCTCTTTAAAAAAAAAAAAAAAAACACTCTCTTTTTCTGTGGCCTAAAACCTATTCTTACATATATTATGTGGGGGCCTCCATTCCTGCCTTTTCCAGGGATCCTATTACAATAGAAATCTTGATGGGTATCTCAGAAATGTTACTTTTTATTGTCTTAATGAGTCTGAGATAAGATATCAGCCTTTCTGAATAGAATAGCAGTGGGTACTAATCTCAGTACATTAACAGAATTCTGTGGATAAACTATTAACCAAATTGCATGTATATTGGATAGTCTATACATGCATTAAAATGCAATTGTAGGATTCGATTTTAGGGATCTAACACAGATTAACTACATTTTATAGATGCTAGCAGGAATTACATGGTATTTTCAATTACATAACCCAATTTCATATTTTGGTGTTAATAGTTCCTGTAATAAAATTGAGAAACTCTTCTGTTTGTGTCAAGGAAATGGCAGTGGGGAAATATATGAATGTTTTGGGGTGTTGCTTTCCTCTGTACCTTGTTTTACGTGGTGTGCTAACAAGAAATTGGTGTAATATCCTATATAATAATTCACTAGGATGTTTGTCAGAAACCGTCATGCGCAATAGAGACTGCCCGAACATCATGTGCAGTAGAGACTGTTTGCATTCGGACAGTCTCTACTGCTCATTGGGTGAGTGAGGTGACGCAAGACTACATTGCGTGGAGCAGTGACGTAGCGGCCTCTTAAGCCTTTGAGTGCCGGAGGGGTACACAACGCATTGCAAAGCAAAGCAATGCGTTGTGTACCCTCTGGCACTCAAAGGGTTAACATTACCCGGACCTTGGCCCGTGTACACGGGCTTTTACACTAGTTATACTGTATTTCAGTGGACGTGCTGTTAGGCAGATATTCTGGGTTTGCTGGCATTGATGTCTTATTGACTATGAAGCGTTTATGCCGGTATGCACTAAATTGTTCCATTGCTCTAGCACAGTGGTTTTCAATCTTTTTTTACTCAATGTACCTCTAACACAAAGTATGGAATGTTCAGGGCCCCCCTAACATTTTATAGACAAGGAGATAATGAAGGGCACACATGTATAAATACATAATTGTTTTTATAATCAAACTGACAAAACAAGCACAAAGTGCATAGGAATTTCCTTCAGTACAGATTTACAACTCAATATTCACACTTATTGTCAACATCTTCATAGAAAAAAATGACATCCTAATCTGGTGCTCAATGCACAAACAAAATGCCATAACACCCTAGTTTAGAACCACTGGTATAATGCTTAGTCCTAAGTGCAACTGCTGGACTTGGAGGCTAACGCCAGTGGAGCTGTGATGGTGGATTTATACATTCTTTCCCCTCTTGGGTTTAGCTGTCTTAATAATGGTCTCCCCTGTCTCACTTCTTTTTATTCTTATGCTAGGTATATAGGGAAAACTGGATTAAGACTACTAACTTCGTTTATTAACGTAATAGAATGGTTAAGCAAAGATAATTTTAAAGGGGTAATAAAGTTACAGCATGGCTTATACTGTGAATGCATACTTCTTTCAACTCCTTGTTGCCCCCATTTGACCCTTTGAGTGCCAGGGCTGTATCCAGTACATTTTGTTGCAATGCATTATATACCTATTTGGCACTCAAACTGGTATCTTTTGCATGCCAGAGTGGTTTCCAATGCATTGCATTCTGGTGTCCAATGCATTACATTGTAGTCAGGTGTCCAATGCATTACATTGCATACTGGTGTCCAGTGCATAACATTGCATTCTGGTGTCCAGTGCATTACATTGCATTCTGGTGTCCAATGCATTACATTGTATTCAGGTGTCCAATGCATTACTTTGCATACTGGTGTCCAGTGCATAACATTACATTCTGGTGTCCAGTGCATTACATTACATTCTGGTGTCCAATGCATTACATTGTATTCAGGTGTCCAATACATTACAATGCATACTGGTGTCCAATGCATTACATTGCATACTGGTGTCCAATGCATTACAGTGCATACTGGTGTCCAATGCATTACATTGCATACTGGTGTCCAATGCATTACATTGCATTCTGGTGTCCAGTGCATTACATTGCATACTGGTGTCCAATGCAATACAGTGCATACTGGTGTCCAATGCAATACAGTGCATACTGGTGTCCAGTGCATTACAGTGCATACTGGTGTCCAATGCATTACATTGCATTCTGGTGTCCAGTGCATTACATTGCATACTGGTGTCCAATGCAATACAGTGCATACTGGTGTCCAATGCATTACAGTGCATACTGGTGTCCAATGCATTACAGTGCATACTGGTGTCCAATGCATTACAGTACATACTGGTGTCCAATGCATTACAGTGCATACTGGTGTCCAATGCATTACAGTGCATACTGGTGTCCAATGCATTACAGTGCATACTGGTGTCCCTCTTTCTGTAGGAAATCAGACTGAGGGGTAGATATAAATGTATCACATTGCTCCACAGCAATAACACTCTCATTAATGTTTGTTTATATGTCAGTATATGTGTTTATTAATTGGTCTGTGCAAATAAAAAAACCTTCTTGTTCTAAATAATTTATTCAGTTATACAAATAGGTGTTAATAGGCATTAAATAACCTAAATATTCTTGATAATGCTCTGCCCACCAGCCACTCCCACAGCAACACCATCTAAAACAAAAGTGCCCCTCTTTGGCCATGTGAAATGTTGGGAGGTATGGATTCCAGTGCACTGTGTTGGACACATCTCTGGAAACAAAGGGTTAACTTCTTGCATGCTCAAAGGGATCTCCAATGCAATAATGTCCAATACAGTGGAGAATTCTTTAGCATCCAATTACTAAAAAAAACATAAAAAAATCCAAATAAAAAAATAATTTTCCTTAACTCATTTTTTAAAATAAGAAAAGGTTAACAAAATAAATGTTCCCCTATAATCTCATCACTTTTCCACATTGTGCTGCTCTGTACTGTTTTTCCTTCTTCCTTTCTCTCATACTGTTCCAGTCTGTTTGCTGTCACTGGCTTTCCATTCTAACCCCTCCCCCCATACCCCCCTCCTCCTCACCTCTCCCTGTTCCTCCCCATTCCCTAGAGATGTATGGGCTGTTAGCTCTCACACTAATCCTGAGCCTCTTTGCAAGCAAACTGATGCCTAGCAGACTAGCCATTGATGATTGACACAGTTTGCAAGGTCTATGGCCTGACATATATCGGATTTCAACCACTTGGCCTGGTTCCAAAAGCTTTTGACGTGCATCATTGTAAATCATCTGCAAAATATTTGGAAAGAGTGGGAATATGCCTCATTCCTTTCTACAGGGCCTAGTGATGTATGAGAATATAAATATAACATCTCTGTTACATAAATGCAAAATGGGTTGGGTAACATTTGTCTTTAATGTGAGTTGGGCAACATGTTACTCTTCAGCTATTGTTGGACTGTAATTTCCATCACTTAGTTAGCTAGCTGAGGATGATGGAACTTGATGTAGTCCAACAGCAGCTTGGGAGCCACAGATCAATTACTCCTGCAATGCGGCATATTAGTCATGTGAAATGCAAAAAATTATATAATCCTATATTATTTTTTCAATGCTTAACCCCTAAGTTGCTAGAGTTGTATCCAATGCATTGTTTTGCAATGTATTGGAGACATATGTAACATTGTAGGGGTTAATTCTTTGAAAACATTTCATTTATTTTTTTTTGATCCAAATACATAGAGATAAGAGAACTGCTTGGCAAAACTTTATATTTTCAATAAATTAGACTAGCAAACCGAGTTGTAAAATTCACAATGGCTGGTTGGTCATTTCGGCTACTTGATGTGCTAACTTGGGACAGAGAACAGATCATTTTGGCAACGATTTAAAATTTCTATTGACTTTAATTGATGAACCAAGTGAATCCTGAATGCAGTTCTGTTCACATATAAAGTGATCTGCTCATTTTAATAAACATAAAACTTGTAGCATCCACTAAACCAACTTTTAAAATGATTACCATAGTCCAGTGTTTACCATTTGTTGCTCTATTTTGCACGGGTACATGTCTGTATAAATACTTAGTATTGTCCATTACTGGGGTATTGGCATGCTCCAGAATTGCTTCAGTTTGCTTTTACACATAAAGCTGATTGGGGCATATGTATCAATGTATCACTATTTAAAAATTAAGGTACAAATGCAAGGGCAAATGACTTGCGTCCAGGTATTAAGCAAAATATTGACAAAAATTTAAAAGTGACTCATGAGACAGATCAAAAGTGAACTCCATAAAATGCAATAGAGACCCTTGGAGACGTGTATCAAGTATATAGAAAGAAACAGCTATAAAATAAAGAACAATCAAAAATATTTAGTATCTAAAAATGTAAAGACGTCAAAGCATTCATATTCATAATCATGAATAGTGACTTTTTAGTGACATATTGATACATATGTCCCTGTTCATTTCCCAATATCAAATGGGGGTTTATTTACAAATTGTGACTAGCTAATAAGGATTCTTTATAGGAATAAAACATATGAGTGTCTGGGAGTGCCAATAATTTATTCACTTTTAGTAACATCTATTGTTTCTTCTTTTTTTTTTTACTTTTCTCATAAAATTGAAAGCCCTGTATAAAATTAAGAGACTTTTTACAACAATCCCTTCTACAGCTGCTGTTTTTTTAATTTTCATATAATTTTTTTTATAAAAGTAAATTCATTTGTCACATAATAGCTTAATTATAAACTGCAGTAACATTCACGATACAGTGATTTTATTAACACAACAGTTGATTTTATTACTGTTTCTTTAGGTCACATCTTATTTCAGGAGATTTCTCATTGCGATGTTCACTGTCTTGATGCACCTTTGCTGTGTGCATGCTTGGAAACATCAGCAATGTGCTGTGAGTGGAAGTCCGTGGGAGGAGCATTAAATATGAGCTGATAATGCATTATCAAACAAGTTTCATTTGTTGGATTTCCCATAATTCTTCTTTACACATTCAATTAGGATGCATGGAAGCAGGTACAATAACATGGACTAGAGTAATAATCATGTAACATCACAGGGAGGCATAATATGTTGATCTTAGTGCTATGGAATAAGTTGGTTCTATATAAATAAATAAATAAATAATAATGATCTTGAAATTAAATCAATATAACTTTATATACTGATTTGTTTAATACTTGCAGCACATTTCCTATTTTATATTATGCATTAATTGTATTTACAAATTACAATATGATGCATTTCACACTCAAGGAATGATTGAATGTGATACGCTTTGGAGTAAATCTGACTTCAGTAACAAGAGAAAAATAACTTATTTTTTTCACTTATCTTCTACTGCCACTAGAGGGAGATAAAAACCCAAGAAAGAACTGCAAATTAGGAACAGTAGCTTTAAAGTCCCTTAACATGAATTTGAATATTTATTTTTTGTTTTGTTGTGGAATATTTGTTAAAGTATAAATAGTCAGTGGTTGCATTCATTAAATATGGTTAATTTGATTAACAGAATTACATCAGATCGATTCTGTCAGCAATTTATGAAATGAATTATAGAATATGCCACTGCATCTTTTGGCAGACTGAACCTGGTTTCCTTTCTTAAACATACTTTTTTCATTTTCACCCTATAAACGGACACATTTTCAGAGTACAATGGATTCTTACATTTACAAGCCAGTCTATACAAGGAATTAACACTCTCACAGGGCAGTAAAAGTAGCTCTCTGAGAGTTTAGCTTGTAGTACTTCAAATCCCACACAAAATGCTGCCAGCAAATTGAAGTAACAACAAAGAAATAGTTATTAAGTGCAGTCTCAGATTCAGATGCCTTTTAATTACTGGAGACCAATAAAAAAAAGAAAGAAAAAGAAATAAACAGATGCTTGTTAGAAAGCAACATAATTACTCAGGATACAAACCAGAGAAAATGCACCCTTACCCGCCACCCCTGCAAAAAAAAATCCTCTAACTAGTTCTAAGTTTTATTTGCATGAAAACAAGATTTTGACAAGAATTTTTTCACTGTGTAAAAGAAATACAGTATAATATTTTTTTTTTACTTTGAAAACTGAGAAATATATTTGCCCCTTGGATTCTATAGAGCTTTCCTGTGCGTCACGGAGCAAAGATTTGGTGATGTCTCTAGCAAATCCAAGGGTTAATTTTCCATAATCTGTATTGGAATTACGTGTCAGTAACTTAAACAATTGTGTTTAATATATGTATTATTTACTTATAAAGCTCCAAATGTCAAAATTCCTGTAAATATTCAAAATGCTTTTTTTTTAAAATAAAATTGTTTTGTGTGTGTATAAGTATGTATGTATGTATGTATGAATATGTGTGTGTATGTATGTATATATATATATATATATATACACAATGAATAAGCTGTGCACTCACAGATTTTAAAGTACAATAACCAATTTAGTGGTGGATAAAAGACTGCAACATTTTGGTCCTCAAATTGGGACCTTTGTCAAGCTTGCTTGTTTGCTTGACAAAGGTCCCAATTTGAGAACCGAAATTTTGCAGTATTCTATCCACCATTAAATTGGTTAAATTGGTGCGTTGCGTACCCCTCTGGCACTCAAAGAGTTAAAATCAGTGAGTGCACAGCTTATTAATTGTATATCTAATCAATCTGGATCACCCGGAGTTTGTCATGAGTGCTTATTCTTTGGAACTGTATATATATATATATCTCTCAGAAATGTTAACCCTTTGATTATGAGAGAGGTATCCAATTCACTGCAATGCATTGGATACCTCTCTTACATTCAAAGCGTTAATCTGAATCCAGACTGGATCATATTAACTCCATTCATGCTAGAAAAGTCACTATACTAGAGATTTCTCTAGAGTTTATTTGACAACATCTTTATTGGAATTAGATCGCCCAATTTAGAGGATTGTCAGAATGTTTTATTTTTAGTATCATTTATTTATAAAGCACCAGTATATTCTGCTGTGCTGGTAGTGTAATGCAAGATGTTTTTAGGTAAAATTTGAAGTGTACAAAGAGTAATCAAGAAAGTTTAGACCAGTACTTCTTTATACGTGGTCCTTCTTTGTTAGAGTACATAATGGCAGTGTCCAAAGAGAATGCCTTTAGCTATCTTTTCTATTGTCAGTGTGTGTTACTCATTTACTGCATGGGAAAGGGCTGAGGCCAGACTATTTATTTGTACAAAGAAAAGACCACTCCCTGATACTTAGGTTTCATTTCAGCAAGGGCCTCGGGTAAGAGAAAAAAAAAAACAACAACACATGGGCTCACTCTAAATTCCGAAAAGAAAATCCTTTCTGAATAGGGGTTTCTTTCCTCTTTGTATTGTATCTGGTAGTATAGGATTTCTCACTGTTTACTTATAACAAGGCTAAAATCACAGAGGTTAGCAATATTTCTTTCAAGCAATATCACAGAGAGTTACAGACGTGTGACTTGTTTATCTGCCTACAAACTTAAATATTTGTTGATTAAAGAACTGCTAAACTTCTCAAGAGGCCGGAGTTTCCACAGTTTAGTCATTTTCACAGCCAAAGTGACATGAATTTCATGGAATGTTGGCAAAGAACATAACATAAACGATGCAATCATTCACAGCATGGCACAGTGCCCAATACATGCGACATCGAGATGGAAACAGTTGTATTGAGATGACAATCTCTTGTGCCTTGCTGCAATAAAGGAAGTCTAGCTGGGTGTGAATGGTATTGACTGATGGTTACCAGATTAGGCAATGTCTGTTTGAACTAGTGGTCAATTACAAGCACAATTTCCACAAAAATGTAAAGAACCATGTGCTGATTTTCTTGAAATCCAGTGGCTTTCTGTCTCTGGACCTTATTCATCACCATCTCTGAAGAGGTGCAGATACGGAGCAAATATGTGCTAAAGGTTTGGAATGAAAATTCTGTAAATTCCCATTGATGCTGTAACTAGGGCTTTAAACGCTCTTGAATGCAAGAGTTGTGTCCAACCCAATTCATTGCTTTGCAATGTGCTGGAAATCTGTGTAGCATTCCTGGAGTTAAAAGCTCCATTTAAATTACAGTAATAGGGATTTACATCCCCCTCCCCCGCAGTGCATTGATTTGCTCCAGAAATGCAAATTTTTAGCTTGAAGAATAAGGCCCAGTCACTGTACAAAGTGTAACTGGGATCTAATTATTACTGGTAAACACTGATCTTCTATTACAATAATACAAACATATGATCAACAGTAACCTTCAATATTTTATTCCAATATTTATATCTTAGGGATTTTAGTACAATTTAGTTAAATAAAAGTATCCATCTTGGATAACTCTCTAAAATGTAGTGCCTATTCTGTGGCTCTCCAGCTGTTGTTAGACTTCAGTCCCCATCCCCTTCAGGTGGCCTGTGAGGGAAATTGGCAGTGGCTTAATCGTTTGGATGCTAGACAGAGCTTCAATGCATTAGTTGCCCCCCCAAAAAAAAGATGGTACCATGTTATCCAGTAGAGTAGATAGGAGTGATATAAAGGTGATACCTTTTAATGGCTAACTGAGGAGACAGAAGTTGCAAGCTTTCAGGACATTAAGGCCCCTTCTTCAGGCATGGGTTACCTTAGCCTTAGTGTCCTGAAAGCTTGAAACTTCTGTCTCCTCAGTTAGCCATTAAAAGGTATCAACTTTATATCACTCTTGTGAGTTTTTTGCTACACTGAATCCTATCTAATGCATTAGTTGGTAACCTCTGTAATGTCCAAGGAACTGTTTGTGTTTTACATGGCTTGCCTTTCTCTGCATCTACTTTTTAACCCTTTGAGTGTCGGAGGGGTATGCAATGTATTGCTTGAAGACTTAAGTGGTTTTTTTTTTTTTTTTTCAGCTTCCAAATTTTGGGCCATACTCAGTAAGCTAAAGTGGTGCAATTCTGGAGCAAATCTACTACACCTTCAAGGACAAAGAACTTATTTTAAATTTTAAACTTAATTTAAATTATCAATAATTTAAATGATAGCATTTTACACTTTGAATGTTAGCAAGGTCTCAAATGCACTGTGTTCAAGACCACTCTAGTAATCAGGGGGTTAAAGGGATAGTAATGTTTCACAATAAAAGCAGCTCCAATTAATCTTCATAGTATTTGGGCCACGGAGATTGTTATTGCAATGCTGTCAGAGTTGTAGTTCAAGAGTAACTGAATGATAAAGTATCCCCCTCCCGCCCATTTTACTGATGTAACTTTGCTCAACTCAGAGCAGCAAGACTGTCTAGATGGATCGCAGAGAGGAACAATCTTATGTGAGCATAAGGTAAAACCTGAAAAACCTGTAAAACGGGGCAGGATTTTCATTGTTCCTTGCTGTGAGCTGTCTGGTCTCAAGACCAGATTCCACATCTGAGGGGAGGTGGCTTACACTAGGTCAGTGGTTCTCAATCGTTTTTGTTTGGGGCACCCCTAACACATAATGTAGGTCATTTGGGGCAGCCCTAACATATTTAATGTACTTTATCAAGGGCATAATGAAGGGTTCAATACATAAATATACAGTTATTATTATTAATCATAGTAACAAAACTAAACATATTGTGCAGAACAGTTTCTATTAATCTTTATTTAAAAGTCCATTTTTGTTAGTCTTCATAGAAAATGTGGGGCACCCTAAGATGATGTCCGTGGCACACCAATGTGCCACTGCACCCTGGTTGAGAATCACTGCACTAGGTAAAAGGGGAGGTAGGGGGATAGTTTATAATTCAATTACTCTTGAACTACAGCTCTGACAGAACTGAAATAACACTCTCCATGGCCCAGATACTATGAAGATTAATTGTAGCTGCTGTTTTTATGAAACATTACTATCCCTTTAAAGTTCCATTTAACCCTTTGAAGACCAGCAGTTCCAGGTCTTCAAGGCGTTAAATCACTGTGAATTTTGCATATGTTTATTTCTCACCTCTGGTGCCAGTTGATTGACGCAGAATTGCTCCTTTTTAGCATATGCAATATGGCTTTATGTAACGTCTCAAAAGATAATGCATGACTTTGTTTTCCATTATGCACATAAGAAGTTAACCCTTCGAATGCCAGACAATAGGCAACAAATTGCACAGCAATGCTTTGCATAACCCTATGGCACTCAAAGGGTTACATAGCTGTACTTCATAATTCCATATATGCAGATAAGGATTCTGTAGTCTAATAACCAATCTCACCATTTTTTGAGTGGTTTGAAACACCACTGACGGACATTTTCAAGTTTAATATAATGATTTATTCATATGACTACAGTCAAAAGTAGTTTTCCAAAACGGAGAAAGAGTAGTCTTTTCACATAAGGGCCAACTGATTTGCGGTTTGGATGCTTTCTAGAAATTAAACAGAGTCTATGGAAAACGTTTGCATGTCTTGAATCCGACTTTCCCTCTTTTTGTAGCTCTTGGCCTCAGATCAAATTTTCATCCATTCCCTGCACTCTATCCTAGAAAAACTGCTTGGTCCCCAGCCAACACTATGGGGTTGCTCTGTGCAAGGTGTTGACAGAATGTTTTTCAGCTGTACTAAAGGCCACGGATTTTATGTCAGACTTCAAGATACACAGCTTGATAAACATGCCTGCCCCTAGTGATTGGATGCATTCTTTCTGCAAAAGAAAACAACATTTTTTTTTTATATAAACAACAAATGTGGTATGAATTGCATAAAAAACAAAGGTGTGTCTAAAAACCTACACTTTCACAGTTATGCTGCTCTTTGCTGCGTATATTTTTGGAAGCATTTTTTTCAGACTGGTATTAAAACACTGATCTCTCCAGTGTAACAGTGTACAGATTTGTTGATGGCTGATTACTGCTATTTTTAATTGCGTCTTGTTGATCTGTAGTAATATGAGAAATATAATTGTTAATAAAATATTATTTCTTAATCTATTTGAACTGCATTTTTCTCTTTTTATCCTCACAGTAGAAGAAACCTGGGGCCTGCTACTTTTTCCTAGAAGCACATAAATAGAAACATAGAATTTGATGGCAGATAAGAACCATTTGTCCCATTTCCATATCTATTTTACACTCATGCTTATTTCATCTTTAGAATAGTCTTATTTTTAGCCCAGGAGTTTCTGCTCGGAGGCTATTCCATGTATCTATCACATTTTCCATAGATTCAGGGCTGGATTTCCCAATAGACAGAGTAGGCAACTGCTTAGAGTTGCACACTTTAAGGGGAGCCTCAGCTGTGATGGCCACACCCACATTCTGAATATTGATTGTGTCCAGGGCAAGCTCTATGTGCCTGCATTATTTTTATACCCCTTTACATACTATTATTTAACCCTTTGGAAGCTAGGTAGATCTCCACTGCATTGGAAAGCAATGAGTTGGAGATATCTCTAGCAGTCAAGGGTTTAAAGCATCTTTTCATTCATTCTTGTTATAGGCCAAATGTATTTTTGTTACAGGAAACAGTGGATGGGAGTGGTGGTAAGGTCATGTGAAGAGCAGGCGTGTGGCCATGGGCGAAGATAAGGGCACCTAGACTCCCTTACCTAGGGGTGTCTGAGATATATGCCTGGCTCTGCATACACTGTTTTGCATATTTCCTCCTAGAATTACACCTTCTTATCGTAGATCGTGCCATCTTGTTCCAAGATTCCCTTTTTCTTTTTTTTTTTCTGAAAAATGGTTTCCTCCTGAACATTATTCACTCCTTTAAGGGTGAAGTAACACATTCTAATAGTAAACCAACATACTTACTAGTGATGAGCGAGCGTGCTCGGCCGATGCTCGGATCGGCTCGAGCATCGCTCTGCTCGGCACATGGCGGTACTCGTCGAGTACCGCCATGTGCTCTCCCGCCATGTTCGGGTGGCGGGGATCTGTGCCGGAAGAGGCACAGATCCGAAGAAGCTCCGCTGGACCACCAGGGACTGGAGGTACGGGGGCATTGCGGAGATGAAGGGGGCATTGCGGAGATGAAGGGGGACATTGTGGAAGAGGGGCATAGACTCTATGCCCCTCTTCCACAATGTCCCCCTTCATCTCCGCTATGCCCGTCTTCCACAATGTGCCCCTTCATCTCCGCTATGCCCCTCTTCCACAATGTGCCCCTTCATCTCCGCTATGCCCCTCTTCCACAATGTCCCCCTTCATCTCCTCTATGGCATAGAGGAGATGAAGGGGGACATTGTGGAAGAGGGGCATAGCGGAGATGAAGGGGCACATTGTGGAAGAGGGGCATAGCGGAGATGAAGGGGCACATTGTGGAAGACGGGCATAGCGGAGCTGAAGGGGGACATTGCGGAGCTGAAGGGGGCATTCGGAGATGAAGGGGGCATTGACCAGGCACCCTCCCCTCATCAGAGCAGGGGGTGCCTGGTGTTGCCCCATTCATTTCAATGGGGCTCGGGTGCTCGGCCGAGCACTCGAGCCTCAGGGGGTGCTCGGTCAGAGCACCCGAGCACCCGAGCATCGGGGTGCTCGCTCATCACTAATACTTACCATACTATGCACAGAAAATCCTGATGGTCCTTATGAATTTTGACCTTGTGACTTGTCCATTTCCATGGGTGTTTACATGACAGTTGCTAGCAGAATCACAGGACACAAAGCACATGGTAATCGTAACTCTTTAATGACCAGAAGATTGTGCAAAGCATTGCTTTGCAATGTGTTGCTTAACACTCTGGTCCTTAAAAGGTTAAGCAGGCTCATGCTTGAGTTTGAAAAAATCTCCCAGTTACTGTCATGTATGCCTCCGTGAGCATGACAACCAAGAGTAATTGAGGATGTTATTTCTTGGATAAAGGCACAAGGACAGAATTCATAGCGGCCTTTAACCCCTTAATGATGGCCGATTGCGCATTCGGCCATCACTTAAGGACCACGGACCATTTCTTTTTTTATCACATCTGGTCCAGGGCTCCCTGAACTGCGTGCAGCTGCGTGGGGAGCCCTGAATTCCATGATGGTCCTGGCACGTCATGGGTCCTTAAAGGGACAGTAATACTTCGTTTTAACTTTATTTTATTTTGTAGGCATTAAAAAAACATGAAGAATTATATAAGTCTTATCTCTCAAACCTTTATGGTTTATGAGATATTCACAAGCAAAGTTCCCCTCCCCGCCCCTTTTACCTAGTGTAAGCCATCTCTTCTCAGATGTGAGTCTGGTTGTATGACAGTACAGATAACAGAAGGGGACAATTTTCTTTGTATGAAAACAATGAAAGCCCTTCCCCCCTTGACAAGTTTTTCAGCTTTTTCCTTTATCTTAATTGAAGATTGTCCCTCTCTGCAGTCTGCCTGGGCATCTCCCTTCTGATCTGGTTGAACGGGGGGGGATACTTTGTTTGTGAATATCTCTTAAACCATAAAGGTTTCAGAGATAAGACTTATATCATTCTTCATGTTTTTTTAATGCCTACAAAATAAAATAAAGTTAAAATGAAGTATTACTATCCCTTTAACGCAAATCTACCCATGATGTGCTAGGGCCCTCAAGGGTCATTAAGGGTTAAGATTTTCTGGCCATAGAAAGGTAAGTGGAGGACTTTTATTTGTAGATGCTAATTCTCCTTTCAGATATGGCCCCCAGATGCTAGAAGGATCTCTAGTGCATGTCTTCACCATATACTGGAGATCCCTCTAGCATTCAAATGGTTAATTGTGGGTATTAACAACTTAACTCATTGAGAACCAGAGGGGTGTGCAATACACTGCTTCACAATGTGCTGTGCACCCCTCTGGTCCACAAGAGGTTAATACAGGTGTAAGCAAATAGCAAGATGCATAATATTGAATATCATTCCCTTGAGGGGGCCTCTTGATACTGAAAGTTCTGAGCCTATGTTTTTTGTGATCTTATATAGATGCTTTAGGTAGATTCCAGAGACGTATAGACTTGAAGCGAAATGTATAAATACATGGTAAATGGTTTGCATGTGTGCGGTAGCTTGATCTATGTTGGAGGCTCTTCTGACTTTCTCTCTGTTTCCACCAGACACTCTAGCCGTGCCAGAAAATAAGATGAAAACTGCATCTCTTTCAGACATAGCTGCCAAAGATTTATATACGTGCATTAAGTCAAATGTATAAATAAATGGGAAATGGTTTGCACATGTGCTGTGGCTTGATTCAGCTCAGAGGCACTCCCTTGACTGAACCCCATCAGATTGCCTCAAATTACAAGAGGGGAGAGAAGAGAGCACCTCCTTCAGACATACCAGCCTTGTGCATGTCAATGCATCATTTCCAAAGCCAACAAATCCCCAAAGGAGCTGATTAAAATGCTTCATCCTCTAGGTTTTCCGTCCCCATCTCAACAAGATTAATGTGATGTTGAACTTCTCTGCAGTGACCCTGCATTGATCATAATATACAGAAGCTAGGATAGCAAGCCTCTAAAGTGACATCCTCTCCCACTAATCAATGTGGTTCAACCGCTTGATGAAGTACTTCAAGCTATTTTGAGTCCTTGTTTGGATGATACGTCTCATGACAGGCACTCACAGCCTCTCATATGAAAGCAACAAGATTCTGTATGTTACACTTATTAGTAATATCCTGTTGATTGAACTGTGGCTAAGTGTACATAATTACACGAACAAGGTCGTGTTCTCTAACAGCCTTACGGTAAATAAAAAAACAACAAAACATGATTCATTGTTATTATCTGTTATCCTCCATGAAAACCTTGTCCCAAAATGCTTTATCAAGATCATGACAGCCCTACCTTCCATCCTGTACATGAAATAATGAATCATTTAGAAATTTCTGTGTTAACATTTCTTCAAATTTATCCATGTGGTAACTTATAAGTAATATATTTACACAGTACATTTTCCAGATCAACTGCAAAGTAAAAAGTTAAGCAAATCACTAGGAAAAAACAATAAATATATATTTCACTGTTTTGGTTAGATGTGAGCCCATTTGGAATATGTATATAATTTGAGGAGAGTGCATATGGATTCACACAGCAGCATGCTGTTGAGTCTGCTTTCCTAATGGAAATGAAAAGTGATATCACTGTGCACTTTCACTGATGTTCCTGGTAATGTATAATAAGAAGTAACTATTAGCATCTTGTGAGTAGGGGAGGTAGCTGAGATTGTGCTGACATGACAAGAATGCTAGCTTGAGCAGTGCTCCCATAATCTGTCATTTTATGTGCAAAGTTGTGGAAAATACATACTGCTGGGCTGTGTTGGTTAAAAAATGGTTGTATATTAGAGCTCAAAGTATGATTCCATTACAGGTCTGGATTAAAGTTGAATTTACACTTTATAATGAATTGGGAGATTTTGAAAGAGTTTTCAGAGTCACTTATATTTGTTAGCCTTGTGTATTTAAAACTATAGTTTATGAGATATTTAGCTTCATATATCTGTAAATGTAAAAAAAGACTGACATAAAAAAAATAGGTGCTTTTTAACCCCTTAAGGACCGGCCGCGCACGTACTTTTGGTCCCTTAAGGACCACGGAGCATTTTTTTTTTTGTGCCATCCAATTCCGGACTCCCCGAACAGCGTGTAGCCGTGCAGGGAGCCTGGAATTCCATGACGGTCCAGGACCGTCATGGGTCCTTAAGGGTATAACAACCCATGACGGTCCAGGACCGTCATGGGTCCTTAAGAGGTTAAAGCACATTCAATGTGACCCAAGTCATTATGAAGTGTTAGCTCCACTTTAAAAATAATTTCAGGTACTTCTAAGCAAGACACCAGGGGCTCCCCTGCCTTTACTTTTGGCCAGATCCCAGTTGTCACATGACACCCCTCCATCCCCATCTGTTGGTGCAAAAAAGAAAATTGAATGTAAAACAAGTTCTTCAAGGGAAACTATACCCTAGTAATAACTGGGCCTTAATTTGTTTAACAGATGCACTTAACTAGCACGAGTAAGAGGAAATTATGCCTTAGGAATAAGTGTTTCTTAATTTAACAGATGGACTTATCTAGATAAGGGTCTTTCAAACAACAGCAAGTCGCAAAAGCCCAGCCCACTGTAGTGGCCCTTGCCAAAAATAATAATGTTACCAAGAAACTGTCTCTTGTTTTTAACAGTTTGAGTGGCAGAGGGTTATCCATTGCTTTTGCAATGCGTTGAATACCCCTCTGGCACTCAAAGGGTTAATTACAAGGGAAATTTTATCTACTTTAGAAGAGTTGATCTTGCTGGGTCTAAAACCTGCGGACCTTGAGATCTGAACAGATTCTACAACTGATGCATTAGCCAACCGAGCTATCTCACCAGCACTGATTTCTTTTCTTTCTTTTTTTTTTTTCAAAACAGGTTTATTAGAGAAATACATGAGAGTACAAAGCTTAAGACATAAAAGCGAGTAATGTAAATATAGTGTACAAAGTATCCAAGATACATGACATGGCATATAAGCGATATTATACAAATTAAATATAGCCTAAAACAGTGATTCTCAACCAGGGTGCGATGCCACTTTGGTGTGCCACGGACATCATCTTAGGGTGCTCCACATTATCTATGAAGACTAATGAAAATGGCCTTTTAAATTGTTTTGCACAATATGTTTAGTTTTCTTACTATGGTTGTAAGACCTAATAATAACTGGATATTTATGTATTGTACCCTTCATTATGCCCTTGATAAAGTACATTAAATATGTTAGGGGTGCCCCAAATGTTCTAGCTTATGTGTTAGGGGTGCCCCAAACAAAAAAAGATTGAGAACCACTGGCCTAAAAGCTAGCTATGAGAGGATAAACGGGGTGATATACCCGTGTCATAATGAGGAAACTTGACTTGTTAACCCCTTAAGGACCAGCCACGCACACGGCCATCACTTAAGGACCACAGAATTCCATGATGGTCCTGGCATGTCATGGGTCCTTAATGCAAATCCACTCATGATGTGCCAGGACCGTCAAGGGTCCTTAAGGGGTTAAACAAGCCATATTATGAATGTCAGATTATAGTATCTCATGCAGAGAGACAAGGTTAGATATTGGAGTATTAAACAAGAAGGAAGCTGGGAGCAGGTAGGAGTCTCTGTTGAAGGTGTGCCTAAACGTTCATACTTTCTTTCCTCACAACAAGTAATTTTCTTGAGATGTTCTGGATGGATCATAAGGGGCAGTTATTTTATCATATTGTAAACGAAAAATAACTGGCGGTAGCTGACAACAGAAGTCAAGTGGGAAAAATAATATATACTTTTATAACTTATTGCTGTTGGAAGGACAACTATATAAGTTATTTTGTTAAAAACATAAAAGCAACTTATTTTAGGTTATAGTTCTCCTTTAAATAAGGGGATCACTACAATATTAACTAACAAATGAACTGGCCAAAGCAGTATAAAACCTGGACAATGTATCATTATATTAGTTTGTGAATATACTGCACAATAAAGCAGAGGGGAGATTCACTAAGCGGTAATAAAGTGGAGGTGACTTCTCCAGTGATATCACTTCTCCAGTTCCTATGTTATTCTATGAAGCCTATGCACTAAGATCTCCAAAACTTAACAAATGTTAGTGAATTGGCTCCATAGAATAACATAGGAATTGGAGAAGTGATATTACTGGAGAAGTCATCTCCACTTTATAACCTCTTTATCACGCCTTAGTGAATAACCCCCCAGGAGTGGGTGTCTGGTGCAGTGACACTGGAATTGCACTGTCTGGGACCATATTGGTGCAGTGGGCACATTCTTTTCCCAGTAATGCTCTGTCCCCTCTCCCTTCAGAAACTGTGAGATTAATATGCATCACCACTTCCTGTTCTTGGCAGCACAACATACAAAGTACCAGTTCTTCTGGGACCTCACTACCTCTTGTTTTAGTCTGTCAAAGTCATTATTTATATTGTTACTGTGTTTACTGTTTGTCTCCCCATTGTACAGCAGTGTGGAATATGCTGGCATTCAACAAATAAACCAATTGCCAATTTATATATTGCCAAATGTCCTGCTGAGGATAATGGGGGATATATTCCAACAACAACTGGAGATCTGCAGGTTGCCCATTACTAGGTTTATTTTTTTTGTGTGCCAAACAACAGGGAATGGGACTGGGGTTATGAATATATGAAAGATGAGGTTGTGTCTATGGTCAGGTCTAGGAAGTCCAACGGCATCTTGCCTATGGGGCACCTGAAATATAAATGTGGTCTCAAACTGAGGTAAATATTCCTAACTTTATTTTATGGTATATTTTCTCTTCCAGGCTGGTTTATGCAACTTTTGCAATATGTTCATTATAGCTATCCAGTCATAAAAAATACCTTATTGTTAAAATGTTGTACTCTCATATCAACATCTGACAGCTGCTGGGTGTTAAAAGGTTTGAACAGACATCAAAATGTTGACAGTAATAAATGATCCTTTTCACTGAAGACTGATGCTGCCATGCATACTGAGTTTTGTGTAGCATGCTTACTGACTGAGTAGTCTGCAATCCATTGCAAAAGTATGATGCTTGTTTATTGATACACACTGAATGCACAGTTTTCCTCAGTATGTAAATATGTATTTTCCCATACCAAGGGCAGACTGATAGGGGTTTTTGTTCCCTTGCACTCTATTGCCTCCACTAGTTGAGATAGCTGATGTTTTAGCACCCCAACAGTGAATAACTTTGATGTTGCTGTGCCATTCCCAGATATGATAAACCTGCAGTCCTCCAGCTGTTTTTGGACAACAGTTCTGAGGATGATGGGCATTGTCATTTGAGGAGAATTGCAGGTTCCAATGCCTGCTCTACAATCATGTAGCTGCAATGGGTTTTCCTTGCTGAATTACACAGGATAAATTATAGGTATATTTATTCTATTTTTTTTTAATCCCTGTCTCGAAATACAGTTTTCTTCCGAATATTTACTGTACATTAACAAGCACAGATAAGGAAATTGGTTAAAAAACTTCAGGGTTGGAATAATTCTGTTTCTGAACCACACATTTGCCTGTTAGCACATTCCCATTATTACATTTAGACAAATTTGGTAATTCAGTTTTGCCTTTTTTCTTTTTAATTGCATAGAAAATATGTGACTTTCATTTGACATTGCCAGTAAATAAATGTACCATACAGTATGACAGCAATGGAAACCAACGATTCTTAAAAGGAAGCATTTTCCCTAAGACAAAGTGTCTCTTAATTTGTTTAACAGATTAAATTACTTAGGTAGGTATCATTTATACAGCAGTCAGGTGTACCTATTTTCTTGCATTATATCTGTACTTTCCTGTACACAGTAATTTCTGTTCATGCCTGCTTTTTCGTCACACCTCCTCACAACTATTAAAGGGCTAGACCTGAATGGATAGTAAGGGATACAAGTTCTTATCAGTCGTATCAGATTGCAAACAGGAAATACTAGCAGTGCATTAGGAGAGAGATCAAATTCTCAGAAATAGACCATATAGATCTGACTGCTGTATGAAGAACACTTACCGAGGTGAATCATTCTGTTAAAAAAAATAAGATCCACTTATTACCAGTGTATAGTTTCCATTTAGCTGAGCTTCTGCTACTGTTAGTAATCAGACATTTAACCCTTTGAGTGCCAGAGGGGTACGGAATGCATTGCAAAGCAAAGCATTCCGTACCCCTCTGGCACTTAAAGGGTGAAGAGAAAATGGCTGGCTGAGGATTATTGAAGTGTAGTCCTACAATTGCGGAAAGACCACAACGGGCTCACCTTGCTCAAAATATTATGTGATTGTTAATAATCTTATTACATTTCCCAGAGTGACACAAAGGTTTTATATAATTCTCTGTACGTTGAAGACATCATTTTACAACATATTAAAGTCATAAAGTAGACACACACTTAGAGGGTTGTCAAGTTAGAAATGTTGAAGGGTCCCATATCATAGGTCAAATATATTTGTCCCATATCACAGGTCAAATATATTTGTTTAACAATTTACCAGTTTAACTGTCTCTTTTTGAATGATTCAATCAATCTTAAAAATATCTGTTGTAATTATATATGGATCTGGATAATGTGAATAACAATTTTGCTTGTGTTCTCCTGGGTCTGTTGAATTTAAACATACCCACAAATTATTTTTGTCAGGTTAAATAATGATGGCTTCATAATTACTATACAAACAATGGACACCACAAAAACACCATTACAGCTCTACAAGCAGTCTATCACGAAAAGACATTAGATAAATACTTTGCAACACCTCACAGATTTGGGGGATAAATATGCTGCCAATTGACGAGAAAAACAAATGTACTTATTTATTTAACTCTGTAACACTACTCTGGTAACCAGCTTCATTTTTACCCATGGATGTTCAAGACAGTCTCAATACATTGCTCTACAATGCACTGGAGATGTCTTTAGTGTCTAAGGGGTTAAGCTATTTGAAAAAATAAGAATATAAATAAAAGTGGACCTGGCTGTCACATTAACCCTTTAAGGACCACTGGTCCAGGGGTGTGTGGTCCTTTAAGGACCAGATAGCGAAGTTTGATGTGCGGCACGTGTGACTGATCATGTGTGCTGGCACACCGAAAGGGGGACTGATAGTGATTGCTCTGGTCTTGGAGTGGTCAATTTCAGTCCCCGCTACTACTCACAGCTCTCCTGCAGGAGTGCTGTGACTAAAAAATATGTGACATGCCAGGACCGTCACTGGTCCTTTAGGAAAAAACAGCAGTGACGGTCCTGACATGTCACTGGACGTTAAGGGGTGAAGATAGCTAATCTGAGAGTGTGTGGTGTGAGCAAGTGCACGTGTGTATTTGTGTGTGTTTGTATGTGAGTGTAAGAGAATGTGTGTGAGAAAGTATATGTGTGAGAGAGTGTGAGTGAAAGAGAGCGGGAGAGAGAGTGAGAGAGACTTTGAACACAACAAATTTGCATACATGGCAAGGAATTACCATAAAGTGCCACAGAGTGCCATCCAAATATAAAGATGATTAATTTCTCGAAACAACAATGGTGCACCCCAATTGTGCACTCCAAAAAGGGAACTGTATAGTTATTACTTAAGAGAGTAATCAGCACTGCTCCTAGATAAAGAGTTCCCTTCCAGATCTTGGAGAGCTTTGAACTGTGAACTGAGTCTGAACTGTAGGTGTTATTATCATTATTATTTATATAGCACCAACTTATTCTGCAATGCTGGTGTTGGAAGGTTTACCACTCTAAGGGGGAGATACACTAAGATGTGATAAAGAGGTAATAAAGCGGAGATGACTTCTCCAGTGATGTCACTTCTCCAAGTCCTATGTTATTCTATGGAGCCAATGCACTAAGATTTCTCCATCTTTGGAGATCTTACTGCATAGGCTCTATAGAATGGTTCACTTTTAAAATATCACATTTGAAATACCGTGTGGCCACACGCTGCATTCAACATGTCGCCATGAGAATCTTGCCCTGCATAACAGGTCAAGATTCTCATGTCGCTTGCATAAACGTCGCTGTTCATCTGCTTACTAGGAATCTGTTGTGTGCATATTTTGTTTTGTGCCTCGGTGTGTCTCAGTAAGGTGCAGTGGTGCAGTGCTGCGAACTTCAGGAAATATTATACATATTTATTTGGACAGCACATGCAGGGACGCCGGTCAGAGCATAGGGTTGCGAATGTGGTGTCTGCAATTCCTTATATTGCTGACATTTACCAGATGGCCAGGATTATCACAATGATAGGAATTAGTGCTATCGATATAATAGCAGGGACTGGATCCCTATTATGATCAATAGGGTGTATGGTTGAGCCTAAGCTTTAAAATATAATTACTTGAAGCATTATACTTTAATAGAACTATCGACATCCTATACCCAAGAACAGCCCACCATTGGCCGAGCACTCCTTTACGCAGCTTTGGGAACTTAACGACAAAATCAAGATCCGCTGGTACTGGACACAGTGCAATGGTACACTGGACTTTTGCTTTGGATCTACAAGCTTAATTCTCCTTCAAGCCGCATGTGAGTTTTTTTAACCCTTTCGGCACTGGAGAAGTATTGCTCTGAACTCTGACAAATCCAGTAATGTGGCAGAGTTCAACTCAATACCTCTCAGGCACTGAAAGGGTTAAAAAAATTCACATGTAGGCTGAAGGAAAATTAAGCTTGCAGATCCAAGGGGAAAGTCCGGTGTATCATTGCACAGTGTGCTGAGAGAAGGGGACAGAGAGACGGCTGTGACTGGTATTCTGGTTATTTCAAGTAAAAGGGGAGAGAGAGCCAGCGCTCAGCAAAATTCCATATCCCAGCGACATTTAAGGAGGCGGCATGACAATCTCTTTCTTTTTATGCAGAGTGAGATTGTCATGTTGCCCTTTTAAACAATGCAACCTGGTAAATGCTCCGTTTTATGTAGCGCACTTTTCTGTGCAACATTTTAAAAGGATACCCTATAGAATAACATAGAAACTGGAGAAGTGATATCACTCTCTGCTTTATCACCTCTTTATCAATCATTATTGCATAACCCCCTAAGAGTATTGTTTACAAATATATGTGAATATCGGAACAGTTTAATACATATTTGAAGTATTCGAAGTGTGTGTCTGAGTTTCTATTAGCCTTGGTGGGTTTATTAATCTTTTACAGGAGTGGAGACACTGCATCATTAGATTTGGGGGTACGGTTGATCCCTTCCTATGCTCATAACATGCTTTGCATCACATAATTCTATTTTTTATGGATATTGACAGGGCGTACCAAACTATTCATCTTTTGAGTGTCTCGATGAACATTGTGGTGATGCTGGAAAGAAAAAGAGCCAGGGTTTGTGACTACCATGATAAGTGATGTAAATGGAAGAAAGATGAGGGGAACATTTAACAGTTTAATAAAATTATAATAAAACATTTATTTTACATGTTTAAACATGTTTATTGAAAGCAAAATTTGCATTATATGGATTTTTTTAAATCTTTGGCAAAATATTAGAAGACTGAAGGATAAGGGTAAACTTATGAGTGAGACAACCCAACAAAACAAAGGACAGCCTCTCTGTGTCCAAACCGAATATACTAATTGGGAGGGAAGGGAGCATTCACCACAAACCGGGGGATGCCTGTGTATTCAGATAGTAACAAGGCACCTCAAACACCCTTCAGATGACTCACATCTTATCACTGCCCATATACTAGTATAAGCTGATGATTGATGTAAAAAAAGATTTACCTCCTCTGCTTGGCAATACAAATAGCCTAAAGCAGCACTCATATATGGATGTTTTATTAAAGAATCAGTATCAGCTTAATGTGAATGATTGTCATTGTGGAGGGAGTATATGAGAACACTTCTTTTGTGTCTTAGACAACAGGTGAAATGCCTAGTATAAGGCATGAAATGCTTCTTTTCACATACCATATGTAAACATTATGTGACCACCTTACCTCTTAAGATTACACTGGAAATTTGCCTGTTTCTTTAATAAACCAGTATAAGTATTCACTCCAAAGCAGTGTGCTTCTTTTTGCTATTGTATGAATTGAAATTAATTGTTTGGCAACTTACACGTACTATCTCAGTACCTTTCTTGAGATTGTAAATCATTGCAAGGCAGTTGCAGTCAGGAATTCCTGCACTATAGCTTTTGAGGATGTTGACAGTTGACACAACATGAGACATTAATATATTATGTTTGGCTGATGTCTTCCATGCATTTGCTCCTGATAGATTGGCATCTACCTCCTCCAGTAGTCTGTAAGACCATTCCCAACCATTATACAGGAGCTGAAGTTGCTGCAATGGCTTGTGGGCTTGTGGCAAATACTCCAGAAAATAAACTTTGCCATATAACTCTAACGTTAAGGAAATTTTCATGCTCGTATTGTTTACTGCAGTGTTGTTAATACATTGATGTAAATATGATTCTTAGCTAAAACAGGAGCAATATTAAATTGTTGTGTTTTGCACCTGCTTATTACCTGTATTTTAGGCTATTTACTCAGAAAAGTAGGCTTTTTATGTCACTTGTGCAGTTCTTCTTCATCTTGATTAATGGTATGTGCTACTTCTCTGGGGAAGTTTCTGGCAGCAAAGGGGTTAATACTGGTTTACATCTTCATTGAACTGGAAACCTGTGATAATAATTTGGGAATCACTGTGAGCTGAGACTGGTGTAAACATGTCTTGTACAAACCTGCTTTATGTCGTTTGGAATTATAAAGTTGACAGGGCACATCAAACCCATCACAGTTTTATGGCTCTGAAGTCTGGTCATGTTCTTGTGTGTGGCCTGTTCACCTATCTAAACAAAGCACTGTCTTGGCAGTAAATAGGAAGCATGCCCAATAGGCTAAATGGATGTATTTTCTAATTTTGTAAATGGACCCACTGTTTGACTGTGACCTCTTATACCTTAGCTTATTGTGGGCCATATCAATCTGTGCCATATGGACAGAAATAATTAATGGGATAAGTAAAGGCTGGTGGGTTGTGAACAGCTAAGGGCAAGTCTGCCTGGTCACTTCAGCTTTAACCTAACCCAATGTAACTCTCACTTCCTGAGTCAATAGCCATCTTGCAATTCTAACAGGAGACCCTCATTGATCATTGCCCTTGGATAATTGCTACCAGTGAAGGACTGATTCTCTGTGACTGCTTTTGTCTTTTAGTAATTTAAAATCTTGTTTACCCCTCCTATTCCAGACATTCCAGGAAACCTCTCCAGCACCCAGTGGATTAAAGCAGAGGTTTTGTCTATTCACATGAAAGAAAAAAAGGACGGCCATGTATGAATATAATGTATTTCCTATTTTGATGCAAAGAGCAATTGCTAGGTCTTTTTTGGAACTTATATATAAAGTTCTTTTTTGCATCAAAATGTCTGCAAGTATGTCTGTCTGGCACTCATGGGGTTAATTCTGCTAACATTTCACACATGTTTTGAGTACTTTGGATGTGTTGATATAGGGCTTGTGGCCCCATAATCAATACATCCACTGACCACTTAGTTTTTTTAATGCTTTTATCCCCTTCAATTCCTGGCAGGTTAAAGCATGCTTTAGGGGACTCATAGGGGACTCATAAAAAGTGGGTACAGATTTTTAGCCATTACAGTGGGTCCCTTAATGAATTTTCCTGCCAAACGTATAGAATTCTACTGGAAAATCCAACTCTTTTTCATGGGTTGCAATAGGAGCTGAATTTAGCTACCGACTTGCTTGTTTTTCAAACAGTATTATTTTATAGCGCAGGTAATTGAATGACTTACCGTACCCGAAAAAATACCGTAGGCAGTTTTTTGCCCGACCGGGCAATTGAATTGAGGCCTTTCTCATTCTTTGCCTATTAAATAAAAATCAAAAGCTTAATTTACACCCTGTTTTTAAATTGCTTTCTAAAACACAGTGTTTTATTTATTTTTAGTTTAGAAGTTAGAACTTAGTTGATACGCTGAGCATGCTCAGAAACACCATTAATTCAGTCGTGTGAAAAAGAAAGTACACCCTCTTTGAATTCTATGGTTTTACATATCAGGATATAATAACAATTATCTGTTCCTCAGCAGGGCTAAAAATTAGGTAAATACAACCTCCAATGAACAACAACACATGACATATTACACCGTGTCATGATTTATTTAACAAAAATAAAGCAAAAATGGAGAAGCCATGTGTGAAAAACTAAGTACACCAATAGCTTGTAGAACCACCTTTAGCAGCAATAACTTGAAGTAATCGTTTTCTGTATGACTTTATCAGTCTCTCTCATCGTTGTGGAGGAATTTTGGCCCACTCTTCTTTACAATGTTGCTTCAGTTCATTGATGTTTGTGGGCATTTGTTTATTCACAGCTCTCTTAAGGTCCCACCACAGCATTTCAATTGGTTTGAGGTCTGGACTTTGACTGGGCCATTGCAACACCTTGATTCTTTTTTTCAGCCATTCTATTGTAGATTTGGTGTGCTTGGGATCATTGCTCTGTTTCCTGAACCAATTTCACCCAAGCTTTAGCTGTCAGGCAGATGACCTCACATTTGACTTTAGAATACTTTGGTTTACAGAGGAGTTCATGGTTGGCTCAATGACTGCAAGTTTCCCAGGTCCTGTTGCTGCAAAACAAGCCCAAATCATCACCCCTCTACCACCGTTCTTCACAGCTGGTATAAGGTGATATGCTGTGTTTGGTTTTCGCCAAAAGTGATGCTGTGCATCTCCACTTTGGTCTTGTCTGTCCAAAAGAACATTGTTCCAGAAGTCTTGTGGTTTGTTCTGATGCAACTTGTCAATCCAGCTGCACCTCCATGACGAAACATATGTTGGGGGTTAGCTGGTGTTCCCGTACAGAGGGGACTTGCCCGTCATTTTGGAACTGGACTGCCATTTTAGGTGGGATTAGTCTAATAAGGGGGTGGAAATTTCTCCTCTGTAATGGCACTAGAGAGCTAAAATGTGATGCTTCTGAGTGGTGACTAGCAGTAGAACAGGCCATTGTGCTGTTGTTCGTCCTCAGAAGCCTCTCACATTCCAAATGTACATACCTTGCTCTCAGTGCCTAAGGAATCCAGCTGCACCTCACTGACGAGGCCCATCAAGGCCAAAACATACGTTGGGGGTTAGCTGTTTTTTCCGTGCAGAGGGGACATGCCTGTCATTTTGGAACTGGATTGCCCTTTTGGGAGGGATTAGTCTAATATGTACAGGAAAATGTATCTTCTGTAATGGCACTAAATGGCACTAAAATGTGATGCTTCTGAGTGGTGACTAGCAGTAGAACAGGCCATTGTGCTGTTGTTTGTCCTCAGAAGCCTCTCACATTCCAAATATACATACCTTGCTCTCAGTGCCTAAGGAATCCAGCTGCACCTCACTGACGAGGCCAGTCAAGGCCAAAACATACGTTGGGGGTTAGCTGGTGTTTCCGTGCAGAGGGGACATGCCCGTCATTTTGGAAGTGGACTGCCCTTTTGGGAGGGATTAGTCTAATATGTACAGGAAAATGTATCTTCTGTAATGGCACTAGGGAGCTAAAACGTGATGCTTCTGAGTGGTGAGTAGCCGTAGAACACGCCACTGTGCTGTTGTTCATCCTCAGAAGCCTTTCACATTTTGTATGCTCAGAAACACCACTAGTCCCAATGAAAAAATACAAATAAATATGTGTATATATGTTTGCATGCATGTATGTATGTGTATATATCTATATCTATATATATATATCTTTACCTATATATACATATATATGTAATGGTGTTGCTTACCTCTGTGGCACTCAGATAGTTAATAACTAATGGGATAGAGACTTTTCCCTCTCCTTCACAGTCAGTTTAACTGTTTGAGGGTCAGATGAGTGAGCAACAAACTGCAAAGTAATACTTTCCTCACACCTCTGACATTCAGGCACAGTTCCCAGAATCATATGCATAAACAAAACATAACTAAACTAAATCTAACATTGTATAAAAGAGTGAGAGACATGGAGATTTTAATTCAGTTAACTCCTTGAATTAAAGGGTGGTTGTGAATTCAATGCAAAGCAACGAATGGGAGACCTCTCTAGCACTAAATGTGTTAATAATACCAAGAACAGAAAACCCTCTAAAGGATATGAACAGTGCCGTAACTATAGGGGTCGCACCCGCGACTGGGCCCGTCGCTCCAGGGGGCCCAGCCGCCCCCTGCAACCCCTCTGCCTGGAGCCCGTGATCTCCGTCTGACACTGCAATAATGCAGAGCGCTTGGAGATGACATCATCTCCCAGCGCTCTGCATTACTGAAGAGGACCGCGCGGGAGATGAACACACCTTTCTGGGCTCCTGCCACTCCGGTGAGGTAGGCGATGGGGGCATTTTGGAGAGGGCCAATGTAGTCGAGGGAGGGCCCATGGCGCTTCTTTCACCAGGGCCCGGAGGCTTCTAGTTACGCCTCTGGATATGAAATTTGCTAAAGTGGACATAATGTGATGCATGCAACTTAGGACCCTTAAACACAGTGAGAGACTCTTTGCTCAATAGCTTATATTCTAAAATAGTGGTGGGCAACCTGTAGCCCTCCAGTTGCTGTACAACTCTTATCAACTTTAGTGATCCAAGATCTGACTGAGGATGATGGGAGCTATAGTATGAAAGCACCTGGAAATTCTTTTATTTTGCCCAACATACTCCCATTTAAACTTTTCTGAGCCAGAGAAGTGCACTGTGCAGTGCAAAGCAATGTGTTGACCATCTCCCTATTTCTCAAAAGGTATAAGAGATGGCTATTGCATAGCTACATGCTTTTGTGTATGTTCCGGTGCGCTGTTCATCCACACGATTCCTACATACAGAGGAAAGCTGTCTGTCCCTCATGTCAGTCCACTGTGCACTGAGCTGATTAGCTTTGTGTGCAGCTGTGTGCAGAGGAGTGACACATGGGCATACCTTCCAAGTGTCCCTCTTTAGGAGGGACAGTCCCTCTTTTAGACCAAATCCCCCTGTACCTCTTTCCCACCCTGATGTTCCTCTTTTTAGGAGATCAGATATAGTGATGTGGGTATATAAGTGTATCACATTACTCCACAGCAATAAAACTCACATTAATGTTTGTTTAAATGTCAGTATATGTATTTATAAATTAGTCTGTATAAGTAAAATACCTTGGTCTTGTTATTTGGCGTTTATTAGGTTACACAAGGAGGTATCAATAGGTCATGAAATAGCCTAAAAATTCTCAGTAATGCCCGCCCACCAGCCACACCCCCAGCAACACCCCCTAAAACACAAGTGTCCCTCTTTGGCAATTTGAAATGTTGGGAGGTATGCATGGGACTAGTGGTTTTCCTCTGCTTTTTTCTTTCCCTTAGTAGGGATGGGTGAAACTTTCCGCCTCAAACTGAAATCAACGAAAAATGTAACTTTCCGCCTGGCGAAAAATTTTCCACGAAAAGTACCTATTTTCCACTTTTTCCTCTCTTTTCGCCCGTTGAAATCAACGGGAACATAGAAGTTATACACAACACATTACAAATAATATTTTTTCCCACAAAGGCATTGTATAAAAGGGACATGAGGGTGCCTATGTTGGTGGGGTGTGGGGAAAGAATCACTTAAACAGTGAATGTTTTGGGGGGTTGTTTACTGGGATTGGGGGGCACTTAATAAAAAAAGAAATCCTAAATAAAATAAAAAACATAAGGCATGGTATATAGGGGTCTGAGGAGGGTGCCTTTGTTGGTGAATGGATGAATCATTTGAACAAGGAATTTGTTTTGGGGGGGCTTTTTTGACTGCTGTTGGGGGGACAGTTAATAAAAAAATACATCAATAAAATAAAATAAGACATAACCCCCTGACATAAGCAGCCACTGGGGTGGACTGATACTTGACTTGATAGAGTATTTTGTAGAGGATGATTTGTTTGATTTGTTGTTAGAGGCCTTTGGATTTAGAGTTATTAGAGGCCCAAGCCCTGAAGAAACATTGATTTTAGAACAAAAGCCCTGAGAAAAAATAAAAATGCCCTACTGGCCTAATGCCAGCAGGTCATGTTGGCCAGTGGCCACTGTCAAATGTCCTCCTGAGTTGCAACTCTTGTTCGTACTGCTGCTGCTGAGTTGTTTAAGCAGCAGGATGATTAGGGAGCTGAAAGGGAATGGTATCAACAATAGCAGTAACATAGAAGATGGATGATGAAGGTTCCACTTGCCACGACAGGCTCCACTTGCCACGACTGCCTGAGGCATTAGCAGAAGAATAAGTAGCCCCCAGTATATGTGGAGAAAAGAACAAGTTGACCATTAAATCTTCTCCACCTGCCCCTCCTCCAAAATCATCATTGGCGTGTTGTTGTTAGAATATATATTTTTCCCTTGAGAACAGGAACTGTGGCTTCCATCAGCAACTGCTATGTGCACAGTGTGTGTGTGGTAAATAACATCTGAGGGCACAACTGTATCCAAAAACAATGACACCTGAAACCAAGTACTGCCGCTGTCACTGTACCCCTTGTCCAGACCCCGCTAAGGACACATGACAAAATAATGATGAACCCTCCCTGTCAGAATCCTAGCATATTCTGTGGGATGTAATCTCCTCAGATGCCACCTGATGACCTGGTATCGATTCTCCTCCACCACACTGACATGTGTGGTCAGTGCACCACACAGTGTGCAATGGGTAGAGAGGAACTGCCATATCCTAACACTAACAGAGTGGTTATCATTTGGCGGGGGAGGTAACGATGAATGATATGGAATGGCAGGAGATATACTTGTTACCTTAGAGGAAGAAGGTGATGTTGATGGCGATCTATTTGTTTCGCTCATCATAGAACTTCCAGTGTCCGTCTGGGTTTCTTTATTCTTCCTCCTCTTTGATCTCCACTTTTCTGGAGAGTCATGGGGTACAGTAACAACGGTGCTAGATTTCTGTAACGGGTGTTTGGCTTTAACATGTTTGGAGTAAATGTCATAGTGTCTGTGTGTCATGTGTGTTATCAGGGAGGTTGTGCCAAGGTGTGTTCCCTCCTTTCCCCTTCTCACTAACTTGTAACAAATTCTGCACTGTACCATTGTTGATGATGATTGCACTGTGTCTGCTGGAAGAGAATAATAGTCCCACACCCATGACTTCTGGGGGGAGGGATAGGGAACAGGTGGAGAAGAATAGCCTCCTTCTTCTTGTCCTCCACATTCCCTTTCATTTTCTGTTGCAGCGGATAATGTTGCTGCTGTTGCTGCTACTGCCTCAGATTTAGCACTGCAACTAGGATCAGGAGGAGTATTGCTACTGCTGGCAAGTGGAACCTGTCCTAGTCCCGCATTACTTGTTGACCCCATTCACACTGTGTCCACGGTGGTCTGTGGCACACTAGCCTGCTCCTCAGCACCCTGCTGCCCTTTCATCTCAGCAGTAGCAGAAGTTAGAGCAGTTGTAATTTCCGCTAATTTCAAAAGCTGACTGCTAGTGGTGGTGATGATGCCAATCCTCATCCCTGTCTCCCATTCCTTCTCAGTTTCTGATAAAAGGCCATCAATGTCTCTTCCACCCCAGCTTCTTCATCACCACCACCACCACTAGTCCCTACTTGCTGCTGCTCTATTCCAGACATCTCACTGCTGCTTGGAGGACGAGCAGTGTGACAGAGGATCCCCTGCTGTCACACATGGCATAATTTTCTTCTCCCCCCCTCCGAGTACTACAAGAAACACTAGCAGCAGGCAAAGTATTGGTGGCAGCAGGTTCAGCACTAGAAGCAGGTTCAGCACTGGCAGCAAGTTTAGCACTGGCAGAAGGTTCAGCACTGGCAGCAGGTTCAACACTAGTGGCAGCACATTTGACAGCAGGTACAACACTAGTTTCTGCAGGTACAGTAATGGTGGCATTGGCAGCAGGGCAGCACATCTTGCAGCAGGCACAGGCAGGTGACCTGTCCTGCTCTCACTAGTACTACCCTTTTCTCCCTCCCTTCCCATTCCCTTTTCTCCCTCACTTCCCATTAAATTCTCCAAGATCCCTTGGGGTGATTAGGAGGGAATGGACAGCTTTGGTACAGTAGTGGTCCCTTCCTTCTCCTCCTCCTCCTCAGTGGACACATAATGGTCCTTTCAGCTCCTTCATTGATTATTTTTACCCTGCTCATAGTTATAGGAGTCACTATGAGCCTCTCTTGTCTCACTTTTTGCAAAATATCACAAGAGAACAGCACAGCACGTCTATCTTGCTCTGTAGCTGCTTCTATTGTGTCTGCCTTCAGGGAAAACGTCACGTTTTTATAGCGGAAGTGTGAAAACAATGTAAATCAAAGGGCGGAAACTTTCTAGCCATTGAAAAAATGGTGAAACATTTTGGCCAATGGGCGAAAAATACGAAACTTATAACCGCTAGTTTTAAAGTGGATTTTCCTGTGAAAAATTGTATAACAACGTGGTTTTCGCAAAATTTCCCGCGGGAACATGGCAACAACTTTTGCCCACCCCTACCCCTTAGCCCTCTGTCAATCCGCTCTGGCCCCTCGGTTAGCACATGCTGCAGAGCAGGGCCCACAATTTCCCTCCCCTTTGCACTTCATCCCAGGCCTCTCCATCATCTAAACCAGTATAAGACAATTGAAGACTGTCTGTCAACTGTCTGTTGAAAAGGACTGTGGAATGGATTTAATTTGTCAGTATGCTAGATATGGCTTGGAGGCCATATTTTTCCTTCCATTGGTTTAACACCTTTGATGATAGTAATATCGACAAATCTTGCAAAGCAAAGTGTTGGAAATGTTTCTAGCAACCAATGGGTTAAATGGAATGGCCCATCTCAGTAGGCTGTGAAGGTATTCTCCAACTGTGGTAAGGACACACAGGCAATGTCACATCAGGAGGGCTTGAGAAACTACACCAAACTACCTCCTCTTAGGGTTGGGCTGGCCCACTAACATACCGGTGGATTTTCCAGGATCCTAGGGGACTTGTGAGCTCCATGTATATATGAAGGCAGGCAATCAGCCACATAATTAAAAACACTAGCAAGGTGCACCTAAGCTTCAACAGGAGTGGGGAAGGACTATGTAATTTCATCTTCAGTGTTACATAGTAACATAGTAGATAAGGATGAAAAAAGACATGCGTCCATCAAGTCCAGCCCATGCCCAAAACACTCCTGTTGATCCAGAGGAATGCAAAAAAGCCCTCTGGAGCCATTTCCAATCTAGTTCCAAGTGTGTGTGTGTGTGGGGGGAATTATTCCTTCCTGACTCCAATTGCTGTGGCACAGGTTGACCTTGATGGACCTGTGTCTTTTTCAACCTAATTTACCATGTAATTATGTAACTGTGTAACAAGTGTAAGGCACCTGGGCCTAGAGCAAAAGAGAGCCCTTAAAATGTTGTAACTGCCCCATTTCAGTCTTCTGTTTAAGTCATTGGATGCCAGAGTAGTCTTCAACACATTGTAAAGCAATGCTTTGGTGATGTGTCTGGGAAGCAAAGGATAATGCATAGCCACTCCATTCACATTTGAAGCCCCAACTGAGCTATCTGTGTCTTTGAATTTTGCTACCATCAGGCACAGCCAGGGAATATTCATTTTTTGTGCCTCACTACAAACTGAGTCACTTTCTTTCTTTTTACCAGAAAGTGTCTCATTCCAGAAACATGCAGGGTTGGTGTCTGATGCCAGCAACATGCCCCATGTCAGAAGGGTTCCTCTGGCATTACTGCGGGTATTTAGGGAGCTAGGAATAGGGCCAAGGCTGTATTTGATGCCAGCAGACTCAGCATACTGTGATGAAATCACATTGAGCCATGTCTAGGGACACAGGCACAGAGTAATGGGGTCAGGTGTGCAGAGCAGGTACTGGGGGAATCAAGAAGTTATTACACAAAGGTGTCACATCAGGCACTGTGCACAAGAGGTTACCGACTGTCTGGAGCGGTCTGCAGTACAATGGAAAATAAAAATATACTTGGCTGCACATGCTATGTTGTATGTCATCTCCCTGGGCATTGCAGTTATTATCTCACATAGGGTTAGAGCAAGAAAAAACTCTCCCCCAATTTGCAGATCCTTCTATTTTTTTCCCCTTTCTACTTTCTTGCCTTCACACTCTCTTCTACCAATCCCCTTCCCACTCGCTTTCCCACCAACCCCATTCCCTCTTTCTCTCCCCCCACCAACACTCTTCTGACTCTTCAACCACCACCCTTTCCATTTTTCACCATCCCTCCTTTTTAGTCACTGACAAACCTCTCCTCCCCGCTCTATCTTCCACTCCCTTATCACACTCTCATCATGTCCATCCCACACTCTCTCCCCAACTTCCTGTTCCTTCTTTCTTCCCTTGCTCCCTCATTCTCGAAGCTTTCCTGCTTTCCTACCAGCTCCCTTCCACTTCTCTCTTACAAACCCCATTTCCATTATCTCACCCCATCTTACCCATTCTCTCCCAACCCTTCCTTTTCAGTCTCTTTTCCATCCCTCCTTCTTTCTCTCCCACCACCTTTTCATTCACTCGCCCCCCCCCCCTTAGTCTCTCCCACCCTTCCTTCTCAGTTTCTCTCCCCCACAGTCTTCTCATACACAGCCTGTTAGAAACACATCTGGTGATAGCAAATTCTTTGTTGTAGAGATGGAAAAACTCAGGTTTTGGTTAAAGAGATTTTCTTTTATTCAGCATGCTGACAAGTTTACAGGAAGCATGATAGTTTCAATTAAATTAACGCTGTTACAGCAATGTTATAAGATGTCTTACAATACCTGTGGCTGGCTTGTTTACAGTTGAACTTGTTCTGAATATGGCAATTGTACTTAAGCAAATAACTTACATAGACTTGTACAGAGGAGCCACACAGAGGTGTAACTAGAAGTCTCAGGGCCCTGGTACAAGAAGTGCCACAGGCCCCCCCACAATGTCCCCATCTCCTACCTGGAGCTCCAGCGGGGTCCTCTTAGTAATGCAAAGCGCTGGGAGATGATGTCATCTCCCAGTGCTCTGCATTACTAGAGCGCCGGCGGGAGATTGCGGGCGCCAGGCGGAGGGGTCGCAGGGGGAGGATGGGCCCCTGGAGTGCTTGGGCCTGGTCGCAGGTGCGACCCCTGTGACCCCTATAGTTACGCCACTGGAGCCACATCTCTCTCTCCCTCTCCATTCCATCCTTAGGTGTAGATGGACCCTACATTACCCAGTCTGATACTGTCCACTTTAGCAATTCCCATATGCATTGTGTTTTTTTCTTGGTATTATATATTATTATTAACCCCCTAAATCTTAGAGAGGTCTTCAATGAATTCAAGGGATTAACTGAACAGGAAATAGCCATGAGATTCACTGTTTTATATAATGTTAGGTTTAGTATGGTTAGATTTAGTTTATGTGGAGGACTCTGAGGATTATCCAAGAAAGCTACCTGAGTGTCACAAGAGTGAGCAAAATATTGCTTTGCAATATGTTGCTCACCCCTCTGACTTTCAAATGGTAAATTCATTACAAGGGGGAAAGGGGACCTTCTCTATTCATTTAGTTGTTTTACCATTTGAGCATCAGAATGGTGACAAAAACCACCAACTGGCCCTTAAAATCAATGATTTTTTTAAAAAAACAGACACACACTTTTTGCATTTTATTGAGACATCTAGTGGTGTTGCTGAGCATGATCAACATCAGACAATCATACAAAATGCTCAACTAAGTTCAACTTCTAAAAAAAAGAAACAAATAATGCATATTAAAAAAAGAAAAAAAAAACATAGTGTAAAATAAACTGTTAATTTTTAATTAATAGGCAAAAGTTATATTAAAATTATTGGTCCACTTTAAGCATGCCAACGATAAGTACCCTCTATTTCATCTCCATATGCTGTCCTAACAGTATGATAGCACAGTAATACAATTTAACTGGTGATGCACAGTCTCCCAATTAGGTTGTCAATATGAATTGACAGTAGAGATTAATTTGCACAAGGGATCACTGATAATAACCAGTCTCCATCATATGCTCTGTTAAGCAGCACTAACAGTATTTTATTTTCTCTTTCAGCCATTAGACATCACATTCTTTTTTTCCTTCTCTCCGATCTAGTTGATGAAACTGAGGAGAATACAGCATTAATTATATTGGCTTTTTGTGCAAAATATCTGCATAACAGAAGTGAAACTCAGAGCGTGACTGGAAATAATGTCTTTTATGATGGTAATATATTTTGTTCTGGGTTGTTTCCTTTTATTTTTACACTGGCAAATGCCTATTTTGCATTGACTCAAGCTGTAGCTTTAAAACATGTTTATATTTCCTGGGTTTTCCACATAATAAAATAACTACATCAAGTTTGGTTTTTTTTATCATTGTTTTTATATTATAAATTTTACTTTTTTCATAAATATGTGGATGCAATGTTGCCATTGCCATGTAAAGTGGTCGTCACATTTACAGAGTGTTAGGTTCAAGGAAAAGGCATTATACAATGATTTAAGCTGATTTTGACTTTTACACTGAAATAATATTATAATATGCATTAAGGTCTGTTAAATTATGGAATTCCATTCCCAAGGATGTGGTTATGGCAGATACAATGGATGCATTTAAGAGAAGATTAGATACATTTCTTTCAAAATGGAACATACAGGGTTATACTGTGTGTTAGTAGGCAAATCAGGAAGGTCTGATAAAGATTAACTTATTTAGTAGCAGGAAAGCTATATAATTCTCATGTCACTGGGTTATGAGACAAAGGTTGAACTTGATGGTCTTGTGTCTTTTTTCAGCCTAACTGACTATGTTACTATGGATGTTACTATAATAGGATACTCTGTTCCTAAACAAGAATGTGATGCCCAACTCTTTCTAGAAATGATCATAAACACACGAGGCTGATGTACTTAGACCTGGAGAAATCCTGGAGGAACCAACTGTACAGCAGTGGACAAATGGAAGTTCCCAAAATTCTTATTAATTTAAAAGTGGCTTCCAACCACTTCAGTGCTAGAATTTAAAGGATTAATCAATGGGATTTTCAATTGTCTCCTATGGAGCAGCATGCTTGCTCCAGAATTGCTTCATTTCATTTTAGTACACGGGCCTCCATATTGAATCAACTGATGTATGAATCATATCAGATACACCACACATTACAGTATAAAGTTCTCTAAAGTGTACTCTTGTACATCAAATAATCAAACAGATAATTAGAGTAGGTACAGTAACCAACAACACAATATAGTATCATATTGTACTGCAAAGTTCTTACCTTACACAAGAAGTAACTTTGCTGGATAAATATATATGAGGAAATAGCCTCATTCTGGGAATTCCTGCAGGAGGCAAAACAGGTCATTTTCTACCAATTTGTCACACACTGAAAACCTCCTACCCATACCTACTAGAGAGGTCTCCAGTGAATTGCAGATCAATGTGTTGGAGACCTGTCTAGCATCCAAAGCATTCATTTTGAATTCTTTTTTTTAATATCAGTGAACCACAGGGTTGAATTTTAGTCAGTGTGCTAGTCCATTTTCATTTTTAAAGAGATAATAAATATTTCCAAAAAGTATGTATTCATATTAAAGGACATGTTGTTACTCTTTACTCAATCTTTGAGAAACCTCTATTCAACTCTGCTTAATATGGCACTCTGCTTAAATGGATAGTAATGTTTCATAATAAAAGCAGCTCTAATTAATTATCATAGTATTTGGACTTTGGAGAGTGTTATTTCAATTCTGTCAGAGTTGTAGTTCAAGAGTAATTCAATGACAAAGGATCCCCCTCCCACCCCTTTTACTGATGTAACACTGCTCAGCCAGAGCCAGGTCGATTGCAGAGAGGGAAAATCTTCAATTAAGATAAGGGGAAAACCTGAAAAACTTGTCAAGGGGGGCAGGGCTTTCTTTGTTCTCATAGGAAGAAGATTGTCCTCTGCTGTTATCTGTCTGGTCTATGGACTGCATTCCACATCTGAGAAGAGATGGCTTACACTAGGTAAAAGGGGCGGGAGGGGAAACTTTGCTTGTGAATATCTCTCAAACCATAAAGGTTTGAGAGATAAAACTTATATCGTTCTTCATGTTTTTTAAATGCCTACAAAATAAAATAAAGATAAAATGAAGTATTACTATCCCTTTAAACTTGTCACCCACTGTATTCATACAAACTCACTCTACAAATGAGCATAAAAAGAACAGATTAAGATAGGGATCATTGTAATGTAAAAAAATAAATATATAAATTAAATATGAAAATATTGCAGTTTGTTTTGCCACCATCAAGACCAAAGAGACAGGTTTTAGTTATATTAAATGACAAGAGCAAAATACCAACATCTTCAACTAATCAAGGTAGCTCTTATTTGTAACAACACTGACTTAATCAGGAGTGGTGTTAGTCCCTGTGGTTTAGCACAACAGCAGGAAGCAGCACTTGGCTTTAGAATGAATATTCATGCCAGTTTATTGAAGAAACAGGTATATTTAGACTGGTGCTCATCAAGGTATGTTAAGAGCAATATCTAAGATGCTGCTCTTCACTGAGACCGCTGAAAGATACCTTTGAGAATATATCAAGATCAGACATATGTCTCTGCCTTGTGTACTCGAGACTCGAGGGAAATATAACAAAAATGGAATAAATGCTGTGATTACCATGATACACATGTACATATGCATACATTGTATGAATATGCTCATGTCTGCCCCATAGATTTCTATGGGATTTGCCAGCCTAGAAACAGCTGATTGATGAGCCTCTTCCCGATATAATCCTGAAATTAATTTATAAATGTAGGAGCAAATCATAATATTTCCTTGCTCTTTCATCCAATTCCAGTTCAATGAATATGCCCCTCAAAGTGTAATCTTGATTGAGCTGCTGGTCACATAATTTGGAGGAGAGAATGTAAAGACATGTATTTGTTTCGTGCCTAAAAAATACACTTCTTCTATCCCTGATGGCTTGGCCCACCTAATGCAAATATTAGTGAACTCAGCTGACCGTTGCATGCCCTGGGTTTGCAACAATAATCTGGGTTTTAAACTTGAGTCATGAAAATTAAGCCTTCTCAGCTAGAATCTAGTAATGTCCCTGGGCTCACTATTGTATTTAATGGAAATACATAAATGTAAATACCTTTCTCTTAGAAACCAAAATAATGAAATTGTAGGTAAGCATAGTTACACATATAACTTCGTATTCATATAGATAATGATAATGATAAGAGTCTTTTTTTTGTAGCTCATTACATGTTTACTCCAACATTTTTCTGAGTCTCCTAATGAAAACTTGGCTTCAAAGTATTGCTCTACAGTTGTAATAACTAAAAAAATGTCAGTGTAGGTCTGTAGTTTACATAGCTCCTTAGATGAAGGCATTCTGTGAAGTGATTGGACCAGTCCAGGAAAATGTTGTCACAGTTCCTGTGTCAGACTGAGCCAAAAAACAAACAAAACAAACAAATAAACCTGAAACCAAAAGAAAAAATAGCAACAAACAAAACCACAAAAGACTAAAACAACCCCCCTTAAAACAAACAAAAAAAACAAGTGCATTTTCAATAAGGAGTTTTTACAAATTGGTTCAGATGTACACTGATGTCATGGCCACAGAAGTGACAGGTGTTCAGCAGGCACTTACAACAGATAAATACTTTGAGGGACGGCAGAGAAAGGTTTACTTGACCAACTTCCTAAGCTACCTGGCCTCATACTAGCCACACTGCGTGCTACACTTGAATATAGCTTTGATTTACACTTATGCTACGTGTTTTCTAGCTATTTGGCTAGGATGGGTTATCTTGTAATATCTGCCTAAATATATCTCAATCTATTTTGGGTGAGAGGTTCACTTTCTCTTTTCAATGCTGTGAATTCTCATCTCCATTCCTCTGCACAGATTCAGTCTTCATAGGCAGGGGCGGATTGTGGTGCAATACCAGCCCGGGGGATTTTTTTTATTTAACTGGCCCACTAGCTGGTATTCTAATCTGTATGCATATATTAATACCCTTTGAGTGCCAGAGAGGTACGTAAAACATTGCCGTGCAATGCGTTGCTTACCACTGTGGCACTAAAAGGGTTAACCTAACCCAATGTATGCATTGCTAAAGAGGCATCAATGGTTAGCTATTAATCCCTTAACATACTGTATGCAATAAATGATCATTTATTAACCCCTTGCATTCTAGAGAGGTGTACAACAATGTGTTCTGTGATTAACCCATTGAATGCCTCATAGGTGCACAACACATTGCACAGGAATGTGTACCTCAATGATTAACCCCTCGTGTGCTAAAGAGGCATAATTCATCAGTAATTAACAACTTTATTCACCTTTCTGGCATACAAGGGGTTGATTCTGTTTTTTTTGGCTTCTGATGAAGTGGCATTAGTGCCACGAAACACGTTAAGCCAGTTATTTATATTGTCCTAGTGATTACCTATTATAGGACACATATTTTAATATTGTTTGTATCATTGTACTCCTTTACATTGTTTTATTTATTTTTAATAAATTTGGAAATATTAAGATTCACTGGCGTCACCTTCATAGTCCCCTATTATAGGGTGCTTGGTTATATTTAATAATATAATTAAGTTGTGTTGGCTTTAGTGTTGGGTTTGGACATACCCATTACTTGCCAATACTTACACATTTGTTCCTGTCCATTGGGGGAGCTGATTTGGTTCCAGGAGCACCATACTGGGGTGTGAGCCAGTGCAGGCTTGAGTTCTTGGAGGCAGATGAGCCTCTGAAGATTGTGAGTACATTTCCATTTGTTACTTGGTGTTGGTGAAGGATTGAGGACTTTTAATACTACACTTAGAGGAATCTTCTGCGCCGGTTGTCTATCTTTTGTTTTTTAGTCGATTGTCTGTGGGGACCCTGACCACTGAAACTGAGCAGCGAGGATTCATCTTGTGGACTTCTTAATTACCAGATATTTATTTGGATTATTGTTGGTTTGTTGGTATATATCCATTATAATGGATATATATACATATTGTAATATTTCTTGTGTTAATCATATGTATCTCTTAGCCTTTTGGTGAAGCGCAGCAGTATTTCTCTACTACTGATGAATTATGCCTCTCTAGCATACAAGAGGCTAATCCGTGAGGTACTGCACCTATGAGGAATTCAACTGGTTAATAACAGAATAAAACATTGCTGTAATCCTGTCTGGTATGCAAAGGGTTAATAACTGAGCTGTACCTCTCTAAAACATACAGTGGGTTAAAGGGTTAACAGAAGGTAAATTAAGCCTATCTAACAATGGGTACAATTAGTTAAAAATAATTAAATAATACCTATTTAATCTGCTAGGTAGTCAGGTCCCAGAAGTTCTACTCAATCATGCACTGCACCAGGACACATTGCAGGCAGAGCAGGACCAGCTAAGTCAGCCTTGGGGGCGGGACAGGTACAAAGAACAGGACACGGTCTTCACTGCTGCAGGGCTTTGGTTAGCTAGTTGTGCCTTGCGTCCATAGAGTTGTGGGCTGGAGAGGTAAGATAATCTGATTTCCTTACCGGCCCATAACTTTGTGGCCCACCGGGGATGCCCGATCCTCCGATAGGGCAATCCGCCCCTGTTCATACATATACCTTATACCTGGAGGGGGAAGCAGTAAGATGTGTTAAAGATGTGATAAAGGGGAACTAACTTCTCCAGTTTGATAAAATCTTAATATATTATTCTATGGACTACAAGCTCTCAAGTTGGAGACATGTTAATGCATAGGCTCTATAGAATAGTGTTTGAAAATTTAAGTATTTGGAACACATCAATAGTGCATGTTTCCAAAATATCCCTGCTTAACTGCAGATGAGTAAGCAGTGACTTAGTGGTGGTGATTAATTCCCTCTGCTTGATAGAGACATCCTGAAAATCTGATCTGTTGACATGCCCTGCAGGCTCGACATGAGAATCACTGATGTAGAATAACATCTGAACGGGAGAGTTTATCACACTGGAGAACTTATCTCCTCTTTATCATCATCTCTTTATCAAACCTTAGTGCATATCCCCCTAGAACATGAAGACACAACTACACAACATAAGAATGACATTTATCTCAGTGTCTCTGAACATAAATACCTGTATATGTAAATCCTGGGGCAAACCAGCTACACTGTCGGAGGACAATACAATTTCTCATTGGTTTAAATGTGTTTTTTAACCCATTGAATGCTAGAGTGGTCTACGTGGCATTGTTTGGAAAATTCAGGATTTTAGAATCCATTGAATTCTCCAAATTTTGGGGGATTTAAATTATTTCTCATAGTGTAGATTGTTTGCCCAAGAATTGTCCCACTCTGTCTTTTTACGTAAGGTCCAAATCATACTAAATTTCATCCTTGCTTTCAAATGTGACCAATACATGAGTATCAAAATCACAAAAACTGCAGATTTTAACTGTTAACATTAATAGTGATGATTTCAGTGTACCTGTCACATCACACACAGGTGAGATTGCTAGAGCGGACGACCTTGTGTTGTTTTTATAAAATAACTCTGTCAACAAAGACATGTTCTCAGACAGTTACTCTTTCTCCAGGAGTAATTTGTCCAACTTGCTTTAAATGATGAATTGGTTTCCACACAGGGAACAACTTAATGATTGTACAACAAGGAAATGTGAACTGTGGGATAATGCAAGCAATATTTCTCACATTGGAACAGTACCACTCAACACTACAATGACAGTTTTCAGAATGAAACAAATGTAGCTACTTCACTTAGATTAGCAGCTTCAGATATATATGTAGAAAACATTATCTTTTGGTTGTATGGTATCAAGTGGTGGTAGACTGACATTAATGCTAGTTTACAGGTTTCTTTGCGGTAAACAGGGCACATACTTTTAGATTTAGCCTTTTGTGCGCCATAGAGATATCAAATGCATTGCAAAGCAATGGGTTGGATACCTCTGTGGCAATCAAAGGGTTAATTCTTTAAGGATCAGAGGAGAGTGGAATGCATTGCAAATCAATGCATCTCACATCCCTCTGGCCTGTAAAAGGGTTAATGCATCACATATTTTGGAAGAGCTAAATTAGATCTGTTCTCAAGCATTTCTGCTGAGGGGGACCTTTTTAGGTCCTGACAGGGTAATACGGAGGCAGTGGGCGACAGATGGATCTCAAGCATTCTTGCATTTGCCGACCGCTGGATGGATATATCCTGCATTTCTGCTGAGGGGGGGTCATCAGGATGGAGGTGGGCACAGATACAACATACAAGTTGGTCACTCTGATTTAATTATGACAGTTATCGTTTGTGAAGGGTTCATCTGCCTGTAGTATTGTGTGTTTATGTAATACACACACACTTGTATGCTCGCTCAGATTTGCTTCCCTGGTGACCTTTATTCAGCACTGATATGAGTATGTGGAAATTAGTTTGAGACCTGGTCCCACTTGGGTTTAGCTACAGTGTCTGAGTTCCTTTTTACTACAGAAACAGAGTTAGCAGATAAGGGAAAGGGGAATCAGATACCTGCATTTCAACTGTTTTTTGGCTAGAGGGAGGAAAAGGTATGGGTGCGTATTATAAACATTAACTTTACTTTCCCCCTAAAATCTTGGGTAAATGTACACCTGCGTATTATACACAGGTGTGTTTTATACCCGAGATTTATGGTAAGTAAAAACAGAACATAGCACCAAAGCAATATTAAAAGATTAGACTTATGCATTTGTTTAAGAACAAATGCAAAACTTAATGAAAATTGCATGTTTTGTGACATTCGGATTTAATTAAGAATTGAATGACATGGAATGCTCAGTTCCAGAAACACAAAAGACAGACTCAGAGATTTTGTGCACATGTGTTTTATTAGTTCATTGATTAATTAATTCACTCACACACATTGAAAAGAAGTATACATACACCTTCATGTCAGAGACCCTGTGGTATCCTGGACACCCTGGTTCTCCAGCATCTTGTATATAAAGAACATTAATGGATTAAAAAAAAAAAAACCTACGCCTCCGCCACTGTTGCTTCCACAGCATCTACCAAAAAGCACCAAAACCCTTATTGTCTGAGCCAGAATGAGGAAAAAATGAACAGGGTTTGAATTATGTGGCCTTCCCTGCAATAATTTATCTTCCCAGCCAATCAGTATCTACATGTAATATCACCCCTCCATTTAACCAACCATTGGCTAGTTGGTGGAGTGATGCTACACATAACCTTTACCCCTCCAGCTAGATGCTGATTGGCAGAATCCCTGCCAGTGGGTGTGTGGGAACTAATCTCTGTTAATTTTTCCCTCATTCTGACTTGGGCAAAGGCCCAAGCAGGATTAAGGTTTTTTTTTTTTTTGTAGATGCAACGGGGACGATGATAGTGGTGTTGTAGTAGTTTTTAAAATTTAGATACTAAATTTGGAGGACCAGGTCCTCTAAGTGTTATGACTGGGGGGAAGGATTTACTTAGAATTTTGTTGAACAAATTGAATTTATTAATAAGAAATGTCACCAAAATTCTATTCTAACAGTGTGTGTGTGTGTGTGTGTGTGTGTGTGTGTGTGTGTGTGTGTGGGGGTATTCAACAACATTTGTTGAATCTGAATGGGTAAAAAAAAGAAATTCAAATATTACTTTCAAAAGCTCCAAATATACTAATCTGCCAAATGGATATAGATAACACATTTCTTTATTAAAATATATAAATAATGACAGACATTCAGAAACAATGTATGGGTGCAACTTTACTTTTGGATCCGTTCTGTGTAACCTTGGTAAGTGCAAATGCTCATAGAGCATACAATACCTCACAAAAATGGTACTCAGATTAAAAATGTTAGTGAATGCCCATCGCATGGACCCCACTGACTGACTTGCGTGAAAGGTGCCACCACAGGAAAGTTCCTGGTGTCAACCCAAACTAGGAATTCAACAAATGAAATGGGATATATAGTGTAATGAAATTACCTCGTTCTCAGCCACAAACAAATATATAAAAATATGAATATATGTGGAAACAAAAATAACTAAAATCAAATGTCGGCAAATGTAAGCTATGCAAGACAACAATCTGTACAATCTAGTGTGGCTGAGAACACAGTCATTTCATTACACCATATGCCCCATGCATCTATCTATTTATCTATCTATCTATCTATCTATCTATCTATATATATGCAATAGGTCTATCATTGGCACTCATGTACAAACTTTAACTTAGACCACTGTCGACCCTCCGGGTGCTGTAATGTATATAAATAAAGTAATATATGTACTCACGGTTTGGGCATCAAAATTTTAATTGTATTACAAAAACTTCGGTGCTTCATCCATTATAAATAACAGCACACGCAGCAGCAACGTTGCCATCTGCTTAACGGGATCTTTGACAAAGATCCTGTTGTGCGGATTGAAACACTGCTGCTGTGTGTGCTGCTATTTATAATGGATAAAGCTGGGAATTTTTATAATACAATTAATATTTTGATATCCAAACTGTGAGTGCGTATATTATATTTATATTTGGACTGAAAAATATTTTTTGGGGGAATTGATTAGGGACACAGATTTCTCGAATGGGGAAATATTTTGTGGCGACTAGGACTAGATGCATTACTTTAACCCTTTGAGTGCCAGAGAGGTAACTAGAGCATTGCTCTGCAATGTGTTGTGTACCCCTCTGGCAGTCAACGGGTTAAACAATGCACATATTTCAAAGTTATGTTTTGCGAGCATATTTCATGGTTATTTTTTTTGCAACAGGTAACTGTTTGATATAAGAATAAAGATAAGAAGACAGATGAGAAGAAGACAGAAGAGAAGAAGACAGAAGGTGGAGAGAAAGAAGATGGAAGATAGAAGATGACGGAAGAAGATGGACAGTGGATGACAGATAAGTGTTATACAACTGTGGGTGTAGGCTACTGTTAGGGGTAGTATTGTTGCACTTCACTGTTAGGGGTAGTTGGGTTAGTGTTTGGGAGGGTGACTATGTTAGAGCTCACGCTCGGTTTCCTTTAATGTTCCCATCAGTAACGCTATTTAATGTGTGTTTTGTGAACTAAAAATATATGTTGGATGTTTGGCCGCAAGTCAGTTTCTGTGGCCCAACGTTCTTTGTGGTTTCAGCTGGTAGGGCAATTGAATGGCTCCTTTAAGACATTTTGTTAACGGACGGTAGCCATTTTTGCCCTACTGCCTGTTTTAACAGTGTATATTAACCCCTTAAGGACTGGGAAAATCTGAGGTTGTTTTCCCTTAAGGACCGGAGCAATTCTGACCTTTTTGACTATGTCTTTGTTCAACAGTGTTTTCCCTCTTAGGCTTTTATTCCACCCCCATAAATTATACACTGTTTTTTTCAGCACAAATAGGGCTTTCATTTGATACCCTACTTATATGGATAACCCACCATTTACTTTATTAAAATTAAAAAAAAAAAAGGTAAAAAAAGGTAAAAAAACCCACCATTTTTGTTTTTTCTCTTGGGATCAATTGAGCACAAAGGGTTACATTTTTATGGTGACTGCATGAAAGGTATGACCGGTCAGTCATACCTACAAAATGTGCAGTTTAATGTGGCCACTGCCCCCCCCGGGTGAAAATACCCGTGTCCCTTTTTCCCACTTTATTTTGTCACTTTTTTATCCCTGACATTTGGCGGTGTGTATAAGTGTATTACATGGCTCCACAACAATCACACTTCCAAAGTTGTTTAATGAGATTTTTTTTTTAAATAAAATATCTTTTTGTAAAAAAAAAAAGTGTGTTGTGTTTAAAAAAAAAAAAAAAAAAAGTATCATTGCAGGTCAGAAATTGACCTGCATTTAGCAAGCCTCCAGCACCAGCAGTGAAAGGGTTAATACCCCCAGCTGCTGTATTTTCATTTGCCACTAGGTGTCTCCTCTCTACTTCTGTCTCCCTTACTTTGATAGCAAGGAAGACAGAGGCAGAAGAGACACGCAGAGACAGCATGCGTTCTGTGCTGTCTCTGTCTCTCAGAATGCCGGTACATGTGATCGCTGCTACAGCGATCACATGAACCGGCACAAGCAAGAAGGGCTGAGACTGAACGGCCCGGTCTCGGATCGCTCAGTCTCAGCCTGGAATTAATGATAGCAGCGTGCACGGAGGAACGCTGCTATCATTTAAGTCATGACGGTCCTTGACAGTCATGGGTCCTTAAGGGGATAACAACCCATGACAGTCCAGGACCGTCATGGGTCCTTAAGGGGTTAAGATCTCCAAAGCTGTAGAAATCTTAGTACATTGGCTCCATAGAATAACATAGGAAATAGAGAAGTGAAGATGTCATTTCCACTTTATTTTTTTAATCATCCCTTAGTGCATCCTCCCCAAGGACCTAGAGAAACAAGAATGATGGGGTTTCCTGATAAAGATATCTATTTTATTATTGTAATTTATTTCTAAACTAATAATATATTCTGCAGTGTTGCACAATGAGGAGACAGTGCATTATATATAATATTGTTTAGAAGAGTAATAACACACTGACCACCATTAACTAAGGAACAAGTTGTCCTTATCTCTCTATAGAGTAAGTAAACAATTTAATACTCACTTACTCTTTCAGGAAAATTGCTAACATTATTTTCGTAGGAGATGATTTTACTCATTAGTGCTAGTGTATCTGGTTTCTAGTAGAAACATTGCTAGTCAGTGGGAACAGTGCAATGGGAATGTCCCTTTGAAAAATAGCTGCCCCATAGATATTTGACCATGCCTGTCTGTGCAGAAAAATTATTTTTTCATGCATATTGGTGTGAAAAAAATTCTTAATTACTTCTTAGTGAAAAAAGAAATATATATATATATATATATATATATATATATATATATATATATATAAGCGATTGTGAAGAGGCACTCTCACTATCACAGTCCATTGCCTGGGTGCTCAAATTCAGCCAACAAGTAACATATTCCCATAAGTTGAAAAGCACTCTCAGGACTTCTCAATAATCCAGAAAACAAGTTTATTTACATAGATCGACGTTTCGGTTAACACACAGTAACCTTCATCATGGATGAAGGTTACTGTGTGTTAACCGAAACGTCGATCTATGTAAATAAACTTGTTTTCTGGATTATTGAGAAGTCCTGAGAGTGCTTTTCAACTTATGGGAATATATATATATATATATATATATATATATATATATATATATATATACATTGCTTTAGCAAAAACATATAGTGGTCTGTGTTTGCATTTTATGAAATTGAGACTGCGACATGGAAGGATGTGAGGGCCCTGCTCACTAACTCAGTTTATAGAAGGTTTTAGTACTGCCATACCTGGGTTCACTGGGGGTCAAGTGCCCCAGAGTATTTCTATCACCTTGGGGTCATACAATTCTTGTCATTCTGTAGGCGTGGGAGTTGCAATGATGCAATTCATGACATTTACTAGGTAGGGCCTAGGCAGAGAACAGAGAATGAGCAACACAAAGGAGTATACAGGCCAGGGTTGGGTAGGAAATGAGTGTTCCAGGGTGAAATCAGGATTGTCTGAAAAAGGGGCAGAGCATCATGGAAACTCTTTGAACCCAGTGGAAGTGGCTGAATCCCTAGAGACCAGGCAAAGAACAGTATAAACAAGTCTCTGTGGCATGTCTAGGGAATTCCAAAGTTTGTGCACATATAGATGCATATTAAAATTCCTCTGTCTGCCTACATGTTAAATAGAATAGTTTCTAGCTCCCATCTAACATAATAAATGAAAAAAAAATGTCCCAATCACCTACCCACGTTTTGTATAAAATGTTACATTAAAACATCTTAACTTTACACAAGCCAAAATGTTATAAAGGTTTAGTAATAAATCAATTTTCTAAGTGCAATCCACACTTTCAAAACACATAAAATAAAGCATTTAGGGAACTGAAAAAAAGTAACATTTCATGCTGTATATTCTTTGTTAATGTGACTTTTTGGTTGAAAAGTGTCTTGATTTACTTTTGTATACTGTTTTTTCTCTAATTCTGCTAAATAAATCTCAGTAAGCTTAATCTTGTCAGCGGACACTGAGTGGCAATTGGGACCAGTGTGCAAAGCACTACCATAAAGCATCACCAGACTGTTGTTCATTAATCAGAAAGAATCACAGACAGGTCACATGGTTATCAAAGATAACATCCTCCAAGGAAACTGGGAATAAGAGTTTAATTTTTATTACAGTTTTATACAACAGTACATATTTTAAGCACAGTGTTAAACAAGATTGACAGACAGACATATTTTTTCTGGTCATTTTCCCTTTAGTGCTAGCTATTTGAATTCCACTTTAAAAATTAGAAAGGCATTATAATAACATATTTGCACAATATACCTTAAACTGCCAGCCCTAGTGTAATTCTGTTACAAAATACATGTATTGAGTAGGTATGGAGATGTTCAAAAGAGAAACAGGGAAGCTGCTAGTCTCCCAAAAGACCTTCAGCTTGAGCACAACGAATACATTATTAGTGTGCGATGTAGCACAATTATACCACTATCTTTAGTAACAGCAGTGTGGTACACCATTCTATCTTTTGGGAAAGCAAAACATATTTGGATATTTAAACATGAGGCCTGCAGCTTGAACCCCCATCAGCCAGTACATAGCAATTCCCCTGCCCTGTAGTTAACCCCTTAGGTGTTCCATAGGTCTACTACTCAATGCTTTCAATGTAGTTGAGACCTCTCTAGAATTCAAGTGGTTGAATGTACTTCTTCATGACCTTTTTATAAGAAACTGAACGAGACCTTGAATTAAATACAATTGCAATTCACAAATCAATGTCATTATCTGACAAGTCCATCCCTGTGGATTGGCATTGGATCTGTAACTATTTCCAGGCATGTGGGTTAGCATTAGCAGTGTATGAAAGTCATCACTTGACAGCTGCACGTCGAGCTCTGTGAAAGAATGAGTAGACAGCCCAATTTTTGCTGTCAAGTGTGTGTCTCCCAAACCCTACCCATCTCAATGAACACATTGGATAGCAGCCTCTATAGGAATCATTGGAAACAAGTGGACACAAATTAATTGAACTTTGCCGTATCACAGGGAGCATTTCCTCCTTTTAATGATTGACGACACCCTTATGCAGGCAGGCCAGAGAACACTTTTGTGTTTTCTCTGCTAAGGTGGAATACTTAAATCCCTATGCTGTAAATCAGGCATGACTTCAACCCATGATGAATGAAAGATACTGCCAACATCGTTTTTTTGAATGTCACATTTGGTTTTCGACAAGTTGTATTCTTAGATCTTGCAATCCACTCTCACAAGTCAAGTCTAAACCATGTGTCAGCACATTGCAGGGGGCTCTTCTCTCTCTGACAATAGTCTGGCACTTGTTATTGCTGTCTGTGGAATGTAGAATTTTACTCTTCACTTTTAAATTAGTGCTTCATATCCCAGTAAAAATGTCCCTCTCCTCCCCCACCTAGCTTAGCAGAAGTCTGTGATTATGTGCTCTCCTTGCTGTATTCCTTATGACTGAAAACAGTCACAAATAAATCAAGAGCTACATCTTGATTTGATTCTTAGCTTTGGAAGCTGTGACCTGCAGCTCCTAGCTCTTGTGGGAATGGAGCTCTGTTAGGCAATAGAGCTGGGTCAAAGTGCACTCAAATCACTGCCAATGAAATCATGACATATGTCTTGAATTATTTAGTTTGTTTTTTAACTTGCACTCCTTCTTCTTCTCCTTACAATTTAAATATGTGTATTGTGTAGTGATGTGCCCAAATAAGAACAGCATTTTACCCTTTAAGTGTTTAAAGGTGTCCAGTGAATTGTGAAGCACTGCTCTGTATACTCTTCTGTTACTCAAAGTGTTAAACATCAGTGCAAAACATATTATATTATGCACTGAGTCCTACTGATCAAAGTTTATCATTTTTTTTCTGATTGTATGGGAGCCAGGATCTTCTACTAGAATACCAGGGAAAGAATAATTGCAGGCATGCTTTGTGTTTCAGATGGAATTTGTTCTCTTCCCCTTGCCAGAAAATGGAAACCACTTCCATACGTAAAATAAGAATTTGTTCCAAAAGCTTTTTTGGTCTGTGCTGGAGAAGATATTAGTCCAAAATTGGGCAAAGGCTTTTTTATTTCATATTGATTATTTTCAAGGCTATGAATAAAATATTAATTACTTATAGAATTTAATGGGAGAATCTATCCAAAACAAAAGAAAGAGAGAGAATGAGAGAGAGAGAGAGAGAGAGAGAGAGAGAGAGCGAGAGACCAGCAGTCTCATCTCCTGTACACTTGGCCTGCGTGCATCCACAACTGCATAAATACTTCTGGACAATGGAGCACTTGCAGGCCTTAACTTGAAGCAAATTGGTGTTCATTAGTCAAACATAAATACACTATTGTAAAAGCCCGTGTACATGAGCCAAGGTCTAGGTGATGTTAAGAGGTCGGTCCTGTTCTGCGTCATGTACTGTAGAGACTGCCCGAAAGCACAGAATGCTCCCAGCGCAGAACTCCCAGCATTCCGTGCTCCCAGCATTCCCTGCTCCCAGCATTCCATGCACCCAGCATACCTACACCTTCCAGCATTCCGTGCTCCCAGCATTCTGTGCTCCCAGCATTCTGTGCGTTCGGGCAGTCTCTACTGTGCATGACTGCTTCTGACAAACATCTTAGCGAATTTTTTTATAGGATGTACATCAGGAACCTTTATTAAGATATATCAGTATAGCTTAACACATAAACATATTTGTGTGTTTTAGGGCTTGTTCAGGTGAATAAAACAAGGGTACTCCTACTGCTGTGAGATTATTTTTTTTTTTTTAACTAAACATCAGTTTTCTATTCTATGTCTGTTCTTGTTACCAGAGGTGCTATTCCTGTCACTTACTATGAAGAGCAGTAGTCAATGACTCAAGCTCTCTCATTAATCTTACTATAAAACAAACCTTTTGTACACTAGATGGTACTGAAGCTAATAGTTTGATAAGTTAGAGAACTAATATTTTTTGATTGAAAAATCTTCCAGCAGTGGAGTACCCTTGTTTTACACAGTAGTAAACTCATAAAAAAAGTTTCCTGCTCCTTTAACTTAATAAATGTGGAACTTTAATGAACAAGGTACCAGTAGGGAAAATTAACTATTACAGTTATTTTAATTGTCCATTAGGATTATTTATTATGCCTATTTAAATACACACAATCATTCAAATAAGAGAAGTATTTTTAAAGAGATAGTGGGCCTTATGCACAAAATTAAAGCGGAGCAATTTTGTGGTAAAAGAGCTGTGCTTATATGTGGGATCAGCTCTGGTGACTCTGGTGACTGTTAATTACCAGGTCTCTGGGAACAGGAGCCATTTCTCCAGCTCATTGCGTTTCTCAGTACCCCCTCCCTGTTCTGCTCACTTCCCACCCAGTTCCCGCCTACTCTCCCCATTCATTTTAGGGACAAACCACACCTACTTATCATGGTAACCACTCCCACTCAGTTAAGATCCATGCACATTGTGATAGGAATTGTGTCATTTTGGACACTCCTACCCTGTCCTTTTGATCACTCGGGGGGGGGGGGGGGGGGGTTCAGTAAAGAATGTTAATAGGTATGGCTGCACTGCATGAGAAGTGAAAAGTTTCCTTAATTTAAATTTGTTCCTTAACCCCTTGAATGCTAGAATGTTGTCCAATGTATTGCATACCGATGCATTCAAAACCTTTCTAGCATTCAGGAGGTTAAAATCCCCATTTAAATAATTGGAAATGTGAGGAATGTTTAGTGCTTCCTTATGGTGCAGTCTCCACTTATATGGCTGGCCCAGTGTCTTTTCAGATGGCTTGTTTAATACTATTTAGTAGAAGACTGTGCAGTTATCATTAGAAAAACATAACTTCAAAGACAAACTGATATAAGGCATCTTCCTAGCCATACAACAATTTACAGTCAACTTGATAACTTGCAAGACTAGGTGATTTATTTCATCCCAATCACTCTCCCTCCTCCATTAATAGCAATAACCCACTCTTTCATTCTTAAAGTGGGCCTATCACATAAAAACAGGTTTGCCTTTTAATTAAAAAAAAGTTTAATTTATATTATGTTTTATTTTTTTTTCTAAGATGCACAGTTGTCTTTATTTTTTTAATGAGGACTTATCACTAAGGTTGGATGAAAAGTAAAATTTGCTGGTGGTCCTCTAGCTGATGCCAGACTACAGCTGTTATAATTTCCTGCCAGTCATTGGCTGGAGGGGACAGATGGTAATTGTAGTCTGGCAGCAGTTGGAAGGACTCATATTCCCCATCCTGGCAGCTGCCAGGCAGCAAGACAAGGCAGAGTGGTCATTATGTGTAGTTCTATGGCTATCATGGGACAAGGCTGGGAGGTCAGTATGTGTGGTTCTGTGGCTTTCAAGGGACAAAGCTGTAGGGGTTAGAATGTTTTATTCTATGACTACCAGGTCAGCTGGACAAAGTAGGGAGTCAGTATGTGTGGCTCTGTGGCTTTCATGGGACAAAGCTGTAGGGGTTAAAGTGTTTTCTTCTATGACTACCAGGTTACCTGGACAAGGTAGGGAGTCAGTATATGTGGTTCTGCGGCTGCTGAATGCGAAGGCTGGGTTTAGTATGGCTACCAGTACAGTGTGACAAGACTGGGGATTTGCAGCTGAAAAAAGTTCAAAACTGTACTTTTACAAGAATTACCGTAAAAAGCGGAAAGTGCAGTTTTTCTCACTTTTCACATTTGTGGGAGAACATTTTTACTCATCCCTACTTATCACCTTTCCAAGAGCACCCCCAGAGGGTGCTTTCATCTTATTTCATGCTTATTTGCCCTGATGAATATATTACATTCGTTAGAAGGCTAAGCTGGGCAGGTATTGTTTTCTGGATGTGAGTAATTCATTATGGATGTTTTATATGACCAAGTCATAAGGCAAAGCTCTGCTGAGATTAGATTACCCCTCAGCCAGTGCTGGATTTACATCCAAGATGTCGCTAGGCAGAGAACGCTAGGCACCTTTAGCTCCGCCCATGAACAAACCCATACTCATTAACCCTTTGAGTGCCAGAGTGGTATGCAACGCATTGTTTTGCAATGCGTTGCGTATCACTCTGGTACTCAAAGGGTTAAATAACCCTGCCATGAGTCCCATCCACTGTTTTCTGGCACAGAAAATAACTTTGGCCTGTAACAAGTAAGGTAAAAAAAATAACCCTTTTGTTGTTAGAGAGTTCTCCAATGCACAGCTTTGCAGTGCATTGGTGATCTCTCTAGCATCCAATGTGTTAAGTATTACCCAGTAAAGGGGTATTTAAACAGGGCAGGGACATTAAGATTGCTCTGGCCACACCCATAGTTCAGAATGAGGGTGTGGCCAGCACAGCTGAGACGCCTCTCAAAATTTGGAGATCTAGGCAGTTGCCTACTCTGCCTATTGTGAAATCCAGCTACTAAATCAAAAATATTAAAACTATTAACCTGTTTGAAAGTCAAAATGAACAATGTATACACAGTCTAAATAGACACATTTATCAAGCCTAGAAAATGTTTAGGTAGCAGATCTACTTTAAAGCAAGATTTTATAGGAAAGCATCTCATTAATAGGAGACAGGAGAAAGGTGCTTGGCCAGGGCTGGAAAGGAAGGGGATTCAGGGGAGTCTTAAAAATATAGTAATGCTTAATGTCAAATATCAAATATTTATCTTGCTGCTGAGTAAATTAAGAGTAATACCACTGCTAAGAAATGTTATAATTAGAAGTTATTGCAGTTCAAACTTTTTGGGTGCAGTACTTCCATGGTCTGAAAGACTCTGGTGGTGCTGTTGCTGCTATGTACAGCTTTCGTCAGTTGACAATAAACCTCCATAGGTTGCTGTAGCAACAGCACCACTGTAAAAATGTCAGGCCTTGGTAGCACTGCACCCAAGTAATGCTAGTTTGAGATGCGATAACTTATTATTAATCTATTGGTAGTGGGAGAACCCTTGTTTTACTAAGCAGGATAAACCCTGATGCGTAGACAAGTGGTTTAGGCCCTGTAGAACAGCTATCCTTCATAGGCCTCTAAGACCAAGAATCTTTACACACTGCATATTACCAGTCTAAGAGCCTGTTTTATCAAGCTAAAGAGGTGTAATTCTGAAAAAAAAACACAACTACACTGTAGAGATGAAATAACAATTCTGGAAATTCCTGTTGATTTAAATGGAGTTTCTAATCTCTTGAATGCTAATGAGCTCTCCAACACAAAGCTTCACAATACATTGGAGACCTCTGTAGCATGCAAGGGTTAAAAGACCCATTTAAATCAATCTGCAAAAGAAGAAAGGGGAAGAAAACCAGTGGTGCCCTTTGTGTATATCAGTTTCTTCAATTGCAGGCCACCACCATCACCCTATAGCTGTGTACTTACAAGAAAAATGTGTTGGAAGAGACGTGCACCCAATCCAACTACAAAGACTTCTGGAGAATTATACTGTCCGCAGATACAGTTTCACCCATATACTGGGAAATCTTCAGATGGCTGCTCTCTCACGGACCTACACTCTCCCAAAGAGGCATACAACTCTGAAAAGCAAAATGAGAGAAGCACCAAATAGTATAATATTGTACACACACAACAGAGGATAAATAAATAAAATATAATGTATTCACATTAAAATATTGTCAGATTTTTGATAAAAAAGAATCTGACTGACTCGCATATGGAGAAAGTATGCCCATCTCTGTTCAGGTAACTCACAGCAATCAACATCCAACTGGAACAGGCGGAGCTTTTAACTTATTGACCATACAATATTTATTAAAAAATCCTATAATATAAAAGGCCAGATGTATGTTTGTCCGATGCAGTCATGCGCAGTAGAGACTGCTAATCCAGTCATGCACAGTAGAGACTGCCCGAACACACAGAATGCTGGCACGTGTACACAAACTTTTGCAGTCATGAGCAGTAGAGTGCCAGAGTTATCCAACACATTGCACTGCAATGAGCTGGATACCTCCCTGGCATTGAAAGGATCATGTATTTACATTTGTCTTATTCTGAATATTTCATTGCAGTGTTCAGTGGAGATTCAAGGTAGTTAAAAATCTCCATTTAAATCACTGGAAATTTTAATTTTCCCTATGGTGCAGTTTGTTTGCTGCAGAAATGCATCTCTTTAGCTTGCCGTAACATATTTAATGGGATAGTAACACAATATGTAAAAATATATTGTAGGACTTATCCTTGTGAGTAAAACAAGTGTGCTCCAATTGCTGAGAGGTGTTTTATTAAAAAAATATTGCAACTCAAACTTGAATATTTTTAGGTGCAATATCGCAATGTCCTGCAATTTTACAGTGGCGCTGTTGCTACACTGTCCTATGGAGGATTATGGTCAACTTCCCACAGCTGTCCATAGGATGGTGTAGCAATAGCACCACTGTAACATTTCAGGCCTTTGAGATACTGCACCTAAAAATTAAAGTTTGAGCTGCAGTAACTTTTGAATAAAACATATCTCAGCAGTGGGAGTCCCCTTGCTTTATTCAGGAGGATAAACCCTACAATATATGTTTTTACATATTAAGTGTTACTACACATATCACTCTTTCTGAACACAGTGAAGGAAATGGAGTAGACATTTAGCATACCACATGATTTTCACCTGACTTCTCCTAGGGGTACACATATGATACACATATATTGGATAGCTCCATATTATTTTCAGTAATTTTCATATCTAGGAACTCTCAGGATTTGACCCTGAAACTTTTTTGACCAAAATCTCAGGGTGAAGGGACACAATTTCTGGTTGAGTGAGTCCAGTGTTATCTACTAGATGATCTTGCCCAATACAGTGTTTCGTTAGTCTCTAAATTGGTGCCATTTCCACCAGAAAGACAGAGGGCGATGTCTTATTTGTTTTGTTTGTGGTTAGGCAGTGAGATCTCTAAGCTGTAGCATGATAAAGATTCGTTGCGGGCCAACTGCAGCACTTCTGAGTTAGAGCAAGCAGGGCCATATTTCATAAAATCAACATTATGGAACATTTTAAGGGTTGTATTTCAAAGATCTGAGGTCCAACTCATTTTAAATATCCCCAGGTATGGCAATGTTTTATGATTCACATGGTATTTCACTGACACTGGCTTTGTAGTTGTGATCAGGGCTGGGTTTATATCACAGTAGCAGTCTTGTTTTCTGGACATGATCAGCCAATGCCCACATACAACTTGATCTAAGAATTCTGGACATAGTAGAATAAATAAATAATTAAAATATATAATGCACCTTTTTTAACATGCTTCACCCTTACTAGGACACCAAGGAAACACAGCAAAAACAAAAGATTCAGCTGTAACATTGTACAAAGTGGAGGGTAAAGAAGAAATCATGCAAACTATACCATTTTCCTTCTAGTCCATACATAATTCTTTATGGGGACAGTTCTTGAGTGTATAGGCAGGCATCTGGCTTTTGCACTGATGGAAACTCAGGCCAGGTTTTTCATACAGCACCACTTATCATTTGTCCAAAGCCATATTGTCACACCTGGGAACTCTCCGGATTTGCCCTGGAGACTCCGGTTCTGACAGAGCTTTACCGGGTCTCCGGGGCAGAGGCAGATTCCTCCGGATGTGGAGAGTTTCTATTGAAACTCTGCCACATCTGCTTTTTCTCCCGTTGTGCCTCCGTCCCCAGCCTTCTGTGTGACACATTTAACCCTCTGAGTACCAGAGTGGTACGGAATGCATTGCTTTGCAATGCATTCCGTACCTCTCTGACACTCAAAGGGTTAAATCCCCCCAACACTCGAGTTAAGCCCCGCCGCTTTTTGACGCGATTAGCGTCATTTTTGTTACCCCCTGCTGAACAGAGGACTACCCTCCGGGTAGCCCTCAACTGAAAGTTCCCAGGTATGCATATTGTATAATGTCTTTTGGGGGGTTAAGCACTAAGCCGTTAAAAAGAGGTGATAAAGTAGAGATGACTTCTCCAGTGATATCACTTTTCCAGTTCCTATGTTATGGAGCCTATGCACTAAGATTTCTGTAAATTTGAATAGCTTTAGTGCATAGGCTTTATACAATAACATAGGAACTGGAGAAGTGATATAACTGGAGAAGTTATCGCCTCATTAAGTTCACAGTAAGAAGATTGTCCCTTGCTGTGAGTTGTCTGGTCAAGGGACCTGATCTGAGGGGAGGCGACTTATACTAGGGAAAAGGGGCAGGAGGGGGATACTTTGTCATTCAATTACTTTTGAACTACAACTCTGAGAGTATTGCAATAACACTTTCCATGGCCCAAATACTATGAAGATTAATTGGAGCTACTGTTTTTGTGAAACATTACTATCCCTTTAATCACTTCTCACTGTGTTCATTTGCTTTCCTATGTGTTCAGTCACAATCCTTGTAGTTAGACACTCTGCCATCAATTCAATAGATCTGTGATGTGTTCAGTTACCATTCCATGTGCATTGTCACTCGTCCATTTGTCCTGTCACACTTCAAAAATGTTAGTTACTCTCCCATGTGCCCAGTCATAATCCCATCCCCTCAGTCACTGTCTCATGTGGTTAGTCTCTTGTGATTTTAGTCACTGTCCCATATAGTTAGAAAGTCTCTAATGCAGTTAGTTAAAATCTCATAAGGTTTTTCACTCTCCCACACATATTATTCACATTCTCCCATGTGCAATGGCTAACAAGATCTTAGTAAATATTTAAGAATTAGATTAAATAAGCTTACAAAATGGAGAATGAGTATGAAGGGTGTAGGGAGATAAGGGATTACCTTGTACATTTTAAGATATTCATTGATGTGATTTTTCTAAAGACATATAGCAATTGTGATTCCTTTATTGTCTAACTAAATAACGTTAGAGTGAAAGCTTTCAAGACCATTTAAGTCTCTTGATTAGACATTACAATCTATAACCTGCCTGATGCAAAAGTTTAAACTCTAAAGCTAATTGGTTAGCTGAGAAATGAGTTTTGTTCTACCTGTCTCTTGCTTTATCATGGCTAACATGGTACCACCCTTCACCTGTAATATTTCAGAAAATGATATCTTTCCTGACAAGTCCCTCTCCCAGTTGATAAGAAAAGCACTTTCTATTAACCCTTTCAGTGCCAGAGGGGTACGCAACGCATTGCTCTGCAATGCGTTGCGTACCCCTCAGGCACTGGAAGGGTTAACAAAAGAAAATGCATTTTTTTAGTGTAAGTATACCTGAAAGTGTACAGATGGCCATAAATTACCTTCATTATTATATTGTGGGCATATTATGGGTTAATTAATTCCAGCTCATAGGAGTATGTCCAAATAATGTTATATCACTGGCTTTGTTGTAGAACATTTATTTTCTGTAAGTCACTTTTTTTTTCCTAAAAAAATGTTAGTATAATGCAATTTGTCTTCAAGCAATGGTCTTTCAGCACGTTTTACTTGTAAAAGTAACTAAAAAGTTATAGACACAAAGCTCTAGTCTTTTATTTTAGAAGGATATGTAATTAAAGTCGAAAATTGGATAACATTCAAACTGGAGTTAAAAAAGGCAATAAATTTATGGTCCTTCTTTAGTGTCCCAATGAACACATTTCCAAATGTATTAAAATGTACCACTTCAAACTGTCAGCCGCCTTGTTTAAGAAGCTGCTTCACGTTAATAACTATGTTTATATTTGTGGTCCATAACTGAACCGCACATGAATTTGAGATGCGTAGTGGGTCACATAAACACAGATATTCTGTATAAAATGTGAAAATTATGGTTTTGGCTTGAATGCCCACTGAAGCTTGGCTGGCTGTGGCTTCTAACTCACAACAGATACATAGATAAAAGCAAATTATAAGAATGGTTCGTTTTTAGCCATTAAAGTGAACTCATCAGTTCTTTGATGACACAAGACTTTTATTTAACCACTTCTCACTTATGGTCTGTAGTGAATTGCTGGTACCTCTGGTGGCTAACTGGTTAAATGAGTAATAGAGCTATTTTTCATATAAAAACGTATTACATATGTTTATAGTTATGTTCTTTGGCCAACAGAGGGAATACTGCACAATGCATAGGAGACCTCTAGATCATTCAAGGGCTTAGATGCCCCTTTTAAATCAATGTGTGTTTTGAAAATGTTTGTCTCCTCTGGTGCCATTGGTTTGCTCCAGAATTATTCCAACTCTTCTTAGCATACCTCCCGAGTGTTCCGATTTAGGAGGGACAGTCCCTCTTTGAGACGCAAATCCCTTTATTCCTGTTTCCCACTCTGGTATCCCTCTATTTAGTAGATCAGACTGTGTGGTGTGTATATAAGTGTATCACATTGCTCCACAGCAATAAAAGTCACATTAATGTTTGTCTAACCCTTTAAGTGGCAGAGAGGTATCCAATGCACTGTGCTACCTGAAATGCTTTGGCTACCTCTCGGGCAATCAAAGGGTTAAACTTCAGTGTGTGTGTGTGTATGTGTGTGTGTGTGTGTATATATATATATATATATATATATATTTTTTTTTTTTAAATACATTATTCTGTATAAATAAAGTAATTTGGTTTTATTCTAAATCATTTATTCAGCTGCATAAAGAGCTGTTAATAGGTCATGACGTAATTTAACAAATTCTCAGTAATGGTCCACCCCCCAGCATCAGCAGCACCTATACCAAAATTATTAGTCTTTGGCAATTTGAAATGTTGGCAGGTAAGTCTTAGTACAGTGGCCTCATGAACTCAGTACAAACACAAACTGTTCCTTCTTTTGCAGATGGGATTAGGATTGTGTATTACAGCTCAATTTTTAAAATTAAAGTAATAGTAAACCTGTGTTTTGACTTTACACATTCTACAAGTACGTAATATGTGCAGTCAAGTTATCTATACTTTTTATTGTTTTTTCATCTTCACCTATGTTTTTACCTGTTTTATTTATAAAACTAAAGAGGAGCAGTTCTGGAGGGAACCAGTGGCACTGCAGGGGAGAATTCATTTTCAAATGGATTTAAAGGAATAGTAAGCAGCTCCAATTAATCTTCATAGTATTTGGGCCATGGAGAGTGTTATTTTAATACTGTCCGAGTTGTAGTTCAGGAGTAATTGAATGATAAAGTATCCCCATCGTTTGTTTACAATTTGTTTTTGCACCCAAGCCTACCACTCAATAACTTTCCCTAGCAACATGCCACACCATACAATGTAACAGTCAACATCACTTTCCCCAAACCCTTTCTATTGATGGTGCAGGGACCAAGGGTATACAGCATCTCCAACAAGGAGGCAGGGCACTCAGAAGTGAAACTCCTTCCACATCCTGCTCTATATCCCCTCCCAACTGCTGAGCTACTTAATTTTTTTTAGTGACTTCAGGAGGCTCAGAGCCACTTTTCTGAGGGGAATTTTTTTTTACATTATTTAATTTATTTATTTACTGAGAGCCCTGGCTTGGTCAGGAGAGCTTCAATATAATCACAAATGAACAAAAACCATCCCATATATATCGCACCACCGTCGTATGATAAGTATATCAAACAGACTTCATTTAAAACATCAAATTTTATTCCAAATACGTATAAAAATCATACTTGCTGTTTGTGATATCAACGGAGAGCGAGCGGAGAATGAATGGGGTGAGACTTACAGAGTCGGTACAGCAGTTGTTACATTACAAAAGATCAACGCGTTTCACGCGACAAGCGTGCTTATTCATGATCAAATTTAGTCTCAAAATCATTGACTGGTTGCATTTAAATACTTTTAAACCAATTAGGTGCTGGACACTCTCTCCCTATCGGACACGTTATCCAAGTTATCTCATTAGCCTTCATGACATGCCCGAGATCTCAATCTGATTCGTAAGTTAAATTAAAGGCAAAGTCAAAGTTTGACTCAGATCGCTCCACATATTTTATAGTTCTATACTTTAGCATATCAAACATATTGTGCCTAGGTACTATAACTTGATTTACCTCTTGTCAAGCTTTGATATTTCTTTATCACTTCTCAGCGACTAGCAGTTACTTTGTAATGATTAAATCCATCATAACAAAGCAACGCTATACCGGACTATTCCAATATTCAAACATGGCAACAATATGCCTTTTTAACCGGGCGTTCTTTTTCATCAAAGCTAATAAGATATATATAATATCAAGGAAAGTAACTCCATATATGATTGTGATCACTATAAATCATTTCATAAAGAGCCAGTGTGAAACAATATGGGGCAATCTTCCACAAACAAACAGGATACCAATGTCCGATAAAGGATACAAATAAAAGCGTCAAGCTTTCAAAACACAGACCAAACGTGACATAATTTATGCTCAAAACATTTAAAAACAAAAGCTACAAAAAGAAACAAAATAAAATAGAGAAAACAAAGAAAGCATATATGATAGTAATCTCATAGAATCTGATGCTCATCAATAATCATATGTATTTTTACAAAATACATATGATTATTGATGAGCATCAGATTCTATGAGATTACTATCATATATGCTTTCTTTGTTTTCTCTATTTTATTTTGTTTCTTTTTGTAGCTTTTGTTTTTAAATGTTTTGAGCATAAATTATGTCACGTTTGGTCTGTGTTTTGAAAGCTTGACGCTTTTATTTGTATCCTTTATCGGACATTGGTATCCTGTTTGTTTGTGGAAGATTGCCCCATATTGTTTCACACTGGCTCTTTATGAAATGATTTATAGTGATCACAATCATATATGGAGTTACTTTCCTTGATATTATATATATCTTATTAGCTTTGATGAAAAAGAACGCCCGGTTAAAAAGGCATATTGTTGCCATGTTTGAATATTGGAATAGTCCGGTATAGCGTTGCTTTGTTATGATGGATTTAATCATTACAAAGTAACTGCTAGTCGCTGAGAAGTGATAAAGAAATATCAAAGCTTGACAAGAGGTAAATCAAGTTATAGTACCTAGGCACAATATGTTTGATATGCTAAAGTATAGAACTATAAAATATGTGGAGCGATCTGAGTCAAACTTTGACTTTGCCTTTAATTTAACTTACGAATCAGATTGAGATCTCGGGCATGTCATGAAGGCTAATGAGATAACTTGGATAACGTGTCCGATAGGGAGAGAGTGTCCAGCACCTAATTGGTTTAAAAGTATTTAAATGCAACCAGTCAATGATTTTGAGACTAAATTTGATCATGAATAAGCGCGCTTGTTGCGTGAAACGCGTTGATCTTTTGTAATGTAACAACTGCTGTACCGACTCTGTAAGTCTCACCCCATTCATTCTCCGCTTGCTCTCCGTTGATATCACAAACAGCAAGTATGATTTTTATACGTATTTGGAATAAAATGTGATGTTTTAAATGAAGTCTGTTTGATATACTTATCATACGACGGTGGTGCGATATATATGGGATGGTTTTTGTTCATTTGTGATTATATTGAAGGTTTGGAGAAGCTGTGTTCCCTCACGCACACCGGTCTTATATGTTTTTCTACGAAGACGGTATAGTCTATAAGTCTGTGTCACATGTGGAAGGATTTACCTATTTTCTTTGGAGCCGCTGAATTGTGGTCCGGACTATTCTCACATATTGGTCAGGAGAGCTCTCTGTGGTCTTTGAACTCTGTCTCCTATGGGAGCATTCTCAGTCAACCCAGGACATTAGTCGAAGACTGCATTACATTACTGGAAACCATGGTTTCCACAATGGAAGTGGTACCATTTGCACAATATCATATGAAACAACTGAAACTCAGTTGGTGGCTCATTAAGAGCAAATCTCCATAATATTTTTCATGACTCAGTCTACACATCAGCCCCTGTTAGGGTGACTACAATTTCCAGCACTGTCCAACGCCTTCCTTTCTCTCTTTCTATTATTGGAACAGAAAGAGGTGATAACTGGCAACAATGGTTTAGTTGTGGAATTATTCATTCAATCCAAGACCAAAGGTCTGATATGGGAATCTCTCTTCTGATAAAAATCTTCAATGCTTTCACCTTGCAACCTTCTGCATGACATTCCAGTTCATATTCAATCTGATAACCTCATGGCAGTGGCTTACATCAACAAGCACAGAGGCACAATGCGCAAGACCACTTGGTTAGAAGTGGAAATAATTCTACAATGGATGAAGAACACATTCCATATCTCAGTCATTTACATCCCAGAAACAGACATCTGGGAAGTGGGCTATCTCAGCACACAGACTATAGATTCGGAAGAAAGGCAATTGAATCAAGAGATCTTTAATCAATTGATTACACTCTGGGTATTTTCCAGAGATGGACCAAATGATCCCCCACCTCTACACATGTCATCAGGGTTTTGCACTACAGCACAAAACCAAAGATAGTGAAGGTGGATGATTTGATGGTACCCTGACATTACTCTCCTGTGTATAATTTTTCCTCCAAATGATTTGCTTCCCAAAATGATTACCAAGCTCAAATGAGAATGAGAGCAGACTCTGTTCCTTGCTGAGTTTTGGGAGGGGAGGGCATAGTTGCACCATCTGCTGGACATGTCAGGAACAGATTCTTTGTACCTTCAGTTGGCAAAGGACCTCTTTACTAAAGGTAACTTTCAAAACCTCAATCAGTCCAAAATCACCTCAGTGGTATGGAAATTAAATGTGAAATTCTAATGGGGAAAAGGTTTGAGAGCGAGATCACTTTGAGTCTTATTTTCAACATGATCTTGTTTCAGAAGAAATTTCTAGGATTCCAGAGATTTAGACATGTCTTCAAAGTGGATCTCATTTAGTATTTCTATATTAGGATGCTAATCCTCCTTGGGATTTGAATCTGAGCAGGGAAACGCTTCATTCTTCTCCCTTGGAGCTTTTTTAAGGCCTCTATCAAACACAGGACGTATAGGATTGTAGTGACTCCCTATATCGGTAATTTTTATAGAAGGGTTTCAGTACTAGTACCCTATCCAGCAGATCATCTCACAAGGTCTTTTACTACAGAATGGTGCTGAGAGTGGCTACTAAATTTAAACCTAAACTTGGGTTGTCTTTCACATCAATGAAGAATTAATTCTTCTCTTCTGATATCGAATCTATATTATTCAGAGCAAGATTGTCATACTTTGGATGTGGTCATGTGTTTTCAAGAATATATGCAAGCTATCGACTTATTCAGATGAACTGGTACATTGTTTATCATACTTGAGACAATAGGAAGAACAGGCCTGCTTCTCAAGCCTGGATTGCTGCACTGCTTACATGAATATTAGACTAGGTTACCTTATCACTCCTTGCCCAGTCCCATTCCAGATTACATTACATTCCACACAATTGTTGACTATTTTGTGTGCTTAGAAGAACCAAGCCTCTACATTGGTTAATCTTTTCACAGATTGAGAGTTTTGGCCTCAGATTCTTGCAGGCAACTGTTTTCGAGTTTTCTCTTCTTCCGTGTATATTGGGACTGATTTGGGACCTCCCCATGGTCCCTGTTTCAATCAATAGATGCAAGAAAAAAAGGGACCGCAGGTCTTTATTACATTTATTTAGAACCAAGAAAAAGAATAGGAAATAAAGTATTGGTAATGATTAACACTTAGAGAAAAATACTCGTTTAGTACTGTATGATCACGTCATATAGTGACATGACAAGTCTCCAGGAAATTTCTCAGTAAAACACAATTTTATTTGTCTCCATTAAAATATACAAACATAAAAACAAATCCACAATCAATCTGTACAATCTGACTGTTGCAAAATCTTCAACATTATACAGGTGATAGGATAATGTCAAGTATACTATCAGATACTACATATTGTATTAAAACCAGATCTTCCAATCATAGTTGCTTATATTAATAATCATTACACAACAATATTTAATTGCAGCTTTGAAGGAACACAGTGTATCACTCTATACTAGAGAAATCTATTTGTCTGTGACATATATTTATAGCTTGTCAGTCTGTGTCCAATGACAACATAATAGGATACAATAGCTTTTATTGTCCCTCTGTGTTATAGCCACACACATTAATACATATGTGTTAACTCTTACCAATAGCTTATTTTCTATCTTCTTCTATTTCTCGGTTGTTGTTTTTCTACCTACCAATAAATTATTTTCTCTTATTATACTGATGGATGCAGGGCATCCCACTCTAAAAAAAAACAACTCTATTCTCATGCTTGTGTGCTTTTGCACTGCAATATTTTTAGTCCTCATTGGGAAGTAGTGTACATTTATTTAATATCAGTTTAAATCATGTATATAGATTATTTGCATATAAATGTATACATTAACCAAGATTCATGAAGATGTATTTTAACTCATGCCATACATGCCTGATTGGCCTTATGTCAAAGTCACCCAAGTCTTTATAAAATACTATTTCCACTTTAATTAAGATGTAATAATCCTCCAGAAACCAATGTTAATAGGTTAGAAAAATGGGACCTGCACATGGACCAGAGAACAGGATTTCTTTATATTTAAAATAATACTTTGCAATGTCTTGTATCCCTTTGTATGCCTTCTGTCAGTGAAGGAGTTAATTGAATTGAGTAGTAATTTACTTTAAATATTATTAATCCTATACTTTCTTCATTGCAGAGCTGCCAAATGGGCAGAGTTGTCATGACAGAGTCAGTTTAATGTGACTTGTGAGCTTGTGTTGATTATATACAGCTAAACCAAGTTGGATGGCAGCCCCACAATTCTGTGTAAGAGGATTAGGGTTCATCCATGAGTCTCTTGCTCCAGGATTAAATCTAGTACAGCTAGCTGCCACTTGAACGCAAGGTTCAATGTAACCTATCATTTAGAGAACAAGCTGAGAGAGGAGCCTTCAACTTATTCAGTGCCAAATTGCTAATATGCCCTAGGTCTGGATATTACTGCACCCTTGGTATTCAGTGGCCAGAAACTTTAAAAAATAACCCTAACATGTTGCAATTTGTCATATTTTAAGCCCTAGGGGCTCCTAAACTTGACATAAAAATCCAGAAATACCATAATATATATGAAACTTAAATCTATAGAGCTGCAGAAAGATCTGCATAGAATCAACATACATATGTAAACAACACATATGACATGCAAAGGTGGACTGCCAATCACAGCTCTCAGACTTGTGAGTGTGTGTAAACCTTACTGACCTTTAATAGTTAAGAAAGAAGCCATGTGGTCTGTTTTAAGAAAATAGGGTAAGAAAAAACAGAAAAGATAGCCACTCTGTCTGACCAATCCTCATAGCAGACAAAGCAATTATGATAATGAGGAGGAAGTTGTTGTCTTTTTACAATTTGCCATAGGGAATAGGAATGGTCAAGGAAAATAAGCAAAGTAGACTGACTTTTAACATTTACTTTCATGTTTAGAGACTTCATAAACATAAAGAAGAAATCATAGAATTGTGATTTAAAAAATGTTTCTGTCTGACACATTGATTTCTGTAAATTGAGTTGTCTCACAAAAGACAATTTATTGATTTAAATATTTTAGTCTCTGGCACTTTTGTCTCCACTTTTCTGTCCTCCTCGTATTACTCTTTGAGCATTGCAACAAGAATGTGAGTGGGAGTTACAGACAGATGGTAGATGAGAATAGAGGTCACGTAAATCAGGTTATTCTCTACTAGGGCAATTTGGTGCCACATTTACTAGGAGATTATTTTCTTGCATAACTTTGCTTCTTTGGTGTAATTTCAAATTTTGGGGAACAAATCTAGTAGATATTTCACTATGAAACAAGATTTTAAATAATTAATTGTATATAGTATTTGCTCTATGGCTACAATATTTATACAATTTACAGAAGTAAGAGCGTAATAGCCTTTTTTTTTTTTTTTTACTTATGATGCAGTTATTGTTTTTGCCACTTGTATTATATATTAAATCTACTGAAATTCTACCAAGTGTATTATTGCTACGTTTAATTCAGAAACCCTAAAACCCAACCACTACAGGATTAGAGAAAGAGAAATTTATAGGGATGTCCACCTTCTCCACCACCCTTACTCTGGCTTCCCATAATCTTTTTTTCCCCTCCCACTGGGGGCATGACTCCAGCCTATACGGTAATCCAACACCCTGGTATGCACACATGTATATATTCATATCTATTGGCCCATTATGGCCCATATGGAATATTATTTAAAATTAGATTACCCTAATTTTCTAATTTAATAATGCGATGAGTCAAACAAGTTAATAAAAATTCACGTTATACTTAATATAATTAATATAAGAATAGTAATATTTTATAATCTAGCTGGTTGCCATAATATTTTCTGCATTATTGGATATTATTGGATTAATAATAGTACCGTCACATGCTGTATGTTGTAAGCTTTCACGAGTAGGGATGGGTGAAAATTTCACCTCAAACTGAAATTGGCGAAAAATGGCACTTTCCACTTTGTGAAAAATTTCCTGCGAAAAGCGACGATTTTCAGCTTTTTTCATCTGCCTCATTCCATTGAAATCAATGGGAACATCAAAGTTACAGACAACACATAGCAAATATTATTTTATTTCCAAAAGGCATAGTATAAAAGGGCAATGAGGGTGTCTGTGTTGGTGAAGTGTGGGGAAAGAATCAGTTGGCCAGGGAATATTTTTTTTTAGGGGGGGTTGTTTACTGGGATTGCGGGGAGGTAGTTAATATAAAATAAATCCTAAATACAAATAAATAACCCCATAAGACATGGTATGAAAGGGGTCTGAGGAGGGTGCCTGTGTTGGTGAATGAATGAATCATTTGAACAGGGAATTTGTTTGGGGGCTTTCTTGACTGCTATTGGGGGGCAGTTAATAAAAAAATAAATCAATAAAATAAAATAAGACATTTGTATGTAAAGTGATAGAGACAGGAACCCTGAAGTTTAATAAAAAACCTATATGATATAGGGATTTTCCTGCTAATAAAAAAGGTACTTCCAATTCTGTCATTTGTTTTATTCAACTTCATAACTAATCAAATTGACAGGAAGTGAATAAAACCTTCCTTACTTCCTAAAAGTTGGAACTGTCAACAATGACTCCACAGTTTGTATCAAATACTATTGAGAATTATTTGTCAGTCAACAGAATAACTGTTTGAAATATGAATGCCAGAGGACACTGTTAATGTAACAAACAGTATCAACTATAATAACTGAAAAATGCACTTTGAAGAACAACTTTACAATATTTATTACTGTAGCTTTAAGTTTCATTCATTAGAATGGGTGTCTGATGAGCGTTTTGAAAAGAGCTGGTCAGAGATACTCAACTAGGGATGATCCTGCCTTAGAACTTGAGCAGGCTCTATAGGAAAAGTATTTTCAGGTGCCCCATGTTTATCAAGGTTTTAGTGATACTTGAATGATGAGTCTTCAATAATTACAGAAATGAAAATTGGATCATAACTAAATTTTTCTGTTTATTCTTCAAGACGTACAATCTAAGAGTGCCATTTAATTTATAGCATTCTAAATTAAAGAAGGCAATGCTTTTAGAGATACCACACAAAAAATTCCAAGCACTAATACACCAATGTTTTAAAGGGATGGTAATACTTAGTTTTAACTTTATTTTATTTTGTAGGCATTAAAAAAACATGAAGAATGATATGTCTTATCTCTCAAACCTTTATGGTTTATGAGATATTCACAAGCAAAGTTTCCCCCTCCCGCCCCTTTTACCTACTGTAAACAATCTCTTCTCAGATGTGGAATACAGTCCATAGACTGGACAGATAACAGAAGGGGACACTCTTATTCCTATGAAAACAATGAAATCCCTGCCCCCCTTGACAAGCTTTTCAGGTTTTTCCCTTATCTTAATTGAAGATTGTCCCTCTCTGCAGTCTACCTGGGCAGCTCCCTTCTGCTCTGTCTGAACAGTGTTACATCAGTAAAAGGGGTGGGAGGGGGACACTTTGCTTGTGAATATCTCTTAAACCATAAAGGTTTGAGAGATAAGACTTATATCATTCTTCATGTTTTTTTAATGCCTACAAAATAAAATAAAGTTAAAACGAAGTATTAATATCCCTTTAAGTCAGATAATAATAATTTTAATAAAAATATTTCTTTTTGGTGGAACTGCCAATGCTTTTAGAGAGAGGGACAACACAGCTTTTATGTAAACAGATGCTTTCACTGATTGAATTATTATGGACAGAGCTTATACTAAAATCATTATGAAAAATATATTCTCATGTTAAAATTGTTCCAATTCATTGAATTTTAATTTTATTAATGAAAAAAATACAGAAAATGCACCAATAATCTTGAAAGAACGATAGCTGTATCTTTACACGGTTTTGCAAACACTGTATACTAGTGAACAGTTAAAGGGAAACTAATCCTTAGGAGTAAGCAGCTCTTAATTTGTTTAATAGAAGGCCTTACTTAGGCGGGTGTCCTTCAAATGTTATCAATTAAAGTCATATGATGTTCTTTACATTTGAGTTTTACAATGAATATTTTTCAACAACACATCTTACCATGCAGAACTAATAAAGGGACATTCCCGTCCTATATACCATATTAGCATTTGTTAAAACACACATTCTCTTCCTTAGATCTTGGGTGTAACTATTCTTCTTCTTTATTAATATAGCTCCAACTTATTCCGCAGCGATGCACAATAAGGAATAGACATCCAGGGATATTAAATAGGACAAATCAAGTATAGAAAACAAAAGGATCAGAGGGCCCTGCTCATGAGTGCTTACAGTCTAGGGGAAGGTAGGTTGGAGACAGAAGGAGTAAGTGCTGTTGGTTGAAAGTGCCTCTTGCCACATGAACCACCGGTCAGTGGGTGGGAGAAAGAAGTGCTATTGAGTGCAGTGGTCCAGGCAAGCAGTGTTCCCTGGGGCCAAATCTCAGGCTTGGCTATCCTACCAACGCTGTTCTTACTATACTGTTTGGAAGTGGCCATGTGTGATGATGTCAGTGGCTCCTAGCCAGTGTAAGAATCTTTACTGAACATAAGGGGTTGTATGATGGGTCAGAGTCAATGGGACCACTTGGATGCTGGGCCCCATCACAGCTGCTCCCTTTGTACCCTGTAGTTATGCCACTTCCTTTGATAAATTGCATGTGAAATAGGAATCCTGCATTTTGGTTCATACTTCTGTTGCATCTATTATTGAGAGATTCAGTACCAAATGGGGAAGTCTTGTTTACTGAGTGTTGAGTGTGACATAATTAAGAATGGGAGCTATAACCTCTGGAATCATATGGCTTTACTATGTCCCCCCCCCACCCTGGTACAGGTCTTTGACATCACTATTACTTTTCTTGTGCTGACTATGGACTGTTGTCAGTGTTCCCACTAAGGGGAGCAACCTAGCAGTTAAAAAGTACTGTTTATTAAAATATTTTTCAGCACTATTTTGGAATAACAGGTGCACATTATAGCTTAGCAGTTTTTAAATTTTAACTCTTTCACTGGCATGTTGTTGAACTTGAACAATGCATGTCTTTTTTCAGCCACCATCAACCATGTTACTGTGCTACTCTGTACCTCTGCCTTATTATCAAATAGCTGTCTACATCCTGATCTCCTACCAGTTTGTTTCAATATCAAACACTCTCAGATAGATCCACAAAACCTAGGGGACAGCTGCTATGTGGGCTGTTTTCTGGTAGGAGACCATCCCTGTAGTCCTAAAGCTCAATATCTGCCATAATTGAAGCCATCAGAATCACAACTTTCAGCTATTTCCTGGAACATTGGGACATATATATCAAAGCAGATATATATATAAACTCCAGAGGAAAGCAATTTTACCATATGTATCAAAGACAAAATCTTATTATCTCAATTTCTTTGATACATGACGTTTAATGATGTTGCCCCAGATTTACTTTATGTTGCCCTAGTGTGATAACATGGATGTACTCTTACTAAATGAAGAGTGCCATACGGTATATGGAATTAAGAGATGGGAATTAGGGATGGGCAACAATTTACACAGAAGAAGCAAAACATAAAAAAACATGCTTTTCTCCTTGTGCAGCTTTTTTTCTTCACATTGAAATCAATGATAATTGTGTAATTCCCTCTTACATGTAGAGATCCACCATTTATTCCTGCATGCTAACTCAGTATAAAAAGGAGTGTCAGATACTTTACCTCAGTCTGAGCTGGAAGAATGGGAAAGCTGCTGAAAGCATGGGCACCTCAGCCTGTTTTTTTCCTCTTTTTTTTTTAAATTATTTTTTAAGGAATTGTATTAGTTAATTAAAAGCAGTAGAATTTGGTATTCTATTCCATGAGGTGGCTTTACTGCATGTTAAGGAACGCGCTTTTTATGGTGAAAAAACTGCTCCATGAAAAGGAGGTACAGAGTCCATAAAGTGCTGTGAAAACCACAAGTGTGTGTTACAAAAGTGGTTTCCAAAACACACTTGTGGTTAAACCCCCCCAAAAAAAGATTAACCTCATGAGTGCCAGTGGAGTATGCAATGCATTGTACAGTGTTGCATACCCCACTGACACTCATAGGACTAATCTCCCAAGAGTTAACACTTGTCCAGCACGGTCCTCAGCACCTGGCCATCTTCATCTTTAATCTTCTGTCTTCTTTCCTCCCTTCTTCTCCTATTCTTTCTTCCTTTCAATCTGTTTTAAAAATAAAAAATCCAATGAGTTGAGATGCCACAGTTAACCATTTGAGGGTTTGAGTGGAGAACTATATCAAGTTCATACATAGAAAATGGGTTTGCAAGTACATCAGCTATGAAGGATTTAACTTAGGGGTATCGGCCTTCATGAGAAAATCGTGAGTAATGTTCAGTAAAGGGGGGGGTTGTGGTGGAAGATGGTGGATGTAGGTTGTAAAGGTCAGAATGATAATGATGGAAAGCAGCTCACCCAGACTTCTTCAACTGTTAGCCCAAGAAGCACATATTATGACCTTAATTCCTTGTTGCACTGGTAGCCATAGAACCACATATAATGACCCTGCAGCCTTCTTCCACTGTCATGGTAGTCATAGAGCTACAGTTGCTGACCCCCCAGCCTTGTCTCTCTGGTAGCCATAGAACCACCACATAATTTCACAGGTAGCCTTAGAACCACACTTTCTAAAACCCCAGACATACTGAGTCTGACTCCAACTGTTGCAGAGGAAATTCTCGTGGCCATAGAAAGCATAGATGAAAAATGGCAAAGCTCTCCCAAGACATTTGTTGGCAGTAGAGAAAAGGTGGAAATTTGTATGTATATTCTAAATGCAAGAATTTCCACAGAAGTAACAACAAATTGGTTTTCTTCTGTGAAAATTCCCAAGAAAAAGGGAACTTTTCACCCATCATTAGTGGACATACTCGATTTACCACTTTCCTTGAACTTAAAATAATGTTTTATAACTAACAAGCATTAAAATATATGCCAGGATATATGTTTTAATATAGAGTATGAGTGTTCCTTTAAGGTCTTATTTAATAAGAGAAGAAAAGCACTCAGCAGTATTATTGTATACACTTTGACATTAATTTACTGTTAACTGTCACCTATTGAATTTAATACAAGAAAATTGTCAGACCAGATTTTCAACTCATATAGCATAGAGGCTTTTTTTTGTGAAAAAGGGTTATGAAGAAAAATCCAATTATTGGTTTCTGGATTTTGTTTTGTCTTGAAGATATTGGAAAGTACCATTCAGAAATCTCTTGAATTTCTGAATATTTCTGTTATGTATCTGACTAGGAAGCTATATCTGAATAATGTCTTGATCTGAAGTCGCATGAATGTTTTCCTTTATGCTATCATGAGGCATGATTTACAGAAACATAAATATTGGAAATAGCAAACAGAACTGCAAGTACGAGTTGACTCATATTTTATGCTTCAACAGCCAAATTCATCAGAAGACTTTCAAATTGTTGACATAAAGCAAAGAAAACAAATTTATTTCATCAGTATTAGAGTCTGCATTGGCTCATATAGTAAAATCATACATCTCTGGCTAAAACAGCACTAGTACAGAGTCTGTATAGTTTTTTCTCCCATTACCAAATCATTGCTGTGAAGTAATAAAGATTTGGGTCCCCTGTAATCAAATCTAGGGATGAGAGAACTAGTCGCCTAGTCTAGATTTGCTTCAGATTCATCTGGTTTCTTGTGTTAGCAAACCTGTTCAAAAGACCTTATTATGATTGGTTTGTTCATCTCAGTCATTAGCTGTAGAGTATTTTGGGGAGTTAAAAGGTGATTTAAGACTTCTTTTAATTTTACTATTGATTTTAACTGAAACGAGAACAGCAGAGTTACTACACTACCAAAATACCAAAAGACCAGGGGTTTGGGCACGGCTAATGCAATATTAGTTCACTGTGCAGCCCATTTGTAAAAGAGAAAGTATGGCTTCAGTTCCTGCAACTAGATTTGGGGTTTTGAAGAGGAACTAACAGTTAATTATAACTTAGACTAGTTGAACAGCCCGTTACACGGGCCACAGTGCCTCTGGCAGCCAGTCGCGGGGCAGTCAGCGGAGCGCCCAGCTCTGTATCAGCCGTGGCGCGGGCAGTCTCTACTGCGCGTGACTGCCGCACGCGCAGCAGTGTCTACTGCGCATGTCAGGCGTTACACACAACTTGGCGAATTATTATATAGGATGATGATCTCATAGAGCTGTGTGGATGGTTACCTTTCCAGCTGAAACCCAGGGCTTGTTCTTCCTCAGCCACTACAAATCACATCCCCTGAATGAAAAAGATTTAACAGGTTAATTCAACGTTGTTCATTTGGTAAAGGGTGAAATATAAACATAACCGAAAATGTGTCAATGTTTTTATTTTTCCAGTGTATCAATGAGTGGCCGTACACTTGAACTTGCTCATTTATCAGTGAGTACAATGATATGCTAATCAAGTACTCCAAAACCCTTTGCCACTTTGAGGATATATGCATGCTAATTTTTTTGCACATATAGGCTGCATGCACTAAACAAGAGAGGAGCAATTCTGAAGCAAACCAACTGCACCATAGGCTATAGATTAAAAAAATCCACATATCACCAACGATTTAAGTGCAGCTTTTAGATGCTTAAATGTGAGAGTGGTCTCTTACGCATCGTGTAGCAATTTGTTGGAGACTTCACTAGTTTTTAAGAGGTTAAAAGCCCCCATTTAAAGGGGAACTACCACCCCGCAATAACTTAAGCTTCACTGATTGCTCATCTGGCGACTAGCTGCTTAGTAGCGCTAGTCGCCAGAAATATTACCCGGTTCAGCAGATATCGGCGTTTTACCGATGGTGAAAGGAGCAGGAAGCACGGACGTCTCTTCACAGTGACGTCCGTGCGCCTGCGCTGTCAGTCCCTTTTGCACCGCAATTTACTAATCTACTTACTCCAAAAATCCTCTCCTTTACTTCTCTTACACTAAGGAGAGGGCAGTGGGACTGTCTATGGGCTTGTTGGGGTGTTTGTTTCCTCTACACCTTGTTTACCTCTATGTATTAAAATAGGAGTAAAGATAATGGTGTGATTTAACACGTTCCTTGTGCTTGGTATGGGGCATTTGTATGCAGCTTGCTGGCAATAATGTTCTTTTGATGGAGGTGATTATCATACTTTGTAATGCATACCTCAAGGTGCAGACACTGACTTAAAGGCTGATGCCAATAGAGCTGAGCTGGTGAATGCAGACATTTATCATTTAATCTCTTTGAAAATGTGTTGTTTTAAACAACATCAAAAAATGTTTTTTTGATAATAATGTCTTTTGAGACTACTATTTATTTTCACGACATGTCCCACAAAGGCAAGAGGGCCCAGATAATGTAAGGCATGTATAATAGCAATATCTATTTATAGATGTCTATACAATTTCAATGAAAATGCTAATTTGATAGGTCCCTTGCACATTTGCTTTAATTAAGGAGTAAGCAACACATCTCTGAGTATAGCAACAGCAGAAAGGGAAACAGGTTCCCACCTCTGCATTAATCTGTGTAAATGCTAGTTGCATGAATTACTAGCAGGCTCAGTCATCAGCCAAGATGTTCCTCTTTATACATTATTCTGGGCATAGTACCATGCATAGTAACTTTCAATTTTGATTACTCCATTGTCCTTCCTTACCTTGATCTGTGTTTGGAAGGATGCCAGAAAAAGTAAAGAGGCACTAGGTTACATTTTAACACACTGATACAAATGGGAAACCACTTTGCCTCAGGACTTGCTTGCAGGAACCTACTTAAAAAGCATTAATGATTGCATAAGATACAGTAGAATGGTGAAAGAAGGGAACTCATTACAAGCAAAACTGTAAAACATGTGATTACTATAAAAATTTATATACATATTAAGGCTCAAAGTGCTCAAAGGTGGAAATGTTATAGTCAGGGTGTGGAATTGTATTATCTAAACTCTACTAAATAATTGCATTCAAAGGAGTGGTATGGCAAAAGATAAATTATAAAGGCTCACCAGTTTCCTGCCAAGCTACTGGTTCCTCAGCTCTTGTTCTATTGTTGGGTAAATATTTTTGGACAGGAGTCCTTATATCATACTCATTTCTCTTCTCTAAAATCAAATCCATATCACTTTACAAATGATTAAGTACAATCTGCCAACTCACTGTAATTAGGATGTTGTTACTATTTGTTTTCTATCCAATAATCTGCTTTTTAATTGTCTGCGTTTCAGGAGAAAAAAAGAGGATTAAATACGCAGCTTCTAACAGAATGCAGGCAAAAATTAAAAAGTACCTGCTAATGGGAAATGCTTAACCTAAAAGTAAATGATAACTGTTCATTTAACAGTAACCTGTTATTCATTTAAAAAGCTATAGCTATTGGTTGAATGAGAGATTATCTTCAACTCTACATATTTTACCCACGATAATATTTCTGTGTATCCTACTGCAGGCACCAGTTTTACCTGTAGAGGGAAAATAAAATGTATTTATCAGATTTCATAACTAGATTATCTCTATTAATAGTTTATTAACCATTTCAATGCATTGCTTTGCAATGTGTTGGACCCCTCTGGAACTCACAGTGTTAAATACAGCTAGTCAAGTTAGTTGCGAAGCAATGCATTGGAGATCTCTCTAGCAACCAAGGGGTTAAAAACTTTTTGGTCCTTGCTTGTTATAGGCCAACGGTATTTTCTGTGCCACGAAACAGCTGAGGGAACTGGGGGTGGGGTCATGTGAGGAGTGGGGGTGTGGCCATGGATGGAGCTAAGGGTTCCTAGAGTGCCTTGCCTAGGGGTGCCTGGGATTTAAATCCAATCCTGCTGTCATATATAAGTCCGTATAGCTGTCAACCATTGTTTCAGACAAGCTAAAATTAACTGATAATAAAAAGAGTTGTTACATGCGTAATCTACATTTCTTAATGTCATTTTAATAAGTCGTTTTCTAACTATTAAGTTATAATGTTCTCAAGCATGAATTAAGAGTGGGATTTTCCCAGAGGAAAATGTAAAACATTGAGGAAAAGATTGTGAGAACCTTCTTTTATTTTTGCTGCTATATAGAAATAATGATTGGCGAAAGATATAAACTACAAGAACCTGAAGTGATACGTCTGTTTGTTTGGCAGGAATCACATTCTGTCATCATTCTAAAATCAGTTTAGCTTTTGCATCTCAATTTTAAACGAACAAAAACAACTCAAAAGATTCTGCTGAAAGGACAAAATGTGTGAAAAAAGTGCTGTCGATACATTCACTGTTTAACTCTGATGTTGAAAGGTACTTTCATTGGCTTACTGCTCACATGCTTTTAGTCTGCAAAATGCAGCCTTAAGAACTCAGTGAAAGAGAAAGACAAAAGATGGGTAATAGTAACAAGAATGTCCATCAGAAGACTTGTTATTCTTAGGAGGAACATGCATGGCAGCATTTCTAAGGGTTTAAAAGTTCATAATAACAGATGTAAGATCTGTGTTTCACTGATTTCTATGATAGCTATTTGTAGAATTCTAGCAAAAAAAGACAAGTTAATAAAAAGGTATTTGTTTACATTTCCTTTTATATGGATTTAGACCACTGGTGGAAAAGAGACAGATGCAGTGGGCTACATGCAGCTCTTGGTGGCTTCTCTCAAACATGTACACACCCACATGCGTACACACACATGCGTACACACACACACGCTATGATAGCATGTATTGCCTCAGTTTTGCTACACACAGTACAAGATAGCCGAACACTCTCCTTGAATGATAAAATTGAGCCTTGTTACAATACTGAAAGTATCAACATGTCTGATGTTTCAGTCCTCTCCGGGACTTTTATCAGGGACCAACATTATTACAAACTTTTGGCAGTCGATGTTGTTAGCGTCTGGGTTGCTATGGAGACCTGACAGGTGCAGACTTCACGCCATGTTCAAAATGGAGCTCTATTTAAAGGGCTGAGAGGTTGTGGTTTGTAATAATGTTGGTACCTGATGAAAGTTCTGTAGAGGTCTGAAATGTCTGACTTAGATACTTTCAATGTTGTAATAATAAAAGCTCGATTTTATCATTCAAGGAGAGTGCTCAGCTATATTGTACTGTTTGGACTTTTATGATGTTTAGCCTGTGAGCACCCAGTGAAAACGCAAATGTGTGCAGCAGTGTTTTGGAAATTGCATCTATTTTGCTGCACAATATACCATCCATTACACCCCCACTTCTCTACCTTAATCTCCTACATGTAGTCCATGAGTTAAAAATTTTTTTTCATAATATATATCCCTTTTAGGGACCTGGGGGACACATATGTGGCCCTTGGAATCAATCTCAAAAGAATGTGATGAATACACACCGAGAAAGAACAAAATAGGGTGTTTTGCTCAAGTCACATTTTTCACTCCCATGTGCCATTGCAGAGAGGAAATTTCCATATTCATATCAGACTGGTCCTGCCCACAGACAGTCCACCTCTGAAATGTCAGGCAAATCCTCTCTGTGTGAGAGAAACAGCACAGCCCCAGACATACATTTTGGTCTATGTGGACCTCATCAGTGGGGTGCAGCTGATTCCCTCTAGGAACATGGAAGCAAGGGCCCATGCCAGGGATGCCCTTCCACTTAGAGAGACTACAAAAGCAAAAAAATGTGACGAACGCACACCGAGAAAGAACAAAATAGAGTGTTTTGATCAAGGGACGGTAGCCTCTCAGGTACTGTTCAAGTCACATTTTTCACTCCCATGTGCCATTGCAGAGAGGACATTTCAATATTCAATCATATCAGATTGGTCCTGCCCAGAATATCCTGGGTTTTGTCACACCCTTTCTGATTGGCTTATGACTACTTTTTATTAGAAAACTTCCTTCCTTTTCAGTAAAGTAATTTTCTTCTAAATGATGACCCTTTAGAAAGAGACAGTTGTGATTTTTTGTAGATTGCAGATGTATATATATAAGGGAAAAGAGATATTGGTGAGAAGGAGATAGGCATGGGACAGAAGGGGAGAGAGACAGATAAGCTGGAGAAGGGTAGAGAGGTCTACATAAAATGGGATATCCTAGTTTATATGGAGTGCAACAATGTTTAAGCAGGTAAGTAGGGGGATGTCTGTTTTCTTTGTCTTATTGTTCCCATATTGATGTATTCCTTTTCTTCCATGTGTGTGTCTCCCCTAGCATGCACAAAGCATTGATTAGCAGTGCAATGTGTACCATCTGGTATTCAAATGATCACAGTTCATAATACTCATACTCAAAGCACTGTAGGAAAAAAATAAATCAGACCTCATGAGACATCCACCACTTTGAGCTACACTTTTAATCACCGTGACCCTCCCATCCTGAGGCAGAGGCAAGTATGCTTGAATTACTGCCTGCTTCCATGGAAGTGCCTCATCCTCAATGGAACTCTTCTACTGAAGATAGATTTGTGCTGTGTGAGGACCTTGAAGTCCTGACAGGGCAGTACCATAATTTGAATGTAACATAGTAACATAGTTGATGAGGCTGAAAGAAGACACACGGTCATCAAGTTCAGCCCATGCCATATCACCCCTGTTGATTCAGAGGAAGGCAAAATACAACCCGTTTGAAGCCATTTCCAATTAAGATCCAAGTGGGTAAAACAACTTATTCCTGACTCCAAATGGCAGTTTGATATTTCCCTGGATCACACTGAAACTATGGTAGTGTCCTGTCAGGTGTTCACAGGGCACACATCTCTCTTCAGTGGAAGATGTCCTGCAAGGAGGAGTTACAGCAGCGGAGGAAGCAGGCAGCTGACCAGCCACTTCGGGAGTGGGGTTCACGGTGATTAGTGGTGTACTTCCAAGTGGTGAACTCCTCATGAGGTCTTATTATTTTTTTTTCTACATTGAACTTGAGTATAACTAAGATTAACTATTTGAGTGACAAAGAGGTATCCAATACATTGCATTTCAATGCACTGGATATCTCTCTGGCTCTCAAAGGGTTAAGTTAAACAATTGTGTAGCAAGAGTGGTACAGCGTTACCATCAAAGTAGTGACATGTTTGTGAGTTACTTGGCCACTGGTGATGATTGGATGCATGTCCATTAAGACACAACAGAGGTTGATACTATTGTGCAATGTCTTGTTGGGATACATCCAAAAGGAATAAGGAGAGAGAAGGAAGGAAGACACACTGTCTGACACTACAGCGTCCACTGTCCTATAGTAGCCCCAGAAATGCTGCATACTGTCTGCATTACCTTATAGCCATTACATGGTATGTGTTCTCTGGGAAGGTGACAGTATGCTTCTTGGCCTGCCTCCTGGCGAGGTGATGATGTCACATGGAAGGCAGGGCACATAGTGGAAAACATGGAGGAGGGGGAGCAGGGAAGGGAGAATAGGGCAGAAGGAGCACTGGAAAAATGTAGTGTGGGAGGAGGGCGGCAAAAGTGAAAGGGTGAAAAAATGTAACTAGAAAAAGATTTTGCATGAGAGTGTGTAGAAGAGATGAAAGGGAGGTTAGTATGGGCAAACTAAGAGGCAAAGTGGTTACATCAGGCTCCAAGCTGCGTTCTGTCTCACTTCACTAATGCCTCCTTTGTACATTGTTGGTCATTTGGACAATATACAAAGAAGCCCTCAGTGGAGTGTCAGCAATGTCCAAAGGATCCATTAGTGACGTGAGATGGAACACTGAAGACATATGAAAAATTCCATCTCCATGTGGCACAGGCAGTATGGAGTTTTTAGTATTCTCCTCATTACTGCCACTCTGGGGTGTGGCTGGCACAGATGGAGAATTCTCCATCATGACAGCTTCTCCTTTTATCTCACTCTTATTTCATCAATGTTTCGGTCCTGACGTGGACCTTAGTCAAGTATTGAGACAGATCCAAGTCAGGACTGAAACATTCACAAACTAAAGTTGAGTCACCTATAGGTACCACTGGTGCTGCCTTTTTTGTAGTTTGCATTATTTTCAGAGGAATATGCACCAGCACATTAGAGGGAGTGGTTCCATCATAATAACATATATATATATATATATATATATATATATATATATATATATATATATATATATATATATATATATATATATATATATAAAGGGCTGAAAATTTCCACTGGCTACTAGCCAATGGCGAGTGAAAATTTAGCCCTGGCGAGTAGAAATTCAGCCCTGGTGGGTATGTTTTGGCTTGCAGTGGCGAGTAACTTTTCAGGTTGGCTAGTAGCAAAGGACTTAAAATTATAAGCCCTGTATATATATATATATATATATATATATATATATATATATATATATATATATATATATATGTATATATATCATCATCTTCAACCATTGGCAGTCCACTGCAGGATGATGGCTTGCTCAGCAAGTCTCCAACAACTTTGGTCCTGTGCCTCATAAATTTGGTAATTTCATCTACCCATCTTGTCTTTGTCTTTCTTAGGCTTTTAGTATCAAGTGGAGTCCATTCCAAAATTTGTTTGGTCCATCTACCATCAGATCGTCTTGCTATGTGGCCTGCCCATTTCAGTTTCAGGTGCTTTACTTTTTCAATTACATCATAGACCTTTGTTTGCTGACAAATCCATGCACACGTTTCTTGGTCTCTTTTTGTTATGTTTAGAATTCTCCACTCCATACTTCTCTGTGTAATCTTAAGTTTTTGTATTGCTTTAGCATTCAGTGTCCATGTTTCACATCCATACGTAAGGACTGAGAAGACACACTTGTCAAAAACATTTCACTTGAGGCAGAGGGGTAAATTTGTCATACAGACAGTACTACTAAGTTTTCCCAATTTTATTTGTTGCTCAATTTCTATCATGGTGTTTCCATCTGTTGAAATTTCCTGTCCAAGGTAAACATATGTGTCTGCTTCTTCTAGTTCTAGTTCATCTACTGTGATTTTCATTGGTATGGTAAATTTGTTAAACATGACATGTGTTTTGTTGATATCTATCTTCAGACCAAAATTTTTGCTTTCGTGTTGTAGCTTTTCAATATGTTCTTGCAGTTCTTCAGGACTACTGGCAAGGTGTTTGATATCATCTGCAAAACGTAAGTGATGTAGGTATTCTCCATTTATCTTAAGTCCATTTTTTGTCCCAAGTTAGTTTGCGGAAAATTTAATCTAAGCGAGCTAAAAATAGTTTTAGGGAAATTATGTCTCCTTGTCAGACCCCTTTTTCTATGTTGAACTGGATTTTATCATTGTTGATCTATATTGATGCAGTTGCATTTTCATATATTGATTGGAAGATATTGATGTAAGCCCTATCTATTCCTTGGTTGATCACGGCATCGATTATTGCTTGCTTTTTCACTGAGTCAAAGACCTCATAGGATATCATATTTCATTATGTCGTTCTATAACTTGTTGCTCTATCTGGATGTGGTCCATTGTACTAAAATCGCTCCCACTGCTGAAAAGTGTTTTATTCAAAAGATATTACAGCTCAAACTTAATATTTTTAGGTCCTGTATCAGAGTGGCCTGAAATTATACAGTGGCGCTGTTGCTACACCATCCTATGGAAAAATCTAGTCAACTGACCATAAATCTCCATAGGATGGTGTTGCAACAGCGCTACTGTCAGTTTCAGGCCACTGTGATACTGCATCTGAAAAATTCAAGTTTGAGCTGTAATAACTTTTGAATATAACACCTTTCAGCAGTGGGAGTACTCTTGTTTTACTCAGGGGGATAGACCCTACAACTTATATTTTTTACATTTTAAGTATTACTATCCCTTTAAGTATTGTGTCCATTCTTCTTAATAGTATCTTTGTGAAAACCTTGCACACCTGCAATAGGCTTATTGGTCGTAGTTTTTTTAGATCCACCTTATTAACTTTTTTGTGCAGTAGGATAACCTGCATTTTTCTGTTTTTCAGGCACTTTGCTGAGCATTAGGCATTTTGAACATAGTTTAGCTAGGGCTTTGAATAAGGGTTGACATCAGGCTTTCAACATTTCAAAAGTAACTTTATCAGATCCAGTAATATATTTCATTATGTGTAAATATATTTTGTGCGTGTGTGTTTGTATATTTTATATGTGATTCTCAGGTCAAAATAATTGCCCACCACTGAAAAAAGCCTTCAACAGAAAACAGAAAAATGGAAAATTTTGGTGTGTGACTATTATTAAAGTTTTCTCTTTATCAGAGTAATATTTTTTTAAATGTAGAAAAAAACAGTACACTTACTTTACTTCCTTCAATTGTATAATAAATGGATTGATAGCCATATTGCCAAAATCTGTAATTTTCCACCACTGCTGGTGTTCTGTGAATAAATAATAGTATAGATTTAAAGATCCTTATATCAAATTGGTATCATCATATGACATTTTCTGAAATAGTTAACTGGCGTCATTTGTTATATTCCTGCAGTGATCTCTATCCTGTGTTCAACTACTCTTTTACTCATAGGTCTAAGTGATTTACCTATGTAAATAGCTTCACATGGACACCAGAGAACATGAATCACAGAAGGAGTTCTACAGTTGATAAACTGTCTGCCAATGAAGAACTGATAATAACTCACTTTAGAGTCTTAACACTGTTACCAATTTATTATGATTCCTGTGAATATCTGTTGAGAGTTTAGGTCAAGTGACACCTGTAAGGTAATAGGAAATTGGGGCCTGGATGATCACAATGAATGCATTTGATTCCTGAAATATAGAAGTACATATAAAAGGCAATTCGATCATGTTAAATACAAAGTAGGTTTTAAATTGGATATTTACATTGAGACAATTTGTTTTTTAAATCTTATGTCTGATTCTTTGTTTTTATGTCATAATGATTTCTTATTGGTGGTCCAAGGGCTATTGTATGCATAGCAAAAACAATGAGTTTAACAGTCTTATAAAATATATCAGTTTCAAGAGTCTGGCAAGCATGGCTAAATTTTGAAGACAGTTGGCAGAAGGAAAAATCAGTTTCAAGAGTTTGGCAAGCATGACTAAAATATGAAGACAGTTGGCAGAAGGAAAAGCTTTGACTGACATGTAATGATACAAGACAGGATCATAGTGGTCTCTGGAGGAGTATAAGGTCAGATCTGGTGGGAGTTAGGGCACAGAGTTGTTGGAGGTAGTGGAAAAATATGGTGGGATTGGAACTGATCTGATTGTGCGGAAGGGGGTGCGATTGGATTGGAAATAAGAAAGTGTTTGTATGCATGTGTTGGAGGGAGGGGTGTCCATGTAGAAGAGTGAAATAATGCAAAACCAAGTAGATCCTTAGCCCAGGGTCGCTTGGCACAAAATTCAACAGTGAGGTTATAATGAAGTAAATTACACATGATTTTCTGTACCTTATTGCTTGAGAAGTCTTGCTAAACATTGTGTCATCTTGGTTCCATGGCACAATCCTACTAACTTTACACAGCAACAGATGCTCAGATTCACAGTTCAAGTTATTTTACAAAAATGGTTAATACAGCATATAGGCAGATTTTAATTCTCTGTAAAACAAACTAAACTTGATCCAGGGTGACAAGTCCACTTCAACAATTCAATTACACTGATACTTCATACTTATCATAATTGATAAAAACACAGTGTCTAAATAGAGGTTCTTGAAATTCTAGCCATAATATGCATAATTATATTATCTCATGATTATGCATCAATAGAATAAGTGTCATATGACTAAACCAACAGTACGGAAATGAATATATCGCATGTCAACCACCTGCTTAGTGAAACTGTGGAGGATCATGCAAAAATCTTGCATTTGCACTAATAGTAGCAAGGCATATAACATCGGATTTGAGTAATTTCATGCACATGTATCAGTCCTGGCTAAAATACAGCACACATACATTACTATGGAAAAAAGTAACATAGCTGTTAAAAGGGCATTATTACCTATAATTATATTAGTCATAAATGAAGACCTGTCTGGTGCCACATACATAAAATATACAAGGATCTTGTCAGGTTACCAAGACATCCCATTGTGGCAGGGAATGACTGCTTGATTGAATCTTTGTTATAATATGTGTATTTAGAACTTAAAGGGATAGTAATACTTAAAATGTAAAAAAAAATATGTTGTAGGGTTTATCCCCCTGAGTAAAACAAGACTAAAATTAATAACTTTTGAATGAAACACCTTTCAGCAGTGGGAGTACCCTTGTTTTACTCAGGGGGATAAACCCTACAACATATTTTTTTTTACATTTTAAGTATTACTATCCCTTTAAGGAGAATGTACATGATTTACACTCATGCATCCATAAGTCTATGTCAGTATTATAGTGGCTTCAGAAAATCCTGGAAATGGTTCATTAATGGTATTTTGGTGTAGTTGGAGGGAAAGGCTTATGACTTACAGGACTGCAACCTTTAATTTATTTATACTCTGCTTCTCCCCTCATAATCCACTTCAAATTAGATACTTGCAAACATAATAAAACATATCTGGGAGCACTGTGACATTGTTTCGCTCACAAACACTCTGTAATTGATGTTGGTCTCTAAAGCAAAGAGAGACAGCAATCACACTTGCAGGTTGCTCTGCTTGGGAAGACAACATGTCCACTGGATACCAGGGTTGAAAGAGAAGATGACAGATTACGATTCAGTTTAAGAACATATTTATTTTAAAACACTTATAAAGTTTATAACGCCCACTTTACGCATTTCTCAGCACTTAGCCATTCATTGGTCTCTGAGGAAGTATCCAGGAGAGATGAAACACATTTTGTACCACCACTGGCACTTCCTCATAGTTAGGTTACATAGTTACATAGTTACATAGTAATTTAGGTTGAAAAAAGACTTGCGTCCATCCAGTTCAACCCTTTTCCTATTCCTGTTTACCATTGCTGACCCAAAAGAAGGCATCTGACTCCAAATGGCAATCAGACTTCTCCCTGGATCAACAAGCCCTAACTAAATATTAATCCCAATACTAACGTACATAGCCCTCTATATAATGCTCTTTTAAATAAGTATCCAGGCCCCTTTTAAAGGCATCTAATGTATTTGATAGCACCACCTCCTCCGGAAGTGCATTCCATACCTTTATTGTCCTTACTGTAAAGAAACCCTTCCGCTGTTGTAGATTAAATCTCCTTTCCTCAAGTCTAAGCAGGTGGCCCCTTGTCCTGTGTACTGTTCTGTTAATGAACAGGTCTTTTGAAAGCCCTTTATATGGGCCTTGAACATATTTATATAGTGTTATCATATCCTCTCTAAGACGCCGTTTCTCTAGTGTGTACAAGTTTATCTTTTCTAGCCTCTCTTCATAACTAAAACTTTCCATTCCCCTTACTAGTTTTGTAGCCCTCCTCTGCACTTTCTCTAGTTCCATAATGTCCTTCTTCAGAAAGGGCACCCAGAATTGAACAGCATATTCTAGGTGGGGTCTTACCATGGATCTGTAAAGAGGCATAATTATATATTCCTCCCTTGAGTCAATACCCCTTTTAATACATGCCAATATCTTATTGGCCTTTGCAGCTGCCAGCTGGCACTGCATGCTACTGTTAAGTCTATTGTCTACCATTACTCCCAAATCCTTTTCATTAGTAGATTTCCCCAGAGAAACACCATTTAAACTATATGTTGCATTTTTATTATTATACCCAAAATGCATAACTTTACACTTGTCTATATTGAATCTCATTTGCCATTTGCCTGCCCAGTTACTCAATTTGTCCAGATCCTCTTGTAATGAAGACACATCCAGTTCAGACTTTATTACCTTACTTAATTTTGTGTCATCGGCAAACACTGATACATGGCTTCCTATGCCCTCTGGGAGGTCATTAATAAAGAAATTAAAAAGAAGAGGACCCAGGACAGATCCCTGAGGCACTCCACTTATCACGTTTATCCAACTGGAGAACTTGCCATTTACTACCACTCTTTGCATTCTATCTTTCAGCCAATTTCCAATCCACACACAGTGTTGCAGTGACCTATGCTTAGATTTTCATATTAAAGGAGTAGTACACTTGTTTATGAAAATATGTGGTTTAATTTAGCTTTTTACTGCTGATTAAAACAAGCGAACACCCACTAAAAGGATGCACTTCATTCAAAAGTCATTACATCTATTACATTCTATTCTAGCTAGCTGGTTCATTTATTACAACTTACTGCGGAGAGCCACAGTCTATAACTCAAGCGCTTTTATAGATTACATTTCATAGGTTGCATTATAAAAAATTTGCTTTTCAGACACCAGTTGACAGTGATACTAAAGTATAAACTTTAATAACCTTTGAATGAAAAATCTCCCACCAGCGGGCACACCATTATTTTGCTCAGCAGGAAAAGCCCTGTACCATATACATACTATTTACATAGAAAACGTCTACTGTTCCTTTAACTCCCAGAGTGCCAAGGGAGTACAACATATGGGCTTAGCCAGTTGGTCTCGCTGCCAAGCACATACATTGTACCACTTAATTGTGGTTACCTCATAAGCCAGTATTACCAGCTTGCTGTGACCACAATTAAAAAAAATCCTGTGTGTGTGAGTGTGTGTGTGTGTGTGGGGGGGCATTAGGACCTCTCCTGATGTCCCCCCAGCTATTGCCGTGAAATAACTCAATTTTTGTTTATTATGTGGTACCAGGGCAAGATTTCCCAAAAGGCAGAGTAGGCAGCTGCCTAGATCTCCAAGTTTTGAGGGATGCCTAAACAATCTCAGTGTCCATGTACCAGTTTTATACTCCTTTACGGGTTATTATTTAACCCCTTAGATGCTAGAAAGATCTCCATTGCATTGCTTGCAATATGTTGGAGATCTCTAGCAACCAAATACTTTAAATTCTTGTTTACAATATGCACAATTTTGCCCCACTTCACCTTATGTGAGTCGGGGGTGCGTATTATAGACTAGTAAAAAAAAAAAGATTAGTGCTTTTTTTTTTGCTGATTCATTCCCTCCCTGCCTCCCTCTACCAAGTAATCAAATCTACTTCTCTTCTTAACTCACCCCTCCAGAGCGGAGCCGGCTTTAATCACTGCACAGCGGGCGGCCCTCTTGCATCTGCTGCACGCTTCCAGCAAATCACTGCAAGGACCTTTTCATTTTAGCCAATGGTAATGCCTCAAGGACCTCGCAGGGCAATACAGTACATCCAATGCGCAGAGATCTATGCATCCAGCAGAGATATGCTGGAAGTGGGAGGCAGATGCAAGAACATAAAGCAATATCAGGCAGAATGAGAGTATTACACCACAACTCCGAGCATCCTTACCTTGCCTCTTTCAGAAAAGGAGACCTCTTCGCCTGACACTGCCCGGCTCTCTCCCAGCTCCGCCCGGTTAAAAATCATAAAGTGTCGGTTAAAAATCATAAATGAAAAGTGGAATGAAAAGCACGCAACACTCTGCAAGGTAAGGATTCTGGGAGTTGTGCTGTAATACGGTTGTTCTGGCCTATATTTCTTTGTCTGGAACATTTATTTCTCTACTGTAAATACAGTGCCTTTTGGAGCCCGACATGGACAATCTCATCCCATCCCTTGGCATTCTCTCACTCTTCCACTGTTTTTGAACATGATCCATCATGCAAGTACACTTCCTCAACTCTGGCCTCTTCTTCTTCTTCCGATAGCAAGAAGCAGTAAAAGTTATTGAAACTGACAGACGGGAGCATGTCATCAACGAGAGCAGACGCGCTTCTCTGCTGCTTGTCTGTCCCCTTCATCTGCCTCTACAACCCAAATAGTAGGTAGGGTAAAGCAGTCTGTGTGTGGATGGCTGTGCTAATCTTACAGTCCAGTCAGTGTGGTGGGGGTATATGGAGGAAGAGTAGGTGTGAAGTGGGAGCCCTTAGAAATCATTTACCTACTGTACAATAACAACTGACTAAGTTAAACACACCGAAAAAACTGCATTCTGCAGACTGAACGGTATGGGAGTAAGCCTGGCTAGGGCTACCAGTCTCAGCCTGCTGCCTCCCTCCACCACTCATATAACAGCTTCCAGTCTCTGGCTGCTCTTGATCTTGGCCAGCTCTGGATCTCGGCCAGCACCCAGTGGGTGAGGAGTTTCTTGCACACCAGGTGGACTATGAACGTGCCAATCAGCACCCCAACAATGACCAGTCTGTACAGGTATCCGGCCCCCACATTGAGCACAATGTAGCACCACACACAGGGCAGGGAGACCAGGATAAAGCCCATGATGAAGAGACATCAGGGTGAGAGAGAGTAACCCAGAAGCTGTCATACAACGTTTATTCCGGGGACATGAAAACCTTGCACTGTCTTGCAGGGCGGGATTCTCATGTGGATGTTTTGATAACTGCGACATGGTAACTGTGTAATTTGGTTGCACTCTCTTTTGTGTGCGACATTTAAAAAGGATACTGATGGGGGTCGCTTGCAGAACAGGATATGTCCATGGGTGGATCTAATAGTACATAGAACTCCTTGCCTAAATCTGTCCCTGTATGGTATCTTATTTTGCACAGGTGTATATTTTGAGAATATCAACTACAAATAAAATTACTTACATGTAAAAAGAAACTGATGTAAATGACAGGGTGAACTCTGCAAATGACAGCTTATATAGAGCAAGGGTCTGTGACATCATCCCAAATTTGCCAATGGAAGGCTGGAAGGCTCAAGATAATGGCATAGCCCAACAACAGAAATTTGCCTCCCACTGATATACAGAGTGTAGTTCTCGATGGTAAAGACAGACTGTCATCAAAGTATTTATATTCACCCTTGAAGAAGCCATCTATAGATTCACATTATTTAACTAAGTCCTTCTGGAAGCAGGTTGTGCCATTAGATCTTTTAAACTAACTCCTAAGGATACAAACTATATCTTCACAGTTTTTAATTCAGTCCCTGATAAAGCAGGCTATGTCTTTAGTGTATTTATACCAACCACTGCAGAATTTACGTACTGCTTGTAGCACTTCCCATGGCCACACTTCTGACCCTATGATGAACCCTCCCCTATCTAATTCACTGGTTTCTGGCACACGTATATACCTGTAACCTATGACATTCAAACAGAGAATATTAGTCTAACATTAATTGGTCAGTACAAGGGTATATAAAAATGCAAAAATATTATATAATCTGGATTTTACAACAAAAATATAAACCAGTAGATAAATAAGTCAACATAAGGCAGAAGGGAGTCTCTGCTGCAGGGGAACTGGGATTATGTAGGCCATGTCCACATCTTAGCACAGTGGGCATAGCCAGCATGTCTGAGGTACCCCTCAGAGTTTGGTGATCTAGGCGAGTGCCATAATGAGAAATCTGAACCTGGTTATTGTTACATCCTCTGAGGAAGCAGGCTATGTCATCAAAATATTTATAGTAACTCTGAAGGAAGAGTATCTACACATTCAAATATGTATAATTTTTTCCCACTTCTTGACCTCTACCTTTTTCTTTCCGTAGAACTCTGAGTTTGGATAAATTTAATTTTCTCTCTCAACCTTATTCCTTGGTCTTTTGATTACTATTCTGCATAATATTGTAGGTTCAGAGTTTAAAAGGGAATAATACCCTATGAATAAATCACTCTTAAGTTGTTTACTAGAAGGACTTTCCAAGGCAGGAGTCATTAAACCCGCAGTAACTTATATCTTTATACTATTTTTCTTTTATTTGCATTTGATTTGTGATCAAAAGAAAATTGATCCATAAGATCCATTCAGATCTATTGAAGCCCATTATTTGTTCATAGTTCATCTGTAGAGAATATTGTGCTGAAAGTGGCCTGAATTATATCTGGGACAAATACTTTATTTCATTGCTAAAACAGAATATACACTTTGGCAGAAAATTTAACATATGTCACATGTTTTCTTTATTTATTGTTTTCTTAACATCAGTTCAAATCCCATGCAATTCCTCGTACAGTAATATATCACAGAATGGTAAACAGACTGGAAACAGTTGATTTGGAGCACAATGAACAATATTTCTGGAAAGAAACTATTGCTGTCAAATAAAACAATGAAATCTTTTCTATGCATTTAATGGTGACCCACATGTTCTGTTGTCTGTAGATCCCCCCTTGTTTATATAACAACAATGTTCATGGTCTTTTTCCTGTAACTAGAATGTTTCCATTTATCTGATCAACTCCAAGTTTACAGCAGAATGCGCCGATTAACATGAAAAACACAACAACAACAAAACTGTGACAAAGGGAGATATGGACATTATGGAGCAAACCAACTACACCATATCAAACAAAAAAAAATGCTCTTGATTTAAATAGAGCTTTTAAACACATAATTGATAGAGAGGTCTCCACAATGTTGCAAAGTAATATGTTTGAGACCTCTATCATTCAGAGATGTTCTCCATCATCACATGTTAAATCAATGGTAACTGTGATTTGTTCCCTATGATACAGTTGTATTATACATATGCCCCCAACACCTATAGTAATAAATGGCACTTAATGCATTTAACAAAAAAAGCACTACTATATATATATATATATATATATAGATATAGATATATATATATAGTACTGTGCAAAAGTCTTAGGCCGGTGTGAAAAAATGCTTTAAAGTAAGAATGCTTTCAAAAATGGACATGGTAATAGTTTATTTTTTTATCAATTAACAACATTTCTAGTGAATGAACAGGAGAAAAATCGAAATCAAATCAAAATTTGGTGTGACCACCCTTTGCCTTCAAAACAGCATCAATTCTTCTAGGTACCCTTGCACACAGATTGTTAAGGAACTTGGCTGGTAGGTTGTTCCAAACATCTTGGAGAACTAACCACAGTTCTTCTGTGGATTTAGGCAGCCTCAGTTGCTTCTCTTTCTTCCTTTAATCCCAGACAGACTTGATGATGTTGAAATCAGGGCTCTGTCGGGGCCATACCGTCACTTCCAGGACTTGTACTTCTTTACACTGAAGATAGTTGTTAATGATTTTGGCTATATGTTTGGGGTAGTTGTCATACTGCAGAATAAATTTGGGGCCAATTAGATGCCTCTCTGATGGTATTGCTTGATGGATAATGTATATGCCTGTACTTCTCAACACTGAGGAAGCCATTAATTCTGACCAAATCGCCAACTCCATTTGCAGAAACGCAGCCCCAAACTTGCAAGGAACGTCCATCATGCTTCACTGTTGCCTGAAGACACTCATTCTTGTACTGCTCTCCAGCCCTTCAGTGAACAAACTGCCTTTTGTTACAGCCAGATATTTCAGATTTTGACTTATCAGTCCAGAGCACCTGCTGCCATTTTTCTTCACCCCAGTTCCTGTGTTTTCATGCATAGTTGTTGTTTCCATGTCGGAGGTATGACTTTTTTGGTCGCAAGTCTTCCATGAAGGCCACTTCTGACCAGCCTTCTCTGGACACTAGATGGGTACACCAGGATCCCACTGTTTTCTGCCAATTATGAGCTGATGGCACTGCTCAACATCTTCTGATTGCAAAGGGAAGTAGGCATGATGTGTCATCTGCTGCACAAAGTTTCCTTGGCCAACCACTGCGTCTGTGGTCCTCAACATTGCCTGTTTCTTTGTGCTTCTTAAAAAGAGCTTGGACAGCACATCTGAAAATCCCTTTCTGCCTTGAAATTTCTGCCTGGGAGAGACCTTGCTGATCCTTGTGTCTTGTTGCTGTGCTCAGTCTTGCCATGGTGTATGACTTTTTACATTAAACTGTTTTCAGCACCCTTACCTTGTTAGCTGAGTTTGGCTGTTCCTCACCCAGTTTTATTCCTCCTACATAGCTGTTTCTGTTTCAGTTAATGATTGTGTTTCAACCTACATATTAAATTGATGATAATTAGCACCTGTTTGGTATAATTGTTTAATCATACAACTGACTATATGCCTACAAAATCTCTGTCTTTGTGCAAGTGTACCTAGAAGAGCTGATGCTGTTTTGAAGGCAAAGGGTAGTCACACCAAATATTTATTTGATTTCGATTTTTCTTTTGTTCACTCACTATCATTTTGTTAATTGGTAAAAATAACATATTAACATGTTTATTTTTGAAAGCATTCTTACTTTACATATATATATATATATATATATATATATATCTCCAATAACATAAAGTGATAAAATGCGTCGCTCCCTGTGAGCGTAACCACACATGCGCAGTAGAGACTGCTGTTCCAGCAGGGAATACTGATCTCCCTCTGGCAGGCCCAGCTCTCTGCATTACTTAATTGCAGGTGTCAGGTGAGGCGGTCGCAGGGGGATCCCTATAGTTACGCCACTGGCACCAGCTTCTAAATCAGGCTGCTTGTGGATCTCTTTTGACTCTGTCTTATCCTTCATTCCCTACATTCAGTTTATCTCCTACTCACACACCTACATCTATGTAACATTTCTAGAATTAGACCATTTCTTGCCTAAAAGACTTTCAGTTGAGAATTCTATACAAGCTGTCATTGCGTCCCATCTCAACTACTGCACACACTTCTTCCTGTCACCTGACTAACCTTACTACAATCCATAATGAACTCTGCTACCAGACTAATTTAATCTCGCACATCACTCTTCTAATACTGCTCCTCTCTGCCAATCCCTACACTGGCCCGGCTGCCCTTACCCTTTAGAATTAAATTCATAACACTGGCTCTGATTTACAGAGCCATTACTAAAGCTGAACTCTTCTACAGCTCATCTCTTGTTTGCAAATACACTCTCACTCATCATCTTCGCTGTATGCAGGATGTTCTTCTCTCTATCTCTGATTATATAATCACATTCTTGCCTGCTAGACTACTCCATTGTTCCATCTGAGCTCTTGAATTCCCTCCCTTGTCCCATCAGACTCTCCCCTAGGCTTCAGCTCTTCAGATGCTACTTGAAAACTCACTTCTCCTGGGAAGCCTAGCAACTGCCCCCATAACCGTAGGAGCAAGGCCAGATCAACAGCCTGTCCAACCTCTACTGACTCTCATTCAATTTCTATATCACTCTTCCACCCACAACCCCATCAGGACCTCATAGAGAGCCTTTTTGCCCAGATAGAACCATTACGTGTCTGGGCCACTGAAAAATACATCTATCTCCCACCCACTGACCAGCAGTTCATGTGGCAGGAGGCATTTACATCTTCTGTGTCCCAACCTACTTTCCTTTAGATTGTAAGCTCAGTCACGAACAGGGCCCTCTAATCTTTTTGTTTTCCATGTTTTGTCTGTAACATTTTTCGCCTTTTTGTGTCTATTCTCTATTTTGCAGGGCTGCAGAATAAGTTGGTGCTTTATAATTAAAGTATAACAATAACAATAATATTCATAAACCTTAGTGGCACTGCTTTTTCCATTGCTTGATAAATATCTCAGTAAACATAATATTCTTTATATGTATTTAGCAAACACTCTGATTCAAAAAACAACTACATTGCTTTTAAAAAGAAACCCGATTTGAATTACTTGACGGCTTCTAACCTCAGGCAAAGGACATTATCTCGCTAGACCACAGACAACCAATAATAGTCTGTAAGATGATAGGGACAGGAACCCAAAGTGAGAGAAAAATGTGCACAACACTTCATACACAATAAGTGCTGTTTAAAAATGTCATTGCCATCTGCGATACCTCCATAAAACTAACTAACATATATTTCTAGTACAATAAAAAAAATCAGCATATCCAGCATCAATGGAATTAAGAAGCAACATTAATTACTTCAGTAATAGTCATTCTATATTCATCTTGAATGCTGGAGATGTTTTCAGTGCATTTCTTTGTCTCTAGAACCTAATGGGTTAAACTATCAGATTTTGTCTTTATCCCTTTGACTGTCAGAGGGGGTACGCAATGCACAGCAAAGCAATGAGTTGTGTATTCCTTTGGCACTCAGAGGGTTAATATTGTGAACAAATGTCTGTTGCTAAAGAGTAAACAAAATATATTATTAAACTATGCCTACTTATGGCATTAATAGTAGTATATTTAATATATGTGTTGGAATTGTCATATTTGGTTTAACCCACTCAATGCTGTTTTGGCCTATTGGAAAGGCTAATTCCAAGTGCACAAACTCCACATTGTTACTTAGCATTGTTTATTTGTTTTCTACATTGTACAACAAAGTATGAAGCACATTTGTTTGTTTTGGCATTTAAATATAAACCTGCTAATACTTTGTTTCCTGTTACAAAAAAATTGCAGTTAGCGAGAGGCAAATATGAATAAACATGAGAGACTCTGGGACTCTGGTTCAAGTTTTTTCCTTATGAAAGTCCTAGAAAAACACAGAAGGTGATGTCATAGCAGCTGCTGATTGCCTGACAGACAGTTTCCGCAGCGCAACATGAGGCCCTTTGGTGTTCATGTCAGAGAGATTGGCAAGTGAATGACACCAATGAGAGCTGACCAGTGTTCCCACTGGGAATGCTGCCCTAATTGATAGACAGAATGCAAAGAAAAAAGTGTCTTTGAACCTGAAAAGAATCCTCCTTTTCCCCCAAAAGCTCAGTCCCCCTCTCACTCTCCCTGTCCTTTTTTTCACATTCCATTATTTGTAAAGGTGTTTTGTTCTACTGCAGTCACTGAGCTTAATGGAACTCAATGACTTCCCCCCCTCCTTAGTCTGTCAGTCAAAAGCTCAAACCCAGGGTTGCTAAATGAAGTCCTTTCATACTCAGACAGGGGAGGAATGTGTCAGTCATCCAACAGACTCTGTTGTGTTTTAATCTGTCAAAAAGGTGATAGAGGAGAGCAGACGGGTCTGGCCAGGGCACATTCCCAGCAGCAACTTAGAGGCCCTAGCAAATCCAGGTGGTGAAGCCAAAATGTCAACCAATCCTAAACTTTTCTGAGGTATAGAGTGTCAAAGGCCCCAAGGCATTATGTTTTGCAATCAACTGTGAGGTGTGTGGGCAGTATTTCAGAAAATGTTTCACAGCAATCCTTTTAAAGCAAGGGCATTCTTATGTGTGGTATCTACAATGCTAAGCTTTTTAACCTCTTGTGATACTTTAGAGACATGTCCATCATCCAAGGGGTTAATATCTCTCTTAATTTTAAAGAAAATGTATTTTTAACTACTTATATACTGTAACACAATATTAGGACAATTTATTTTATATTAAGGTTGAGAATGAACAAACTACAATATTTTGTATAACATGATATACATTTTAACATGGAGCTTTCTTCCAGGAATGCATGCACAATAACTTTTATAACAAGTATCACTTAGTGCACCAAGTGGAGTAAGCATTTTTCTCAGGTGGTTTGATAATAGTCGCCGTACAAACAGTTTTCTCGCCCTGCTATTACACCACCATTTCATGGAGAAGCAGAATTGTATTTTTTATTGCCCACAATATTCATGTTCAAAAGAGCTTCCAGTCATCAGGGAAAAAACCTTCAGAGATTTTGATGGCTAAGAATACTGGACCACAGTGTATACTGTACAGATACAAGTGTATCACAGAGCTTGCAATCAGTAGAAAAATATAATGCTTAGAACTTGCAATCCAACAGGCTGTTCGAAGAGATTGAGACTAAATAAAAAAAAGCTTTCAATCAGTAGTTGAAAAGTGAGGCTTCAGAACATGCAATCTATCGAACTGACCAACATATTTTATAGAAAACATATTGATTGAACTTCCAAGTAATAGGGAAAATGAACCATAAGATCATCAAATCTATACAACTGACCACCAACAGAATGTACAATAGGTAGAGGGTGGATCACAGAGCTTGTAATTTACAGTTAAACTGAACCTCAGAGCATGCAATCTATGGGAGAGAGAGAGCAAGTCCCATAATTAACAGTGTAAACTCTGCAGCTGAATTGCATTATTATTTCCTTGAGTACCAATAGGATATTCAAAGCAATTGTTTTGTAATGCATTGTACACCCTAATGGCACATAAATGGACAGGGGAAAGGGGTGGATGGCTGTAAAAATGCTTAGGGAGGTATGAGAAAAGGGGTATGATTGTGATGATGTAAAGGGGGGTGGGATGGAGGGGAGTGGTTATGATGATGCAGAGGGCAACAGGAGGCTGGGGAGGGCAGAGATTATGTAGTGGAAGGGGGTAAAGAGGTGAACCAGATAGAATGGTGATATGGCATTCTGGAATTAAAGGCAGGATTAAGTATTGGATAAAAGTTATACCCTGCAGGAATTTTCACAGAAACCTACCACATGTGTGATTCTATTATTATCAATGCACTGGGAAAAGGCTCTGGGGGGTGGCGGTGTTTGCATCATCATGTGTGGTTCTATGGCTACCCGTGTACTGAATCGTCAGGGGGTCAGTATGTGGGACAAGCCTAGGGATTTGTATGTGTGTGTAGTTCTATGGCTTCTATTCTGTGGGACAAGGCTGGGGGTTGTACATGTCATTCTATGTGTAGGGTTGGGCAACATGAGGCCTTCTAGCTGCTGCCAGTCTACAACTTCCATCATACCAGTCAGAGAATGATGGAAGCTGTAGTCTGGCAACAGCTGGAGGGCTTCACTCCACTCAACCCTTTGGGAGGGAGGATTGGTTCAGTATGTGTGGTTCTATAGCTACCAGTGCAGTGGGACAAGGCTGGGGATCAGTATGTGTGCACTGGAAAAATGCAGTAAAACTGCACTTTTCACAGGAATTCCTGTGGAAAGTAAAAGTACAGACATTCACACTGTTTTTTCTGGGTGAAAGCTTTTGCCCATTCCTACTTGACAGTCTAACATTATAGGAAAATCCTGCACAATCTGGGACTATTTCACAGTATAATATTGATACTTAAAGAAAATAAATGCTACAGGGTTGTACTATTCTTATTTAGCTCTGCAGAATACATTTGTCATACATGTTTTGCATAATATATAAGTAATGTAGACACATCTTTCCTTTTAAATAATTACTGATCAATGCTAGTGTCTGAAATAGAGGGTTTATATAACAAAATTTTTAATTAGCGTTGTAACAAACCTGCGGTCCATTACGGACATGTGTGATTGAAGAGTAAACCGGTCGGGCCCAGGGACACATAAGATTTCCCCTGCTTTACTCTGTGCTCGCTGCCCAGCCGCAATACACTTCTACAGCCGGTCAGCCGGAGTTTCAGCTTCCTTTTTTGAAAACAAGGTAGCACGTTGATTAGCCGCCAACTGGTCCTGCATTCTATGTACTGTATGAGTTAGCTAGACGGGTAGGCGGCCTGCTCAATGGCCACAGCTTGTCGAACACTGTTACATATTGGCTGACTTTGTTCGACGGCCTGCTGATTGAGTGCAGTTTTTCACCTCTTGTTGCTTCGATCCCCATTGCCTAGGGGTTGGTACAACAAGAATGAATTATGTTTCAGGTCTCGGGTAACGGGAGCAAATTATTTGACACAATGCTGATGGCCGTTTAATTGGTCACCATATGTTTGTCCCTTTTCACTCCAATTCCCATTGGCTGGAGATCGGCGCTGCAAGATTAAATGATGTGTTCTTTTGTTCTCCTGTAGTATAAATGTCTGTGTCCCCAAATAAAGTGTTCTTGGACTGCAGTGACTTTATTGGCATGATTTATTCCAGGAATGGTCTAAAGAGTCCCCTTTGATTCCCATTCCCTGGACCTTTGCTATTTTGGACCAACAAGCATACCCTTCTGTAGTAGCATCACCGGCATGCCAGCCAGGGACCACACGGCTTGCCTTGCTTCCTATACACTGGTGGCAGTGGTGGGATCTCTTTCTCTCTAACCGAGGACCCAAACCACCACCTAGGTTCACGCCGGTACTGATAGAAGACGTATATCGGCACCTGACTGCGACCACCCTACAGGACTTGGCAACACAGCGGGGACAAGATGACACCAGCCTCAAGAGACCAGAAGTCCTGGCGCTCCTGAGAGAAACAGACAAGGAGACTGCTAGGTTGCTCCAATCCCCATTGGCTTGGGGATCAGCATGACAAGACTTGCAGCTGCAAGATTAAATTAAATGTTTAGCCAAAAATCATGCCAAACAAGTCACTGCAGCCCAAGAACACTTTATTTAAATGTTTCTTTGTTCTTTTGTTCTCCTGTAGTATAAATATCTAGTGTCCCCAAATAAAGTGTTCTTGGACTGCAGTGTCTTGTTTGGTGTGATTTGTTCCAGGAGTGGTCTAAAGATTCCCCTTTAACTCCCATTCCCTGGACCTCTTCTATTTTGGACCGGCACAGCTATAGCCGCATCGCTGAGAGAGAGGCCCTGCACAATGGCCAGGGACCACATGGGTCGCCTGGCTTCCATTACAAGTGTCTATTTTTTTACTGAATGTCACAGATAAATCACATAATTGTTTTAAAGAAGCAGTTTAGGAAAAGGCAGTGTCCCTGCCTGCAGACACTAGCCTGAGTGAAAGCATGGCTAGGGGGGTGATTTGCCCAGTGCAGTCCAAATCACTTTAGAACTCTTATCCCCCAACACATAATCCCCCCACACACATATACAAACATTCATACAGGTATATTAAATACTGCTAAATATACACACATCCTACATATACAAACACTTATACACATGCACACCTAGACCCACACACTGATATATGCATTGCCACACACACATTATGCACACATACAAACACATACATACACATTTACACATAAGCAGACATACAAAGATATACATAAATACACACAAACACATACACTCACATTTATATACAAACACTTCAACATACTTACACACACACCAAACATAAAAACTCACTTTGCAATGCACTTCTTTGCCACCAAATAGTTTTGAAAGTTGGATTGAGGCGCCACAGCCTGGCCAGTCCCTGTGCACTATAATTAGTTGCACTGCTCCTACCCTTGTCTTCCGAGGACCTCAAAGAAGACAGAAGGGGTGTATCTGCATGTATGCATGTTTGTATGCAGGTTTGTATGTGTGTATGTAATGGGCTGTAGGCCGTTACTTGCAGACTTTTTAAAACCCTGTTGAATAAAAGAACTAGAAAGACTGAAAAGCACGGCCATTTGCTAAGTTTGCCCTTTGCTGAGGTACCAGATGTTTTGACATTGCATCTTCAAAAGTAGATGGCTCACCAATTGGCTGCTACCATCAGGTGACGGGTTTAAAGGTCCTCAATAGCATTTGAAAGGGGAAAGTAGGCGGCCCAGGGATTGGGCGCCCGCCAGACGTAACTATGGCTTAAATTGGTTGGGAAGATTGTAGCGTCCTGATTGGTTAATGTACTATGCCACTCCAATTCCTATTGGCTAGGAATTGGAGAAGCAGAATTGAATTATGTAAAAGATGCTATTGACTGTGTACCGTTCCTTTGCCCCTTTGTTCCTATGTTTACATATCCATTGCCCTGTGTCATTATTCTGAATGGTAGAAAGGGGCCTCTTTGCCCTCCATTCAGGAGTCTTCTGTTCCAGTGTTTCAGCATTTCCAGTGGTTTATTCAGCTGCAGATTTCCAGCTTATTTGATCCAGCATTTCCCCCATTCTTTCTCCAGTCATGTTCCTGTGGTTCCAGCTCTTATGGTGAAGTTACCGGGACCAGCTACCCATCTTGTAGCTGACATCAGGAGGGCTATGTTCCAGTAATCAAGCTTTCTTCAGCCATCCATCCTGAAACAAGCCTGCTTCAGCCATCCATCCTGAGTCACCGGAGCCGATACCCTTCCGAAGCCACATTTAGGAGAGAGGACCCCGTCAAGATGGCCCTAGTCAGGATGAGGACTTGGGTTCCTTTTACTCTGGCAGAAGTGCTGGGATCCTCTTTCCTACGGGATCCAAACCACCACCTGGGATCCAGTGAGAGGAACAATGGTGGAAACGTACAGGCCTTTTCCCCTGGCAGCCCTACAAGATCTGGTGGTCCAATGGGGATGAGATCTGATCAACCTGCTTCTCGAGCTGGATGAAGAGATCGCTCAGGACAACAGATTTACACAGGGTCCCCACTCTAGCCACTCTGAGCACCAGGAACCAGTGCAGCGACCAGAGTTTACTGACCCAGTTGCTCTCAAGATGCAGAACCGACTGGCTTTTTATGGACCCAACCCGGGCACTGAGCTTATCGATATGATCAGGACAGCAGCACAAGATGAGTATAGGGACACGCTAAGGCGTGCCCAGCTCTGTGAGTGAACCCCGGTCAGAGTGTGAGGGGTCCAGTCTGCGCCTCACGCATCATGCATTCAAGGCCCTTCATGATACCACTGGGGACATCGATGGCTTCCAAAGAGACTTTGAAAGACAGTGTTGATTGCTCTATGTGGACTCCCAGGAGTGGGTGGCTATCCTAGTGGGGTAGCTGACCGGTTGGGCTGCTGAAGCATACAAAGCAGTGCCCGAGGCCAACAGTGTGGACTATGCTGAAGTAAAATGACGACTGCTACTCTGGTATGCTATCACCCCAGAGACCTACCATAGACTGTTCAGGGATGCTCAGAAAAAGACTAACGACACTCATGTAGGATGGGCCCACACGCTGGACCGGGCATTCCATAACTGGATGAATGGCTGTTGGGTGAAGTCCCTGGAAGAGTGCTTTCAGCAGCTGTTAATGGGACAATTTTTACTGCATACCACAGATAGAGTCCGGGACTGGATAAGGGATCGGGAGCCCCAGATCATGGACAATGCAGCTCAACTGGCCGACAAGTACGAGGACACCCGACGAATGGGATCCTGGTCTCCAGTCTCAGTAGAACCTCCTGTTCGCCCAGCCAGCGGACCGGTGTCCCGTCTTGCACCCTTGCCTTTGCGGGGCCCGAATGGCCCAGACCAACCCCGCCTGGGGACGATCCCCACCTCACAGGACCTGTTCTATGGGTCCTGAATGCTGTGGTTGCCACCAGCAGGGCCATATGCAGTGGCAATGTCCCAAGGGGAGAGGAGGGCTTACCTATAACCGAGGCCCCCCGCATTTTGGCGGACATCCCCAGCCCCAGTGACCCCTGCCCAGACAAGCCCCTGTTGGGGGATGCACCTAAAACCAATTTTTCCCAGAAGTACGCCCCAGACTTCACATGGCCAGATCCACAAGAAGTCTTCCTGCCTGCGAACCACCCCGTGGAATGGGAATATTTTCATGAGGTCAGCCTAGCCCAGCACCTGAAGGGGGACAACTGCGGGCACCATATAAGTTAACGGATATCGCACAGAAGGGCTGAGAGACACTGGAGCAACCCGCACGTTGGTTAACCGCACTGTGTGGCCCTTGCCTGCCGGGTGGATCAAGAGGTAGAGGTCAGAGTGGCGGGGGATAAAATCTATCGGATCCCTATGGTCGAGGTCCACCTAAACTGGGGTACAGGGCAAGGAGGCCGGCTGGTAGAAGTCATGCCAGAACTCCCTGCAGATGTGCTACTGAGAAATGACCTGGGTCACCTGCAGAGTCGATTCTGCCCAGATGAATTCATCCAGGGATGCCAAGTACTCACCAGAGCTGCCACCTGCCGTGCCCTGGTAAGCCCCCTGCTGCCCCACTCTCCGACCCCGAGGCTGGTCCTTGCCGGCTGAATTCCTGGCGTCTACCCTAGCCCATGCTACCTTAGAGGGATATACACATAGGGCCGAGACAGGAGAAGCCAGGCCCCAGGGGGAACAGTTTATCTGGGAGAAGGAATTAATGTATCGGCAGACTCGCATCTCCTGCCAGGGAGATAAAGAGGTCACCCTCACCCAATTAATGGTCCCTGCTCAGAATAGAACTTCTCTTCTGGTCCTGGCCCACGGGGTACCCTTGGCTGGCCATATGGTAGTTAAAATCACAGAGTATAGATTGACTCAGGCCTTCTTCTGGTCCTGGCTGTCCAAGGACATGCTCCTCTTTTGCCGCACTTGTGACATATGTCAGCGGGTTGGGAAGAGAGGAGACTGTCCCCCCCGTTCCCCTGCATCCCTGTTCCCCTGCAGCCCATTATAGGAGAACCTTTCCAGAGGGTGGCCATCAACATAGTGGGTCCCCTAGCCCATCCCAGGGGTACTGGGAAGTGATTCTTCCTTACCATGGTAGATTTTGCTACCTGGTATTCTGAGGCGGTAGCCCTGTCCAAAATTTCTACAGAGACTGTAGCCGAAGCTCTGTTTAAAATGTTCAGGTCGGGTTCCCTCAGGAAGTGCTAATGGATCAGGGTACCCAGTTCACCTCGGAACTACTGCACCATCTCTGGCGGCTGTGCGAGGTGAAGCCACTACACACTACGTCCTACCTGTTAGGAAAACGAGCATGGAACATGCCCATCAAGAGGGGAGTGTGTATATCCACGGAAGGAATCCAGGAGGGCTCCTCTGGACCATAACCTTTCTAGTTTATCAGGTCCTGAAGACGCCTTCTGATCCACCTGGAGTCCAGAATGCTTTGAGCCACAAATTCCTCATGATTATTGACTTTGACAGGAGCTGGCTGGACTGTACTAGTAGTGTAATGGTTACAAATCAGAGGTCTGAGCAGGGAGACGTGGAACACATTGTGAATGTGCATGGAGGCTGGAAGTTCCAGTGCATAAGCCACGGGGTTAATTTGGCGCAATGAATTGATGAGCCAATTTATTAGAGGGAACATGGAGGTTAAGATTGTGGGATGACAGCCACACCCTCTTCCCCACCTGGAAGGTAGGTGCTGGTAACCGTCTACAGTCCGCCTGTCTCTTCTGCCAGTGCACCGAGTCACGTAGGGTATGCTGTACCTGGACCCAAGAGGAATGGAGCACCCTCAAATGCCCTCAAATGATCAAGAGTCAGAATCTCCTGTGCCTGAAAGACCTCGGGAAGGACAGAGGGTTGAAACCCATAGTTGATTAAAAATGGAGAACTCTGTGAGGAAGAATTCATGGCGCAATTCCGGGCAAACTCCGCCCAGAGTAACAGGGTAGCCCAATTGTTGTGGTGGTCATAGATATAGCAATGGAGAAATTGTTCCAAGGCTTGGTTAGGCTGTTCAGCTACACCATTAGATTAAGGGTGATATGCGGCGGAGAATGCTAGCTGGATCCCCATCTGGGCATAAAAGCATCTCCAGAACCGATACATGAACTGGCTATCACTGTCCGAAACAATAACACTGGGTATGCCATGAAGTCGAAAGACCTCCTGCGCGGATGATGAGCCTTTAAGTGGTACAAAGTGGGCCATCTAAGAAAATTTGTCTACGATCATCAAGATGACCATGAAGCTGGAAGATACCGGCAGATCAACCATAAAATCTATGGACAGATGGGACTAGCGACGCTCCCCGTTGGCCACCGGTTGAAGGAGAACGACATACAAATGTCGAGGCGATTTATTCTGAGCACAAGTAGTGCAAGCTGCAGTAAAAGTAGCACAATCTGATCGAAGGCTTGGCCACCAGAACAGTTGGTCTCGTCCAATGTGACCAGCGATTTTGGAAGCATGGTAAGTCTCGAGCAGTTTAATGCACAACTGAGCGGGGACAAAGCACTTCATGCAAGGTTTCTCCGCTGGAGCGGATGTTTGAGCGGCCAATATCTCCTCTCCTAGAGGAGAAGTAATACATGTACAGATAGTGGCCAGAATCTGATCAGCTGGAATGATCGGTGTGGGAGGAACCTCCTCTTTAGATAAATTGCAAAATTGGCGTGATAGTGCATCAGCCTTAACATTCTTGGAGCTCGGAAGATAGGAAACCACGTAACTGAACCTGGATAGAAACAATGCCCATCTAGCTTGAAGGGATGAAGAATTATTTAGCCTTGGCTAAATATGTCAGGTTCTTATGATCTGTGAGAATCAAGATTGGAGAACTGGTGTCTTCCAAGAGGTGTCGCCATTCCTTCAATGCCAGTATGATGGCCAGTAACTCTCTGTCCCCAATCTGATACACCATCTCTGCCTTAGATAGTTTTTTCGAAAAGTAGCCACAGGGGCGTAAGGCTTCCCCTCGGAGCCGAGTGGTGAGAAAGGAGGGAGCCTACTCCAATCTCCGATGCATCAAACTCCAGGATAAAGGCAGGGCGGGATTCGGGTGCACCAAAATAGGAGCAGCTGTGAATGCTGACTTGAGTTCGTCAAAGGCAAGCAGCGCACTGGGAGACCAGTGACCTTAGCACCTTTACGAGTCATATCCATGATAGGCTTGACAATAGTACAAAAGTTTTTTTTTATAAATTTCCGATAGTAATTAGCGAAGCCCAAAAACCTTTGAATAGATTTAAGCCCCACCAGACAAGGCCTTTGCAATACTGTGGATAATTTCTGGGGGGTCCAAGGCCAACCCAGAAGAAGAAATAATGTACCCCAGAAAGGTCACCTGAGGTTTGTGAAATTTGCATTTCTCCAACAAGTTGTTCTTTCTCTCAGTTATTGCAGGACTTTGGATACATCTGATCGATGAGTCTCCAACGTAGGAGAATGAATAAGAATGTCATCCAGATAGACCACCACTCAGCTCTGTAATAAGTCTCTTAGCACGTCGTTGATAAATTCCTGGAAGACAGAAGGAGCATTAAAAGGCCAAAGGGCATGACAAGGTACTCATAATGCACGCTCTGGGTGTTAAATGCTGTCTTCCATTCGTGACCCCATAGGTTCACCACTCCCTGAGTTGGAACCAGGAGGCATAGGAGACAAGGGAGGACTGGGTGGGCAATTTAAGTGAAATGTAGTTCAGGAAGGATGCCTCCGCAGGTGCTCCTTAAATGATGGTCTCTCCCAGACCCGAGTATCTAATAGGATGATAAATTATATCAGTTCGTCCAAACTTTTAGGTAAGTCGCGGGCAGCAAGCTCATCCTTCATATGGTCACCAAGCCCCTGGGAAAAGGCGGCTATAAGAGCCTCATTATTCCAGCCAACCTTGGCAGCCAGGGTCCGGAATTCAATTGTGTAATCTGCCACTGTACGATTGCCCTGGTGGATGGTCATAAGTTTTTTCGAAGCCGAGGTCACATGACCTGGCACATCAAAGACACGTTTGAAGGAGGTCAAAAATTCTTTATAGCTGTATATTATGGGTTTGTCCGTCTCCCATAACGGATTGGCCCATGCCAATGCCTTGCCAGACAACAATGAAATCATCAGACCAAACCTACTGCGCTCACTAGGGAAGGCATGTGGAACTATTTCTAAATATATGTCCAATTGGTTAAAAAAACCGTGACACAGTTCAGGGTCCCCACTGTAACACTGTGGAAGTGGAAAGGAACCAGACGACCCTCTGACCATGCCTGCCTCAGGGTCCTCTTGAACTGCCGGTGCCAAGGAAGGAGCTGGGGTGGCCACCAGTGGCGGATTAGAACGTTCCAAGTGGATAGTACAACTAAGCAAGGTTTGCAAGGCCAAGGACAAATGATCGATTCATTGGTCCTGATCCTGTCTAGTATGCTCTGAAAAGGTGACTCACTATTACTGTCTGTTGTCATGACCCTTATGTACTGTCACGGTTTGCCAGCAAAGACAAGAGTCAGACAGTAAAGTAAAATTCACCTTTATTAAAGTAAGTGTAATATAGTAAATATATTCAGGATGGAGCAGAGGGTAACCAAGAGGCAGTGACTCTATCAGAAATAGCAGTATGTATCCAGAACCCAGAACTGCAGAGACTAAGACTAAGCCAATGGTAGTCTTTAATAGAGAGAGGAAGAGCAAGCCAGACGGTTCCCCCTAAGGATGGTACTCGAAAGACAACTGACTCATGCCTGCAGCCAGCCAGGAGAAGACCATCGTCTGAAGGTGAGACAATCAAAGAACCTACTGACTCATGCCTGCAGTCAGTAAGGTCAGAGTCTGCCAGGGCCACAGGTCTGCACCAGGATGGATGGTCAGACAAGCCTAGATTATACATAGAGAGGGTAGTCATCCAGAGCCACAGGTCTGCACCAGATTGGGTGTACACTACAAAGAGCAACACAAGAGAGTAGTCAGACAGAGCCACAGGTCAGCACCAGGATGGATAGTTAGACAGGCCTAGGTCATACACGGAGCGGGTAGTCAGCAAGAGCCACAGGTCTGCACCAGGTTGGGTGTCCACTACAAGGTGTAATGCAAGAGGGTAGTCAGACAGAGCCATAGGTCAGCACCAGGAATGATGGTCAGACAAGCCTAGGTCATACATGAGAACAGGAGTAAGAAGTAGAACTGTATAGAACACCAATGTAAGGGTAACTGGATGAAGATCCAGTTCCCTTTAAATACAAGGCGCCAGGAAGTAGATAGGAGGAGCCAAGCCAGAACCCAAGTATAAGAAGGTAGCCTGCGTCAACTACGCCTCCTCATGCCCGTAATTGACACATCTCGCTGACAGATGCGTTGCACGCTAGAACCACCGCTGCATCATATGGAGCATACGCGTAGTCTAGCACAAGGACATGGGCGTCCGATAATGATGCGAAACGTGCCCAAGCCCAGTCCCAAAAGCGATGTGTGGGATGACGCAGAAGCGTCATTTAGAGCGATACAACTCCAGCTACAGCCAAAGCGGTGACGCTGGATATAGGTAAGCTGTGACACTATCACCCCCAGACCAAAGGCCTCTGCGAAAGGTTCAACGGAACCTTGAAGCAGATGCTCCCAGCTTTCACGAAGACACACCGTGATTGGAAGAAGTATCTTCCCCATCTCCTATTTGCTTACAGAGAGGTGCCACAGGAGTCCACGGGCTTCTCTCCCTTTAAATTATTATTCGGGCAGAGAGTCCGGGGACCCCTGAACCTTCTCCGGGAGTATTGGGAGGGCAAGTGTGACTCTGAGGGAACCCCGTTGATCACATATGTGTTACAATTCATTCAGCAGCCGGTAAAGCATAACAAGCTGCAGACAGCTTGGGAAGTCCCTATGAGGTGGTAGATAGGCAAGGCAAGACCACCTATGTGGTAGCCAGAGGGCTTAAACAGTAGGATTAAAGAACCTGCCATGTGAATGCCCTGAAATGCTATCACCCTAGGGAGGAGATTGCACTAGCCAAATGTGCCCCGGAAGGCACTGAGCCCAAGGAGCACTGGCATACAGACACCCCCTGCCACCTGACCTCCTGCCCTTGAGACCCCATCTGGCCCCAGTATAACAGCAGCAGGTCTGGGACATCATTAGGCAATGGCCCACTCTCTTCTCCTCATACCTGGTCTAACCACCCTAACCCAGCATCAGGTAGACACAACCAGCCAGGCAGAACTCCGGCAACCCGCTTACCGGGTACCAGAGGCAGTCAAGAGAGAGAGATGTACCAGGAGATTCAGGATATGTTGAGCCTGGGAGTCACTGAGCCGTCCACCAGTCCATGGGCCTCTGGAGGCTCAATGATCAGACTATCACTGATGCCTACCCCATGCCCCAGGTAGATGAGCTCCTGGACAAACTAGCCAGCTCCAGTGTAGTCACTACCCTTGACCTTAGTCGGGGGTACTGGCAGATACCCCTATACCCCAAAGAGGTGGGAAAAATCGGCATTCATCACCCCCTATGGCCTGTACAAGTTTAACGTTATGCCATTCGGGAATAAGAATGCCCCAGCCACCTTCCGTCAGCTAGTGGATCATCTGCACAAGAGTTCACTTCCGCATATCTAGACGATATTGCCATATTTAGTGATACCTGGGAAGAACATTTACTGCACCTAGAAGCCATCCTAGGTAGAATACACAGGCCGGCCTGACCATCCGGCCTTTTAAATGCCAGATAGGGTTAGGGGAAGTATAGTACCTCAGACACTGGGTGGGGAGTGGGACACAGAGACCAGAACTAGCAAAGATAGATGCCATTCTGAAATGGACCACGCCCAAGATCAAAAAACAGGTGCTGGCTTTCTTAGGTACAGCTGGGTACTACCAGAAATTTGTGCCCCATTACAGTACCCTGGCCAAACCGCTCACAGATCTCACCAAGAAAGCCCTTCCCTGTTCTGTAACTTGGTCCCCGGAGTGTGAACGGGCTTTCTAGGCTCTGAAAGAAATGTTGAGACGGGAACCGGTGTTGGTAGACCTAGATTTTAACTGTGCCTTTCAGGTCCATACAGATGCCTCTAACTTCAGACTAGGGGCTTCATTAAGCCCGGTGAACCCCAGGGGAGAGGAACACCCGTTAGCCTACCTCATCGAAAGCTACTGGACCGGGAGGTGGTCTACGCGGCTGTGGAAAAAAAATGTTTGGCACTTGTATGGGCTCTAAAGAAGTTTAAGCCAGACCTCTATGGCCATGAATTTACAGTCATCATGGACCACAACCCTCTGGTTTGGCTGAACCAGGTATCTGGAGACAATGGGCAGCTGTTTCGCTGAAGTCTGGCCCTCCAGCCAGGGCTTAAAATTTGAAGTCCTTTACTACTAGCCAGACCTGAAAAGTTACTCGCCACTGCAAGCCATAGCATACCCACCAGGGCTGAATTTCTACTCGCCAGGGCTAAATTTTGACTCACCATTGGCTAGTGGCGAGTGGAAATTTTGAGCCCTGCCTCCAGCCATTCAACTTTTCACTCAAATACCTCGCTGGAGGAGACAACCAAAATGTGTATGGCCTGTCCCATCAGGAGGATCTTTAACCAGCCCAGGACAAGGGGCTCCCTTAGTTTTTACTAGGCCACGACAAGGGGCTATGCAGACGTGTGCAGACTTTTTTTTAAAACCCTGTTGAATAAAAGAACTAGGAAGACTAAAAAGCACAGCCATTTGCTGAGGTACCTGGGGTTTTGGCATTGCATTGTCAAAAGTAGGCGGCTAGCCAATTGTCTGCTACTGTCAGGTGATGGGTTTAAAGGGCCTCCATAGCATTTGAATGAGGAAAGTAGGCGGCCCAGAGATTGGTCACCCCGCCAGATGTAACTATGGATGCCATTGGTTGGGAAGATTGTAGCGTCCTGATTGGTTAATGTTCTCTGCCACTCCAACTCCAATTGGCTAGGAATTGGAGCAGTAAAATTGAATTATGTAAAAGATGCTGTTGACTGTGTCCTGTCCCTTTGCCCCTTTGTTCCTATGTTTATATATGCATTGTTCACTTGTGTATTGTGCCCCACCACCTTTGTTCCCCATTGAATTCAGCCCATAGTTTATTGTATTAACTCTGTATAAAAGAGCTAAGTTTCACCAAGAAAGAGAATTAGTAGTTGTGCACTAATAAGGAGTCCTGTGTCGTTATTCTGAATGGTAGAAAGGGGCCCTTTTTCCCCCCATTCAGGAGTCTTCTGTTACAGTGTTCCAGCATTTCCAGTGGGTTATTCAGCTGCAGAGTTCCAGCTTATTTGATCCAGAATTTCCCCCATACTTTCTCCAGTCATGCTCCAGTGGTTCCAGCTCTTATGGTGAAGTTACCGGGACCAGCTACCCATCTTGTAGCAGACATCAGGAGGGCTATGTTTCAGTTATCAAGCCTGCTTCACCCATTCATCCTGAAACAAGCCTGCTTCAGCCATCCATCCTGTGTCACCAGAGCCACTACCCCTGCATTTAGGAGAGAGGATGGAAAACCAGAAACGGTGGGAGAATCACAGAGTTAAGTCTGTGTGCAAGTGTATTGGCTTTGTAGGGGCCATGTTTGAGGAGTTTAACCTGGGAATAAAGACATTAACATTGTATTGCATATTAAAGTGGTATTAGCACCAAAGAAAATGAAAGAAGTATAACATGTTCTTCAGTTACTGCAGTATTGGATTGACCACCAGGCTCTTTTGATGTGAGTCAAAAATAAGGCCAGGAAGATTGTGGATTTGTGGTGCTTGAATAATTCACTACTGAGTCTTGACAAACAAGATGAACTAATGTTACTACTGTGTCTAGCAGAATAAACAGAGATAAGACTGTTCTATTCTATGGTATTAAGGTATAAATCCATACAATACACTAGAGGAACATTAAAAATCCAAGTATGTTGAATGTAAGGAGAATCTCTCATCTAAAACAATGATTGGCTTCTCTGGAGCAAACCAATACTTATAGGTCTATCAGTTGGCAGATATCATGATATTATCAAAGAGATAACTGTCCAAGTATATGACTAGCCAGAAAATTAAAAAAAAACCTAAGTCACCAGTGGATTTATTGATATGGGGCCCCATATCAATACATCGAAAACAATCCCAAAATGTATCAAATGTTAGTAGAATTAAACCTATGAATGCAAGTGGGGTATTCTTTTCCAACCCCATTGGCACTTACAGGGATAATCCAAATAAATTTTAAAAATAGCCCTTGACAATAAACACTTACCATTTATCCTGATGTTCAGTGGAGTCTTCAGCACCCTGGTCATCAACTGTCCGTCTTCTTCAATCTTCCTTCTTCTGTTCTCTGTAATTTGATGTTGTAGCTTCAGGAATCTAGGAAGTCCTCGGGGGTTATGCACTAAGGTGTGATAAAAAGGTGATAACTCGAAGAAGAAGTCTCCACTGATATCACTTCTCCAGTTCATGTGTTACTCTATATAGCCTATGGACTAAGATCTGAAAAGTTGGAAAAATCTTAGTGCGTTGGCTCCGTAGAATAACATAGGAATTGGAGAGGCGATACCACTGGAGAAGTCATCTCCCCTTTATCATCTCATTATCACGCCTTAGTGAATCTTCCCCTCCTGTTGACACATTCCAAACCCACAACCTTCAAGCTTCTCATACTTCCAATCTGAAGACTTTGTATAGGTTCTTAAAGCTATGACAATGAGAGATACTGGATATACAAACATCAGATGTACTCATATGGTTTAAACAATACTGGTTTTGATTCGGCAGCATTTAACTAACTGGATGTCCTTGGTTGTTTCTGTTACTTTTCCCTGGTTCTGTTCGTTATGTCCCCTTGGTCTCTGATAGTTTCCCTTACTGGACAGAGTTGGATATTATAATATCTAATAGACTCTTGTCCATGTGTTTTTTCTTGTGCAAGTCAGTGTTTGTGCATTCCCACATGGGTTTGTTTCCTGTGATGTTTCTTTTTTCTTTCCCATATTCTTTTCCCTTTCCTTTTTTTCCTTCTTCTTTTTTCTCTCTTATTGTGTTTTATTTTATTTACCTCACAAGAGTTTAGCACAATAATTCATTTTTATGTATATTTTATGTTGATATGAGTTATTTGGTTTTTTTTTTTATAGTGCATTCTCATCCACTTTTTATCTTTTCTCTCTTGCTTTTTATTTTCACATTTAGTCACTTTTTAAATTTATTTTCTTGATCCTTTACTTCTATTTCCCCTGTCTGTTTTGTCTTCCCTTTATTTAGTTTGGATGTACTTCCATCTGCTTCTTCCACTTCTTATAGAACTGCTTTGGCTTCCGATTAATATTTGGAACTCGCTGTGTTCAGTACTATGGACAGCATTTGTTTTGCGAAGAGCAGTGCTGGAAGCAAACTTGTGGTCAGAATGACTGGTGTCAAGTGGACACTTCCTCTGGAGATTTTAAAGGGGCAGGGAAGAGTTCAAAAGTGTTTTGCTTCAGATGAAGTAAGCTGGAGGGTCTATGACACATGCATAGAGATTGTAAAGCAGAACTGAATTAAGGATTTAAATGGATAGGTAATGTTTAAAAATAAATGCAGCTCAGATTATTCTTTATAGTTTTTGGGTCATGTAGATTGTTATTATCAGTCTCTATGAAGTGTAGTTCCAGAGTAATTGAATCCTAAAGTGTCCCCCTTCCACTCATTTTACCTATGTAAAGCTGCACAGCAAGACTGTTTGGATGGATCACAGCAAGGGACAATCTTCAATTAGCATAAGGAAAAACCTGCTCTACTCATTCAAGGGGGTAGGGTTTTCCTTATGCTCACAGCCAGAAGATTGTCCCTCCCTGTGAGCTGTTTGGTCAAGCAACCATATTCCACAAATGAGGGGAGGAGGTTTACAATAGGTAAAAGGGACGGGAGGGGGACACTTTAAAATTCACCTACTCTGGAACTACACATCATAGAGAATTATAATACAGCTCTACATGGTCCAAAAAGTATAAAGAATAATTGGAGCTGCATTTATTTTGAAACATTACTATTCCTTTAACTATTGGACACAGTGTCTCCTACTACTCCACTGAGTGTCATTAGAATTTGTAAGAGGAAGTACTTTGCTGATATTGTGGTCTGTCAGAAGGACTGAATTTGCTATATTTGATTATAAAACTGTGTGTGTAGCCACTTGATTTTATTTATTCACATTTTCCTGGAATTGCAGTACATATCGCTGTGTATAACTGAGTCATTTGTCAGTCTAATGTGTATCCCTTTATTTAGAGAACCTTGTTAGGCTTTTGCTATGGTATATACTTGTATATTTCATATTAATTTATTAAATACGTATCCAATATTATAGTCGGGACTGTTATCTAATTCTTTGGTAGAATTGTTAAACATTCCTTTACTCAGTTTAAAATGATTTATAACTATAGTAGCCTGTCAGGGGTGTTCTTGATTGGAAAGACACATTACTACCTGTGTCTGTCCTCCACAACACAATAGGTATATCTTGACCCCATTCATCCTTGTGGCTTAACCCTTTGAGTGCCAGAGAGGTATCCAATGCATTGCGTTTCAATGTATTGGACTTCTGTCTGGCACTCAAAGGGTTAAGCTGATTCTGAATCCTGTCTCAGATGCATCTGGCTTTTTTACATCAGGGCTAAACAGTACAGGCTCTTGGTACAAAACACTTTTAAGACAGTCAAACCTCATCTGGCATGATGCATTCCATTCTACCTTCCTGGGCATTTTCTTTTTAAGCAGCCCTGTCAGTGGAGCTGTAAGAGCAGAATACAATGGGGAAAAAGGAGCAAAAGTATCCTCTAGTGCCCAGAAAATCTCTGACGTCTCTGGGTCTGGGGCACAGACCATGAATCAATGGCCCCTGCTTTAGCCAATCTGGCATTCTCACAATTTGCTTCTGGTAGGTTAGCTCCCCATTAGCAAATTTGCAGTTCTGTGCTTTCATCATAAAGCCTTCCTCCTGAATAAGAGCCAGCACTAACTCCCTTTCCTGACTACATATGGTAATATCATCTAGATATGTCTGGTCAAAAGGCTTTCAGCCAACTGGGACATGCTTTACAAATTGCTTGAACATTTCTTATGTTTTCTTCATGGCAAAAGGCATGACCTTGCATGCATAGAGTCCAAGGTGACAAATAAAGGCTGATCTGACTCTGGCCCTGTCAGATAGTTCGAATCTATCAGACATGACATTTCATCACTCCCACCCCCACCCCCACCCAGCCAGCTTAGCCCTATCACCTCTCCCGTATACACACTAAGCTCCTTCCCACCCGTCACCGAGGATGAAGTCTCCCTTCTCCTCACTCGCTGAAACCTAACCACATGGCCTCTCGACCCAATCCTGTCTCACTCCCTCTACTAACTCCAATCCTTACTCACTTATTCAACCTCTCTTTGTGTACCGGCACCTTCCCATCCTCTTTCAAACATGCACTAATCACTCCCATCTTAAAGAAACCCCCCCGGACCCAAACTCACTGTCAAATTACCGGCCAATTTCTCTACTCCCATTCTCCTCCAAGCTCCTTGAGCGTCTTGCATATAACCGTCTTGCATATAACACTGCTCCCATTCCCTGCTAGATCCCTTGCAATCTGGATAACTCCCTCATCACTCCACTGAGACTGCCCTCACTAAAGTGTCCAATGACTTACTCTCCGCCAAGTCAAAAGGCCACTACTCCCTACTCATTCTCTTGGACCTGTCAGCCGCCTTTGACACAGTAGATCACCCACTCCTCCTCCAAGCCCTCCACTCCCTAGGTCTCTGTGACACTGCACTCTCCTGGTTTTCATCTTATATCTGCAACCGCTCCTTCAGTGTTTCCTACTCTGGCTCCACTTCCCCACCACTCCCACTGTCTGTTGGAGTGTCTCAAGGATCATTATTGGGACCCTTGCTCTTCTCAATCTACACTGCATCCCTTGGAAAACTAATAAACTCCTTTGGGTTTCACCATCATCTCTATGCTGATGACATTCAAATCTATCTTTCCTCCCCAAACCTCTCCCCTTCCCTCCTGTCCCGAGTATCTGACTGTCTGTCTGCTGTGTCTTCCTGGATGTCCTCCCATCAACTCAAATTTAACCTTGGCAAAACTGAACTAATTGTTTTTCCTCCATCTACAACTAGCCTTACCCCTGATATTACCCTCACCGTTAACAACGCTAGCATCACACCAACCCCTACAGCTCTTTGCCTGGGGGGTCACATTTGACTCTGTCCTAGCCTTCATTCCTCACATCCAGTCAATCTCCAACTCATGCCACCTCCACCTCCGCAACATCTCTAGAATCCGACCCTTTCTCACACAAGACACTACCAAAATTATAATCCAAACACTCATCATGTCCCATCTTGACTACTGTAACTCATTACTAATTGGCCTTCCTCTCACCCGACTCACCCCACTACAGTCCATAATGAACTCTGCTGCAAAACTTATCTACCTCACTCATGGCTTCTCTAACACCAAACCCCTCTGTCAGTCCCTACACTGGCTCCCATTAGCATACAGAATTAAATTCAAAATTCTGGTGCTAACTATGACGTGGAAGACAGAGAGCCCACTATTAAACTGGCATTGGAGGAATGGAGGCACCTGTTGGAAGGAACACAGCATCCCATCGTGATCTACACTGAGCACAGAAACCTGGAGTGCTTACAGTCTACCCAGCGACTTTGTTCTGGTCAGGCCCAATGGGCCCTTTTCTTCAGCCACTTCTCCTTTCATATAACCCATAGGCCAGGTACAAACAAAATATGGAAAAGTTGATGCTCTATACCGAACTGAAAGCACAAACCTTCCTAAGCAATCGGAAACCATTCTTCATCAGGGTTACTTCATGGCTACCATCTCCTCTCTCTGGCACTGCATTCGGGAACACATCAACGTGCTGTTAGCCCATCATACCACATGCCTTACACCACACAACGGGCTGCTTCTTCACCAGAATAACATCTTCGTACCCATACCAGTACACCTTGAGGTTCTTCACCTCCTGATTGACAACCCTCTGGCAGGACATGGTGGTCAACAAAAGACAGAGGCCCTAATTCAACTATCCTTCTGGTGGCCGGAGCTATGATGAGACATTAAGAACTACATCTTGTCCGTCTTGTAATCAGTCCAAGGGAACTCACACAAGACCTATGGGTCTCTTGCAACCCTTACCTGTTCTGACTAGGCCTTGATCAGACATCTCAATGGACTTTATCATAAACCTCCCTACAGCCATGGCCTACACAGGTTTACTTTTTGAAATGTTGCATGCGAAACAGCGTACGACAAAAGGGCTCATTTAGCATGTTTCCATGATAAAGGGCAACATGAGAATCTCGCAATGCAGGAAAGGTGGCAAGCAAGGTTGCCTTCCCCTATACCAGGATGATATCAAACGGCTGTAGTGCCCATCATCCTTACCAGAGTGATATCAAAAGGCTGCCATGACTCTCTCCCCTTTTCTGCTGCTCCATGTCACAATGTCTGTAGTGTTTAAAAAAAAAAACAAAATAGCCATACAATAGAGAAATCACTGATTGATAATGTTGCGATCACAACCCTGGTCACAAAGTTCCACATAAAATGAACAGTGTGTAAATTCTTAATTACTTTAAGATAAGTTCCCATTCACAATGTCAATGCCTTATTCAGGGCTAAGCCTTATACTAGTAGGATAAGAGAAGACAGTATATCAGGAAGCGATTAGAATATGTAAAAAAGAAATCTGCACTCACATGTAAATTGATCTCTCTTTTCAACAGTGGATCACTAAAGATTGTACCAAATTATTCAACAACGACAATGTCACTTCCCTGGCTATCTCTTCCCTTCTCTATGTGAAGAATTGCATGGGAGGGGAGAGAGAGCCAGGGCAGCACTCAGGATTTTCAGGTGAATGCATGAGATGGGAGGTAAGTATACACGAGTAGCAGATAAGGGTGAGAGCTGCGGCAGCCTTTTGATATCATCCTGGTAAGGATGATGGGAGTTGAAGTCCAATATGCAGCTGTTTGATAGCGAGCCGGGCCAGCCGTTTGATATCATCTTGGTAAGGATAATGTTGAAGTCCAATATGCAGCTGTTTGATATCATACTGGTAACAGTCAAGGTGACCTTTCATACTGTGACATGAGAATCTAAATGAGCCCTTTTGTCGCACGCTGTTTCGCATGCAACATTTCAAAAGGATACTGGTTATATCTGTGTATCCGTAGTGGTGGATAGGTTCACAAAGATGGCCCATATCATACCAACCAAAGGACTTCCTTCAACTCCTCACACTGCTGAGCTCTTTATCAAAGAGATCTACTAACTCCATGGACTACCAGAGACCATCGTCTCTGACCAGGGTACCCAGTTTACCTCTTGTTTCTGGGCTGCCTTTTGTCGCATCCTGCTAATACAAAGATCCCTCTCTACTGCTTTCCATCCACAAACTAACAGGCAGTCGGAGAGTGTCAATCAGGTCTTGGAACAATACCTCCACTGTTTCACTACAGATCTCCAGGATGATTGGATCCAACTGCTTCCTTTGGTTGAATTTGCCTACAACAAACAGTTTCACCGCTACACGAAGTTCTTCGTTAACTATGGTATGCACCCCATCACTCTTCCTAACTCTCATTTTACTACTCCTGTACCTGAGGTGTTTCTTCATCTCCGTAACATGCTCCGAGCCAATACCCATATCAGTCAAGCCTTGCTCACAGCACAACGAAGATACAAGTTCTTTGCTGATAGACATCGGTCCTCTGTCCCCCTAATACAAAATTGGGGATAAGGCTTGGTTGTCCACCGTACAGCTACAACTCGCCCCTCCAGGAAATTGGGTCCTAGGTACATTGGTCCTTTCAAAATTGTCCATATCTTGAATCCCGTGACCATGCATGTCCATCCAGTCTTCCATGTCTCTCTGCTGAAACCCTGGATTCCTGAGCAGTTTCCTGGATGATAGCCTTGCCCCTTAGGTCCAGTACTGGTCAATGGTCAGGAGGAATACGAGGTCCAAGAAGTCTTGGACTCCCGCCTCCGCAGGGGATGCCACAAGTACCTCATCCACTCGAAGGGTTACGGCCCAAAGGAATGGTCCTGGGAGCCTTCAGCCCAGATGCATGCCCCTGCTAAAGTCCAGGCATTTCACCGCCTTCACCCTCCGCATACTGGTTTTGCTCTCCCTTGGAGGACATGCCTATGGGAGGGGCTACTGTCAGATACCAGAACCGTCGGGCATATCAGCTGTTCGGCAGGCCTGCAGTTCAGGTTGGCAATGTGCCAGATTCTCCCGGCGTTTCCTCTCAGTGATCTTTCTGCTGCATGCCGCGTTCTTGGGCAAATCCTCAGCCCGATGCGGACTGCAGCATTGGCCGCTGGGGTTGGTGTGCTGGAGTCCCTGCGAGATGCTGGCCTTGCTCCTCCATTCTATATAGGGGGAAGAGTGGGCTCAGCTGACTCTTATGCCTGGGGATGCATGTCTAGTATTGACAGGTGCCTCTAATTTAACACAGGCAATTTCTCTGGTCAGGGCTTAGTTGTATTAGCCCTACCCTCATGAGTACTGCTCTCTGACCCTTTGTAATAAAGTGTTATTTATTTTATATATATATATATATATATATATATATATATATATATATATACACACATATACCCTACATATTTATGTTACTTTGGTCGATCCCTGGCTTGCCCTTGACCACTCTGCCCATCATACACCTGGACCTTGGCTTCTGATTCTGACTACGCTGCCTTCTATATACCTGAACCCTGGCTTGACGCTGACTATCCCTTTATTGAACCTACACCTAGGAAATTAGGTAGTAGCCACTCTACATCATAGATTGCCTCCTACTTCCTCTATCACCTTTTCCAGTCCAGCAACAGTTACTTTCGGCTGGTGAGTTCTATCTGCATCTGGGCTTCAGTATCCAATAACGTGGCAGAGCATGACACTGGATGCATGGTCCTCTTCAGAGCCACATGACAACAGTCTAAAACATCTCTTGCTCTTGGCTGTCATTTGTGTCAGCAGGAAAGGGAACAAATGGGTTTGTGTTCTCTTCCAGGAAATTATTAGCCTCCCTGATTCCCAGCAACTGCTTTTCCGATAGTGCTCCTGTTATCCAGTCCATTCTATGGAGTTCATTCCTAAAATCCCCACAGATACTACTCCAAACTTAGGAGAACTAGACTAGTCTCCAGTGTTTGTTTAGTAATAATTTGGTGCAATAGAGAGAAGTGTATAACACATTGCAAAGCAATGCGTTAGATCTTTCTGGCACACAAAGGGTTAATCAACTTCAATCCTATTAGAATCAAATGACTGTACAACACTTTGCCACTGAAAAAGTTAATGTTATGCATAAGAGGCGCTCTGGCTCTCTTATAACTACAGGATTATAACTTCCATCATCCAGGATATGCAGTAGTTGTATTCCAGCAGGAGCTAGAGAACCACAGGTTGAAAATCTTATATGTAGAGAAACAGGGGCTGTCAAAGGGGCAAGAGGAAAGGAAAGGGGAAGATAGAAGCATAAGGCCTGAAGTAAAGCCTACACATTTTAAACTAAACTACTTTACATTTATTTCTGTGAACTTGACATTGTCATGTAAGGGCTAAGACTGTAAGACATTTGTAAAATTGTTACAATATTAACTATACATATGTAGCAGTACTAACCAAATCCATATGGAGAGAAGCAAAGTGATTTTTCTTTTGTTTATACAGTGTAGCCAAATCATTTTGTTCTGCAAGTAAGATCACACCTGTTAAATATTTTGAGTGCCAGATGAATGAGCAACACCTTGCACACCCATGTGTTGCTAACCCATCTGGCACTCAAATGGTTGAAATGCTTTGTGAAACCATGTATACTATATTATGAGTTGCAAGTTTATTGCACCAATATTTTGCTTTGCAGATTGTGCATGGTGGACAATTTTTACCTTGCTGTGGCTTCCTTTTTTGGGAGATAATTGTAGCCGAATACAGTTTTGTAATAAGTTATCACCCATCACAGGGCTGCTCGATGTATTGTTTCATAATTTGGACATCCCTATGACATTCAAAAGTTTAAATGCATAAAATACGGCACATCTATAGTCACAGCGATAGCCTGCACTGGTAGTGCTATCCTACTGGAGATTCTGTTGAAGGCAGTTGTAGTATAGACATGTGCAGAGGGTTAGATAGTTGGATGTTCCTCTCTCAGCAGATATGCTCCACTAAGCAGGAAGACTAGCTGATTGAGTTGGGTCTGCATCATGGGGACTGGGAAAAAGAATAGGGGTCGAAAAACAAACCTGCATTGCTACTTCACTGGTACTGTGGGAAAGGCTGAACTGCAAGATTCTGATATTTCACTCATGCAGCCTCAATAGAACATAGCAAATAACATTCAAGCCCAACATTATAGATCTATGGAAACTAAACATGTAAATTATATGACTGTGAGCCACAAACTTCTACATTGTGTCTCATGTTTCTGGACTGTGCTGGACTGTGCTAAATGTAGAATGAAAGGGATAGTAATACTTCGTTTTAACTTTATTTTATTTTGTATGCATTAAAAAACATGAAGAATGATATAAGTCTTATCCCTCAAACCTTTATGGTTTATGAGATATTCACAAGCAAAGTTTCCCCTCCCCGCCCCTTTTACCTAGTGTAAGCCATCTCTTCTCAGATGTGGAATGCAGTCTATAGACCAGACAGATAACAGCAGGGGACAATCTTATTCCTATGAGAACAATGAAATCCCTGCCCCCCTTGACAAGCTTTTCAGGTTTTTCCCTTATCTTAATTGAAGATTGTCCCTCTCTGCAGTCTACCTGGACACCTCCCTTCTGATCTGGCTGAGCAGTGTTACATCAGTAAAAGGGACGGGAGGGGGATACTTTGCCATTGAATTACTCTTGAACTACCACTCTGACAGAATTGAAATAACACTCTCCAAAGTCCAAATACTATGATGATTAATTAGAGCTGCTTTTATTATGAAACATTACTATCCCTTTAAGGACTATTAATTTGCGACTTTTGTGCAATGTTTTGTGCTGTATACTCTTTGACTATCTTTAATTTGTTACACTTCATACAACTCAGCATCCATGTTTTTTTATTGACGATTGGATTATATTTCATGCCTATTTATGACTTACCATTGTTTTCTATATGTAGGTCATTTATTTTATGTGATCTGATGCTATGTATTGTTTCTATTGATTTGTCTATTGTCTTTTTTGTGGGCAGGTCTGTGAGTGTGTGGGGGTGGTTGGTACCATCCAAGAAAATATGCTTTATGAATTGGAGTATTAATTAATTGTTTAATTTGGATTACTTTACTTAATTTATTTTTATTTTATTTGTGAACTGGGCTGAATGCCAGGAAAGGATCTGCATTTTGTTTTTGTTTGGGATATGACATTAATTTTGCTTTAACTGTACAATTATAATAGAGTGTTGAAGTGCATGTAGAGAATATTATTTAGGCCCTTCAGTCTTCTTTTGCTTTTCCATATGGTATCTATGTCAGACAATCCAGCATCACAGGGGATTTCTGGGTACAGGAGGTATCTTTGGAAGCCAAGTCAAAAGAACAGGATGGCAGCCATCTTAGGAAGAAGTGAGGTCCTAGTATTCCTATGTAAGAGGAAATCCCCAGGATTATTCCCTGAATGGGGTAGCAGTCAGACTGACCAGAACTGAAAGAGAAAAGTTGTTACTAGATATGTCCAAAGACTTGCTAAAGCTTGTATTTATTTGAGCAAATGAGACATTGATGTAGTGTACTGAGAGCCACTTGCATCTATTCCAAGTAACAGCTGTTTTGGTACTGAGAACATCAGCACATATAGACTTATCCTGGAGGCAGGTATGAACTCACAACAAATTAGCCAGTTTAAAGTGTTCAGTTAAAAAAACAAGACACAACTCAGCAGTTATACCCCTTCACATACATGTGTTAAAATTGTTACACATTCTTAACCAGTTCCATTCCATACATAAACATTTAACATGTTTTAGCTATCCTTGTGTACACTGATCCTCTTTAGTTTATATGGGTTCTTGGTGGGTTTAGCCATCAGATGTTACAGTTAAATAGAGGAAGTGTCAATCCTTATTGTCACCCATCGCTCAGAGAGATTCAGGAATCCCTTATGAGGATCAGAGGATTGTGTAAGGAAAAGTGGGAACTACTTTAATTTTATTCAAGATATTCTCACAGACAGTTTAGGCATATTGAATAAAAAGCAAATATATGAAGTCAACTTTCTAAGCATTTGAGAGATAACAGGTTCTAGCTTTTCTACATTTTTGTGCCAACTGGGTGCATTATTACATTGTCACATCCTTGTTTATTTGTTCAGCTTGTAATCATCAGTATTATGGCTGAAAGTGTTACATTGTGTTAAGCTTGAAACAAAAATGATCATCTTTGTGATCACAGCATGCTGTTGGAACTGCTTTTGGAATGTTTTTGTTTTAAGCGTAGACTTGGAGAACACTTCACTGCCCTTCTTAGAGATATTTAATTTCCCCAACTATCCCTTGCTGTTAGGCCATAACTGTTTAATATAACAGCATGATGCCTTTGCAAGACCTGGTTTTATATGTTAAAACACTAATGCTACTGAAACTTCAGAACACACAGTACACCAATTATTCCACACACACACACAGTGTACACTGTGCCATTTGTAGAGGCCTGCTGCACTAGAGCCAACTTTGTATGGCTACATCTTTTGACTGAGATCTTACCACAGACTTTTATTGTTTCATTTCCTTCAAGATTTTTTTTCTCAACATTTGAGAAGAAACAATTCAGCATGCTGTGATCACCCACTGAAACAAAAATAATGAGAAAACCGCAATGCAGTGATTGCTTTTACTGAGAAGTACACATTTACAGAACTTACATCAAATTAGATTCTAGCACAATATGCCTATTATTTTGTGAAGTATTTTTATTTTACATATGACTGTAATTTCTAACTTTGTGTTTCTGTAGAATATCTATTATGTAGCATGGTCACGGATAGTAGATAGCACAGTATTATACCAGAGTGCATACAGAAACAATTTAGTCTGATAGGAGATTTGTCATTAAAGGAACACTAACACCTAAAAATGAAATAGATTTATATAACTTTAAATATCATGTTGTTATACTTGGCATGTCAAAATTAATTATCCCCTTTACATCCCTAAAATATAACCCAAAATGTGTTTGATAATTCATATGTAAACAGTCCTAATCAGCAAAAAAATTATTTTGTTTTGTTTGTGTTGTTTAGAATGAGAAATAAGAGCCAAAAACAGTTAACCCATAGAGAGCAAGAGGAGCACGCAAAACATTGCTTCACAGTGCGTTGCGTACCCCTATAGCACTCAAAGGTTTAATACATTCTAATTAGCATCCAGTGCTCTTGCATTTGCAAAGGCTGTTATCTTACCTTAGTCTTAGTGAGATGGCTCAGTTGGTTAAGGCACCTGCTAAAGAATCTGTTTTGACCGCAAGGTCACAGGTTCTAGTCCCAGCAGGGTCAACTCAGCCTTTCATCCTTCCAAGGTAGATAAAATGAGTACCATTAAATTGGGTCTTAATATCTATACCCCCAGGACATACTTGAAAATGAGAGACAATCTCAATGTATCCTTCTTGGTAAAATACTTTGATATTATATATTATATTATTATTATATACAGACAATCCTGGGCAATCACCTCAGGTTTGCTATGATTATTGAAGCTCTGGAAAAGACAGGAGTGGCTGCTCAGAGCATATGTAAGATAAGATTTTAGGCCTCACAAAACAAACACAGAAGTTTTACAGAAGTTTTACAGATGCTAGCAGGACGTACAGGGCACTGGTATAACAGAACTGAATATTACAAAATAAACTGGGCAAGTGGTGTGTGTGTGGGGGGTGGACTATTGCCAGATAAGTGTGCCTGCTACAGGTAGAGAATACTTTTCAAACTGTTTCTACCTAACAGATGTATGATCATTTTTTTATGCTTCAGAGCATTACTGCCTCCATGTGATGCCAGTCTCGGGTGTCTCCACAAATCACTGAGTCCGGCAATATTATATAGAGCCCCATACCACTAATGGATAGAAGTGTTCTGTTTAGATGATGTTCTGGGATTAGTATCAAGTAATTGTAAGGATTATCTTTCTTTTCTCTGCCTCCATATGATGACCAGATGCTGGTTTCTGAACATAATTTAAATTTACCTCTTCTATCCACTAGTGGTCTGGGACCCTTATCAATATAGCCAAACAGATTATTTTGTGAACACACCAAATGATGACACTGCATGGAGGCTGAAATAATCAAATAAGCAATGTGCAAATGTTTAATATGCCAATTTAAGTGATTGTGAGAGACTGAGTGTGTATGTATGAAAGAGAGTGTTTAATCTATACCTATCTGTTGATCATTTTTTAACTCTCTATCTAATATTTAAAAGTGTTGGTTTCTTTGCACATTTGAACACTGGATGTATGTAAAGTCTGTATTTTTCTAATTCCTCCTCACAACCCACAGAAGGCATTCACACTTAATGACAAGCCCATAGAAGAGTAATTCTTCAGCCCCACCCATTGCATTCTGCAGAACAATGCAAGAATTCTAGCTAAAGATTGCAGAAGGCTTCCACTGAAATAAATAATACATAAATGTATACCTGACTGATGTATGACGATTATTATTATTATTATTATTCTGTTAAGAAAATGACTAGTAACTTATGGCAACCAATATATTACCCCTATCTATCTATCTATCTATCTATCTATCTATCTATCTATCTATCTATCTATCTTATCTATCGCTCTATCTATCTATCTATTGGTACACTGCTGCAAAGTAAATGATAAAGGGGGATAACTTTGAAATTTTTCATTTAATTGTGTTTGTATACAGGACTTTATAAAGGTAGGGTCAAATGATATCAATGATGTCTTTGGTTTAAGGAGCTTTTTATCATAAAGGCACTAAACTCTCCAGTTATATTAAATTATCTGTTTTGTAATATATTGTGCATCCTTCTGACATTAAGAGGAGTAGGCTACATTCAGAATGGCAGCATTGATTTGCAATGTGTTGTAGACATCTTTAGTATCCAAGGAGTTAAAAAAGATATAGGCAGCTTTTAATAAATCATATGTAAAAATAGTAGAAAGTTTGAATAAGGAAGGCTAAAGTCTTTTAAAACATTTTTAAGAGTTATTTTATACATAAGAGACCTTTCTGCAGTATCCTTAAATTAGTCACTGTTATGCTGAAGAAAGTGATGTGAGACCTCTAAAGGGAATTTATATTTCTTTATATATTTATAACATGTGCACGTTATAGCAGAGGCCAATAACTGACTGCTCTAGCAAATAAAGGAGTTAATCCCTACCACCTTACCCCGGAGGCCTATAACCAACATCTCTGGGGCATCTAACTGCACCACTGACCCCTGACCTCCTCTCCTCAACACAGAAACACAGCCCTCCTTTCTCATCTTACAGAATGATTTACAGCCTTATTACCCAAAGCACACCAATTAAAATACAGATGCAACAAAGTGCGCTATATAAGGATTTCAAGATATGTATGTATGCTGCACAGAAGTTAAGGGTTTATTTATTAACAAATCAATCATGAGATGTTCCCTGCCTTTCCTTGTAGCTAGTTAGTTAGATGACTGTGGGGAATTACTATAGTAATTTGCTGTATTTATAATGTGTGAATGATTGACCAGATATGAACCATCAAGAGAGCCATACAAAGAGCACAGTAAAGACAGATGTTGCCAAGGATTATAAAATAGGTGGAGTATTTGTTGGACATGGTAGCAGGCATACCTACTATAAAGACATCTGTAGATATTCTGTGTTCTGAAATAAGGGGGACATACCATAGTATATTCAAGTGATCAACTAATGTACAGCACTGTGGAATCTGGTGGTTCTTTAACAAATAAATGATAATGATAATAATGATAATAATATATATATATATATATTTTTTTTTTTTTGTTTTTGTTTTTTTGTTTTTTTGTTTTTTTTTTCACACTGCATATTCCATTCTGTTTTTTTAACCTTACAAGTTTAGCTCATTTTACATTTAAGTATAATCTGGTTATATGTTGTACTAGCTATTTTTTGGAAAATAAATAGTTTTTTTCAGAAATTAAACTTTAACTTTTATTGCCACAATGTGGCACTTTACATTAATTCCCTGCACACTATGATAATCACTTCTGTTTGAGGTAAAGCATACATTATGTTGTGCTGTTGGAAATGTCCTCAGTGTGTGGGCTCTGCCTAGATTCATTCATAGCACAGTGTGTGGTAATACTGGCACAGAAAATAATCTAATTAGCATAACGTGCCACACTGTGTCAGCAACAAATAAAAGTTAATTTCTGAAAAACTATTTAGATTACAACATATAGGAGGCTATTGAGTCTCTTTAAAATTAACTACATGTCTTTTAAGTTGACAGGTTGAGGATACATGTATTGGTTCACTGATTCAATTGTTCCAACTGACCAAACAGTATAAATGAAAATGGACATACCAGTATATAATATAGCCCAAGACATGAATGCAGGAGCACCTAATGAATCAAGTTGCATTCTGTTAGAATATGATTTGTGATTTGTTGCAATCCTAGATTTGTGGGTGTTGTTAATTTAGGACAGGAGCTCAACTACCTGGAAGTGCCAGTCCAGTGTAATCACTAATGCATGATTGAAGAATGCCATAGTTTCTGTTATTACACATTATCATTATCCCAAAGTTTGTATAAGAGGTTATTTAATCATTTACAGTAGATAGGATTGTAAGGAAAGTGATCACATAATCCTTCAAATAAATCAGAAACTCGTGATGCCTTGTGTTGAAAAGAAAAGTGGAGTAATTCTGAGGTAAAAACGAATGTACCATAGGGGAAAAAATAAAAGACTAATGATTTTTATGTGAATTTGTCCTCTATATTGCAGTTGGTTGGCCCTAGAATCCTTTGTTTTTCTATGGGTCATGAAGCCCCAACACAGTCTTTTTGCAGATCTCTGTCTTCTTATGTCTTCTTAAGCTAGCTGTACTTGTCAACTGAAAATATAATTATTTCTCAGTCAGGAATATAGTCATATATTCATATAGTCATTCATCCTTTCTTTACTCTTTTTTTTAAATCTATTTTAAGGTTTGGGGGATTGGTACAAGATTACCCATTTCTCTATCTCATATTCTTCCAGCTGTAACTGTCTGCTCTGCCACCCAATTGTTTTATTCTGGCTTTCCCTTCCTGCTTGTATCTTCTATCACCCTCTCTTTCTTAGAAAAGTAAAACACAGCACTGTGGAATTTATTATCCAACACTAAACTAATGGTAGGCCCATACTAAATATCCTGGCAATATTTTTGGACCCAGTTTGTCATTCCTCAAGCCTATCAGACTTGAGAAAGGACTGTCCGAGTCCAAACTTTTGCCTAGTCATTTTAGTATGGGTGTACAATAAATTCACACAAATATTTGCAGGGGTGGTATGTTAACCCCTTAAGGAAGGACGATCGCGCATTTGGCCATCACTTAAGGACCACGGACCACTTTGTTTTTTGCCACATCCGGTTCAGGGCTCCCCAAATGGCATGCAGCCACACGGGGAGCCCTGAATTCAATGATGGTCCTGGCACATCATGGGTCCTTAACGCAAATCTACCCATGATGTGCCAGGACAATCATTGAATTCAGGACCCATGATGTGCCAGGACCGTCAAGGGTCTTTAAGGGATTAAAAAGATAATGGCAGGAGTTCTGGGGCAAATCATTTGTACTATAGGAGGGAACTAAAATTTCCCATTGATTTAAATTGGGATTTTAATCCCTTGAATGCTGGAGAGGTTTCCAACACGTTGCTAATCAATGTGTTGGCGGCCTCAGTAGCATTCAAGCGGTTAAAATCCCAATTTAAATCAATGGTTTGCCCCAGAAAGCCTCCACATTTCTTTTGAATATGCTGCCCTTGATGCTTTATGAACACACAGAAGAGGACAATTCTGGGCCAAACCAATAGCAATATAGTGGAAACTGCCACTGATTTAAATAGGATTTTTAACACCTTGAATGCCAATGAATTGTCTGTAGCATTTTTGTACCATTTAAATGATAGTCAAGCATCTTTTTGATTTTGCATATTCTGTAAGAGCATACTGTCTACAGTAAGTTTCCCTATCCATTTTATTTTTTTTTATATTATTTTTTATGTAAATTGTTTATATTGTATACCTTTGCCTGCTTTCATAGTCACTGACAAAGATTTCTGGAAAAAAAAATGGCTAGGATGACAATTGAAAAAAAAAAGTATAGGCAATTTGACTTACATAATATGTTTGCAGTATATGTAAATTCAAAACAGAGGATCTAAAATAAAGAAATGCAAAGGAGAACAAAGCAAGATTAACCCCTTAAGGACCATCAATGTGTGCAATGCATTGCAAGTGATGCATGCACACCCTCTGGTCCTTTCGGGTTATAAATTTACTTACAGGCTACAAATTGTGTATACGCATATCTTCCTACCAGTCCTTATTAGACATGCTAATTATCACCTGCTACTGAGTCCTTCTTTTAAGTGGTATTCTTAAGACTCAAGGAAGGCAGAAGAGAGAAGACACCAAGGTACAGCACTGCAGCTATAAGGTGTGGGAAAATTATGTGCTTAGGCGCTATTTGTTGTCTGTAAGTGCATTTTTAACCTTGCTTCAAACGCATACAATAAAATACAATAAAACACTGCCTTTAGATTGGTTTTCTTCTGTCTTTCTTCATTTTAAACTTTTCTTATATTGTAGTAGAGGTTATAGTAATGAAGGTGCATACCACTCCTTACCTCTTCACAGAGGCAGAAGGTCCCCATCACTCTTACCTCTTCTCAGAGGCCGAAGGTCCCCACCACTCCTTACCACTTCACAGAGGAGGTTGAAGGTCCCCACTAGTGATGAGCGAGCACCCCAATGCTCGGGTGTTCGGGTGCTCTAACCGAGCACCCCCTGAGGCTCGAGTGCTCGGCCGAGCACCCGAGCCCCATTGAAGTCAATGGGAGGACTCGAGCATTACACCAGGCACCCCCTGCTCTGATGAGGGGAGGGTGCCTGGTCCATAGGAAAAGGGCAGAAAAGGATGGAAACACCACAGAAATGGTTCAGGGACAGCATAGGGAGGATGTCTGGATGCATCTTGGACTCCAACATCGCTGCTGGGAACGATCTTTCGCCCGTAGTACGCCATTTTTACAGACTGACCATAAAACACACAAAAAGGAAAATAAAAACGACTTTAGGCAAAAAATTGTTACCAAACAATATTTGCTGTATATTTACTTGTATATCATCTGCAAATTCTCCCAAAAATTTCCTTGGTTTTCGGAAGTGAGGCCATGATTAAGAGGGAAACGTGCGCAGAGGCAAATTCTCCCAAAAATTTCCTTGATTTTCAGAACTGAGGCCATGATTAAGAGGGAAACGTGCACAGAGGCAAATTCTCCCAAAAATTTCCTTGATTTTATTGAACTGAGGCCATGATTAAGAGGGAAACGTGCGCTGAGCCGACCATCTAAAACATTATGGGTGAGGGTCTGCTGCAGAGCTGACCATCCTAAACATTATATGCGAAGGCCCGCTAGTGAGCTGACGCTATAAAACATTATATGAGAGGGCCCGCTAGAGAGCTGACCCAATAAAACATTATATGAGAAGGCCCGCTGGTGAGCTGACCTATATAAAAATTGTCAAACAGGGCCCGCTGGTGAGCTGGCCCTATATAAAAATTATATCACAGGGCCCGCTGGTGAGCTGGCCCTATATAAAAATTATATCCCAGGGCATATGGAAGAGGAGGAGGAGGATGAGAAGATTAAGAGTCAACCATATACCCGTTTTTTGGGTGGAAGGGGTGAATGGGAATACAGAGTATTCCCATCATTGTAAATAACATATATAAAGTGAGTTTATGTTCCCCCGGGGCTTTCCTCCAGTGGAGTGGAGAAGTCAGGGGAAATCCAGGCCTTGTTCATTTTTATAAGTGTCAACCTATCAGCATTGTCGGTGGAAAGGCGGATACGCTTATCTGTTATGATGCCACCAGCAGCACTAAATACCCGCTCAGACAGAACGCTGGCGGCAGGGCAGGCCAGCACCTCCAAGGCATAGAGTGCCAGTTCATACCACGTGTCCAGCTTGGACACCCAGTAGTTGTAAGGCACAGAGGGATCATTGAGGACGCTGACACGGTCTGCTACGTACTCCTTCACCATCTTCCAAAACTTTTCCCTCCTTGTGACACTAGGCTGCGCATCAGGGTGAGGGTGCTGGCGGGGTGTCATGAAGGTGTCCCACGCCTTGGAGAGTGTTGCCCTGCCTTTCTCGGAACTGCTGTGTGCTCCCCTTTTCTCCCCTTCTCGGTTGGCCAAGGTAGCACGTACTCTGCCGCCAGCGTTGTCAGATGGAAAATTTTGGAGCAATTTTTCAACAAGAACCTTCTGGTATTGCACCATTTTGCTTGTCCTCTCCACCGGAGGAATGAGAGATGAGAAATTCTCTTTGTAGCGGGGGTCCAGAAGGGTGAACACCCAGTAATCCGTGTTGTCTAAAATGCGTGTAACGCGTGGGTCACGGGAAAGGCAGCCTAACATAAAGTCAGCCATGTGTGCCAGAGTACCAACAGGCAAGATTTCGCTGTCCTCACCAGGAGGATGACTCTCAATCTCCTCATCCTCTTCCTCCTCTTCTGCCCACCCACGCTGAAGAGATGGAACTAAAGTTCCATGGCTACCCTCTGTAGCGGAGACAACCGTGTCTTCCTCCTCCTCCTCCTCCTCCTCCTCCTCCTCCGCCTCCTCCAATTGTCGCTGAGAAGACGAAGTGAGGGTGCTCTGGCTATCACCTTGTGTAAGCTCTTCCTCCCCCATTTCCACCTCTTCCACATGCAAAGCGTCGGTTTTAATTGTGAGCAGCGAGCGTTTCAGTAGACACAGAAGTGGGATGGTTACACTGATAATAGCGTTATCGCCGCTCACCATCTGTGTCGATTCCTCAAAATTGCGTAAAACCTCACAGAGGTCTGACATCCATTCCCACTCCTCACTTCTGATTACAGGAAGTTGAACGGAGAGGCGACGACCGTGTAACAGCTGGTACTCCACTACTGCCCTCTGCTGCTCACAAAGCCGGGCCAACATGTGGAAGGTGGAGTTCCAGCGCGTGCTCACGTCACACAGCAGCCGGTGAGCTGGCAATTGTAAGCGCTGCTGCAGCTTCAACAGGCCGGCTGAAGCTGTTGATGACTTACGGAAATGTGCACACACGCGGCGCACCTTGGTCAAGAGATCATGCACATTGGGGTAGGTTTTTAGAAATCGCTGCACCACTAAATTAAATACATGCGCTAGGCATGGTACGTGTGTGAGCTTGCCGAGCTCCAAAGCCGCCACCAAGTTACGCCCATTATCACACACAACCATGCCTGGTTGCAGGTTGAGTGGCGAGAGCCACTGCTCGGTCTGGTGACTAATCCCCTGCAACAGCTCTGAGGCCGTGTGCTGTTTGTCCCCAAGGCAGATCAGCTTCAGCACGGCCTGTTGACGCTTCCCCACTGCAGTGCTACACTGCTTCCAGCTACTGGCTGATGGGGGAGTGGCGGTGTGTGTAGAGAATTCGGAGGTGGAAACGGAGGAGGAGGAGCCAATAACGTAGGTGCTGGTGGAAACCCTGATGGAGGTAGGGCCCGCAATCCTCGGCGTGGGTAGCACCCGTGCCATCCCAGGGTCCGAGTCGCTCCCAGCCTCCACGACATTCACCCAGTGTGCCGTCAGGGAAATGTAGCGTCCCTGGCCACAAGCACTTGTCCATGTGTCAGTCGTTAAGTGGACCTTCCCAGTAACTGCGTTGGTCAGGGCACGGGTGATGTTACGGGACACATGGTGGTGTAATGCGGGGATGGCACACCGGGAAAAGTAGTGGCGGCTGGGGACCGCGTACCGAGGGACAGCTGCTGCCATCAGGCTGCGGAAGGACTCAGTGTCCACAAGCCTAAATGGCAGCATTTCGATGGCCAGTAATTTGGAAAGGTGTGAGGTTAGTGCTATGGCCTGTGGGTGGGTGGCTGGGTACTTTCTCTTGCGCTCAAATGCCTGGGGTAACGACATTTGGACGCTGTGCTGGGACAGGGAAGTGGATGTGGTCGCTGATGGTGCTTCAGATGCTACAGGTGCAGGGCGGGAGGTATGCGGGCCTGCGCCTTCGACAGGCGATTGGCCGGCACCGAAAACAGGGGAAGAGGAGGCAGTGGTGTGGCCTGCAGACACAGATGGGCGATCCAGGCGTTCCTCCCACTTACTACGGTGCTTGGATGCCATGTGTCGGATCATGCTGGTGGTGGTGAGGTTTCTAGTGTTCATGCCTCGGCTCATTCTGGTGTGGCACAGGTTGCAAACTACAATTCTTTTGTCGTCCGCACTTTCCTTAAAAAAACGCCATACCGCGGAACACCTACCCCTTGGCAAGGTAGATTTACGCAAGGGGGTGCTCCGTGGAACATTTGCGGGCCGGTTTGGTGCGGTCCGCCTTCTTTCTGTAGCCACACCACTGCCTCTTCCAGCCTGTTGCGGTGCTGCAGATGGCTCACCCTCAGGACTGCTGTCATCGCTCGGCTCTACACCTTCCCAGGTGGGGTCAGTCACCTCATCGTCCACCAAGTCCTCCTCCACTTCCTCACTCTGATCATCCTCCTCAAGTCTTGATCCCACCACATACTCAGTCATTGACAACTGTATAACATTCTCCTCAACAAGGTCTTGAGACGGAAATAGTGGTTGATTTAATGGCAACTGTGTCTCATCATCATCATCATCATCCACTACTTCCTTTGACCTTAAATGCCGTTCACATCTGTCATCTTCTTGAGATTGGGTAGCCTCTAGAGGTTGTGAATCAGGGCACAAGATGTCATGTTCCTCTGCAAGCGTGCTTGGAGAGAGGGTCAAATGAAGGATTGGTGATGAGACGAGCTCCTCACTATATCCCAGTGTGGGATCACTTCTTTGACCAGACCGTGTATGGTGGGAGGAAGGATGATCAGAGTGAGGATTATGTTGACCAGACTCTTGGCTACTGAGAGTGGACTTGGTGGAAGACAGGGTGGTGCTTAACCGACTGGAAGCAGTATCAGCTGTCATCCAACCGACCACCTGTTCGCAGTGGTCGGACCTCGAGAGTGATGTCCTGCGACGCCCTGTAAAATTACACATGAAGCTAGGTATGGTGGATGTCTTTCTTTCTTGTGCTCTGGCACCAGGCACAGTTTCTCCGCGTCCTGACCCGCGCCCTGAACTTTCAGGATCACGTCCACTTCCCCGTCCCTTTTTACCCGCCTTCTTCATCTTACACAGAATATGTGACTTTAATATTTGAGTTTGAAAACTTAACAGTATTTCTTATTATTCTGCAACTCTGCAGAGTACACAGAATAGGCTGCTAAACTGCGGTGAAACACACTGAATGGAATATGTGAGTTTAATATTTGAGTTTGAAAACTTAACAGTATTTCTTATTATTCTGCAACTGTACAGAGTACACAGAATAGGCTGTTAAACGGCGGTGAAACACACTGAATGGAATATGTGACTTTAATATTTGAGTTTGAAAACTTAACAGTATTTCTTATTATTCTGCAACTGTACAGAGTACACAGAATAGGCTGTTAAACGGCGGTGAAACACACTGAATGGAATATGTGAGTTTAATATTTGAGTTTGAAAACTTAACAGTATTTCTTATTATTCTGCAACTGTACAGAGTACACAGAATAGGCTGCTAAACTGCGGTGAAACACACTGAATGGAATATGTGACTTTAATATTTGAGTTTGAAAACTTAACAGTATTTCTTATTATTCTGCAACTCTGCACAGTACACAGAATAGGCTGCTAAACGGCGGTGAAACACACTGAATGGAATATGTGACTTTGATATTTTAGTTTGAAGACTTAACAGTATTTCTTCCTATTCTGCAACTCTGCACAGTACACAGAATAGGCTGCTAAACTGCGGCGAAGCACACTGAATGGAATATGTGACTTTGATATTTTAGTTTGAAGACTTAACAGTATTTCTTCCTATTCTGCAACTCTGCACAGTACTCAGAATGTGCTGCTAAACTGCGGCGACGCACACTGAATGGAATACGTGACTTTGATATTTTAGTTTGAAGACTTAACAGAATGTGCTCTAATCTGCAACTTTGCACACTAAACAGAATGTGCTCTAATCTGCAACTTTGCACACTAAACAGAATGTGCTCTAATCTGCAACTTTGCACACTAAACAGAATGTGCTCTAATCTGCAACTGTGCACACTAAACAGAATGTGCTCTAATCTGCAACTTTTCACACTAAACAGAATATTTTTTTTTTTTTTTTTTTTTGTTTTTTTCCCCCCACACACAATATAACCTGCTGCCCCCACACACAGTAGTCCTAAAAAGGACTTTTGGTTCTTTTTTGTCACAATTTTTGTTTTTTCCTCCCTACACTGCCTTTCCCTTCCTATCCTCAGCTCTCCCTGGCTCAGACTGAGCCGAACTCGATGGTCAGGTGCTATACAGCACCTGACCACGGGTTCTGGCCAGCCAATCAGTGTAATGCCAGCAGCCAACATGGCTGCTGGCATTACACCGATGTCAGAGCCTCCCTGCACGTTTATTGGCTGCGCAGCAGCCGCAAAACGTGCGGGGAGGAGACCCGAACATGGCGGGCGAGCACATGCGGTACTCGTACGAGTACCGCCATGTGCCGAGCAGAGCGATGCTCGAGCCGATCCGAGCATCGGCCGAGCATGCTCGCTCAACACTAGTCCCCACCACTCCTTACCTCTTCGCAGAAGCCACAGGTCCCCACCACCCCTTCCCTATTCACAGAGGCTGAAGGTTCCCACTACTCCTCACCTCTTTGAAGAGGCGGTAGGCCCCTAATATTCCTTTCTTAGCCATAGAGGCCCTTTGCCTCTCACTAGTGATGAGCGAGCACCCCAATGCTCGGATGTTCGGGTGCTCTGACCGAGCACCCCCTGAGGCTCGAGTGCTCGGCCGAGCACCCGAGCCCCATTGAAGTCAATGGGAGGACTCGAGCATTACACCAGGCACCCCCTGCTCTGATGAGGGGAGGGTGCCTGGTCCATAGGAAAAGGGCAGAAAAAGATGGAAACACTACAGAAATGGTTCAGGGACAGCATAGGGAGGATGTCTGGATGCACCTTGGACTCCAACATCGCTGCTGGGAACGATCTTTCGCCCGTAGTACGCCATTTTTACAGACTGACCGTAAAACACACAAAAAGGAAAATAAAAACGACTTTAGGCGAAAAATTGTTACCAAACAGTATTTGCTGTATATTTACTTGTATATCATCTGCAAATTCTCCCAAAAATTTCATCGATTTTCTGAAGTGAGGCCATGATTAAGAGGGAAACGTGCGCAGAGGCAAATTATCCCAAAAATTTCCTTGATTTTCAGAACTGAGGCCATGATTAAGAGGGAAACGTGCGCAGAGGCAAATTCTCCCAAAAATTTCCTTGATTTTCAGAACTGAGGCCATGATTAAGAGGGAAACGTGCGCAGAGGCAAATTATCCCAAAAATTTCCTTGATTTTCAGAACTGAGGCCATGATTAAGAGGGAAACGTGCGCAGAGGCAAATTCTCCCAAAAATTTCCTTGATTTTCAGAACTGAGGCCATGATTAAGAGGGAAACGTGCGCAGAGGCAAATTATCCCAAAAATTTCCTTGATTTTCAGAACTGAGGCCATGATTAAGAGGGAAACGTGCGCAGAGGCAAATTCTCCCAAAAATTTCCTTGATTTTCAGAACTGAGGCCATGATTAAGAGGGAAACGTGCGCTGAGCTGACCATCTAAAACATTATGGGTGAGGGTCTGCTGCAGAGCTGACCATCCTAAACATTATATGCGAAGGCCCGCTAGTGAGCTGACGCTATAAAACATTATATGAGAGGGCCCGCTAGAGAGCTGACCCAATAAAACATTATATGAGAAGGCCCGCTGGTGAGCTGACCTATATAAAAATTGTCAAACAGGGCCCGCTGGTGAGCTGGCCCTATATAAAAATTACATCACAGGGCCCGCTGGTGAGCTGGCCCTATATAAAAATTATATCCCAGGGCACGCTGGTGAGCTGGCCCTATATAAAAATTATATCCCAGGGCATATGGAAGAGGAGGAGGAGGATGAGAACATTAAGAGTCAACCATATACCCGTTTTTGGGGTGGAAGGGGTGAATGGGAATACAGAGTATTCCCATCATTGTAAATAACATATATAAAGTGAGTTTATGTTCCCCCGGGGCTTTCCTCCAGTGGAGTGGAGAAGTCAGGGGAAATCCAGGCCTTGTTCATTTTTATAAGTGTCAACCTATCAGCATTGTCGGTGGAAAGGCGGATACGCTTATCTGTTATGATGCCACCAGCAGCACTAAATACCCGCTCAGACAGAACGCTGGCGGCAGGGCAGGCCAGCACCTCCAAGGCGTAGAGTGCCAGTTCATACCACGTGTCCAGCTTGGACACCCAGTAGTTGTAAGGCACAGAGGGATCATTGAGGACGCTGACACGGTCTGCTACGTACTCCTTCACCATCTTCCAAAACTTTTCCCTCCTTGTGACACTAGGCTGCGCATCAGGGTGAGGGTGCTGGCGGGGTGTCATGAAGGTGTCCCACGCCTTGGAGAGTGTTGCCCTGCCTTTGTCGGAACTGCTGTGTGCTCCCCTTTTCTCCCCTTCTCGGTTGGCCAAGGTAGCACGTACTCTGCCGCCAGCGTTGTCAGATGGAAAATTTTGGAGCAATTTTTCAACAAGAACCTTCTGGTATTGCACCATTTTGCTTGTCCTCTCCACCGGAGGAATGAGAGATGAGAAATTCTCTTTGTAGCGGGGGTCCAGAAGGGTGAACACCCAGTAATCCGTGTTGTCTAAAATGCGTACAACGCGTGGGTCACGGGAAAGGCAGCCTAACATAAAGTCAGCCATGTGTGCCAGAGTACCAACAGTCAAGATTTCGCTGTCCTCACCAGGAGGCTGACTCTCAATATCCTCATCCTCTTCCTCCTCTTCTGCCCACCCACGCTGAAGAGATGGAACTAAAGTTCCATGGCTACCCTCTGTAGCGGAGGCAACCGTGTCTTCCTCCTCCTCCTCCTCCTCCTCCGCCTCCTCCAATTGTCGCTGAGAAGACGAAGTGAGGGTGCTCTGGCTATCACCTTGTGTAAGCTCTTCCTCCCCCATTTCCACCTCTTCCACATGCAAAGCGTCGGTTTTAATTGTGAGCAGCGAGCGTTTCAGTAGACACAGAAGTGGGATGGTTACACTGATAATAGCGTTATCGCCGCTCACCATCTGTGTCGATTCCTCAAAATTGCGTAAAACCTCGCAGAGGTCTGACATCTATTCCCACTCCTCACTTCTGATTACAGGAAGTTGAACGGAGAGGCGACGACCGTGTAACAGCTGGTACTCCACTACTGCCCTCTGCTGCTCACAAAGCCGGGCCAACATGTGGAAGGTGGAGTTCCAGCGCGTGCTCACGTCACACAGCAGCCGGTGAGCTGGCAATTGTAAGCGCTGCTGCAGCTTCAACAGGCCGGCCGAAGCTGTAGATGACTTACGGAAATGTGCACACACGCGGCGCACCTTGGTCAAGAGATCATGCACATTGGGGTAGGTTTTTAGAAATCGCTGCACCACTAAATTAAATACATGCGCTAGGCATGGTACGTGTGTGAGCTTGCCGAGCTCCAAAGCCGCCACCAAGTTACGCCCATTATCACACACAACCATGCCTGGTTGCAGGTTGAGTGGCGAGAGCCACTGCTCGGTCTGGTGACTAATCCCCTGCAACAGCTCTGAGGCCGTGTGCTGTTTGTCCCCAAGGCAGATCAGCTTCAGCACGGCCTGTTGACGCTTCCCCACTGCAGTGCTACACTGCTTCCAGCTACTGGCTGATGGGGGAGTGGCGGTGTGTGTAGAGAATTCGGAGGTGGAAACGGAGGAGGAGGAGCCAATAACGTAGGTGCTGGTGGAAACCCTGATGGAGGTAGGGCCCGCAATCCTCGGCGTGGGTAGCACCCGTGCCATCCCAGGGTCCGAGTCGCTCCCAGCCTCCACGACATTCACCCAGTGTGCCGTCAGGGAAATGTAGCGTCCCTGGCCACAAGCACTTGTCCATGTGTCAGTCGTTAAGTGGACCTTCCCAGTAACTGCGTTGGTCAGGGCACGGGTGATGTTACGGGACACATGGTGGTGTAATACGGGGATGGCACACCGGGAAAAGTAGTGGCGGCTGGGGACCGCGTACCGAGGGACAGCTGCTGCCATCAGGCTGCGGAAGGACTCAGTGTCCACAAGCCTAAATGGCAGCATTTCGATGGCCAGTAATTTTGAAAGGTGTGAGGTTAGTGCTATGGCCTGTGGGTGGGTGGCTGGGTACTTTCTCTTGCGCTCAAATGCCTGGGGTAACGACATTTGGACGCTGTGCTGGGACAGGGAAGTGGATGTGGTCGCTGATGGTGCTTCAGATGGTACAGGTGCAGGGCGGGAGGTATGCGGGCCTGCGCCTTCGACAGGCGATTGGCCGGCACCGAAAACAGGGGAAGAGGAGGCAGTGGTGTGGCCTGCAGACACAGATGGGCGATCCAGGCGTTCCTCCCACTTACTACGGTGCTTGGATGCCATGTGTCGGATCATGCTGGTGGTGGTGAGGTTTCTAGTGTTCATGCCTCGGCTCATTCTTTTGTCGTCCGCACTTTCCTTAAAAAAACGCCATACCGCGGAACACCTACCCCTTGGCAAGGTAGATTTACACAAGGGGGTGCTCCGTGGAACATTTGCGGGCCGGTTTGGTGCGGTCCGCCTTCTTTCTGTAGCCACACCACTGCCTCTTCCAGCCTGTTGCGGTGCTGCAGATGGCTCACCCTCAGGACTGCTGTCATCGCTCGGCTCTACACCTTCCCAGGTGGGGTCAGTCACCTCATCGTCCACCAAGTCCTCCTCCACTTCCTCACTCTGATCATCCTCCTCAAGTCTTGATCCCACCACATACTCAGTCATTGACAACTGTATAACATTCTCCTCAACAAGGTCTTGAGACGGAAATAGTGGTTGATTTAATGGCAACTGTGTCTCATCATCATCATCATCATCATCCACTACTTCCTTTGACCTTAAATGCCGTTCACATCTGTCATCTTCTTGTGATTGGGTAGCCTCTAGAGGTTGTGAATCAGGGCACAAGATGTCATGTTCCTCTGCAAGCGTGCTTGGAGAGAGGGTCAAATGAAGGATTGGTGATGAGACGAGCTCATCACTATATCCCAGTGTGGGATCACTTCTTTGACCAGACCGTGTATGGTGGGAGGAAGGATGATCAGAGTGAGGATTATGTTGACCAGACTCTTGGCTACTGAGAGTGGACTTGGTGGAAGACAGGGTGGTGCTTAACCGACTGGAAGCAGTATCAGCTGTCATCCAACCGACCACCTGTTCGCACTGGTCGGACCTCGAGAGTGATGTCCTGCGACGCCCTGTGAAATCAGACATGAAGCTAGGTATGGTGGATGTCTTTCTTTCTTGTGCTCTGGCACCAGGCACAGTTTCTCCGCGTCCTGACCCGCGCCCTGAACTTTCAGGATCACGTCCACTTCCCCGTCCCTTTTTACCCGCCTTCTTCATCTTACACGATATATATGACTTTAATATATATGAGTTTGAAAACTTAACAGTATTTCTTACTATTCTGCAACTCTGCAGAGTACACAGAATAGGCTGCTAAACTGCGGTGACACACACTGAATGGAATATGTGACTTTAATATTTGAGTTTGAAAACTTAACAGTATTTCTTACTATTCTGCAACTCTGCAGAGTACACAGAATAGGCTGTTAAACGGCGTTGAAACACACTGAATGGAATATGTGACTTTAATATTTGAGTTTGAAAACTTAACAGTATTTCTTATAATTCTGGAACTGTACAGAGTACACAGAATAGGCTGTTAAACGGCGGTGAAAGACACTGAATGGAATATGTGACTTTAATATTTGAGTTTGAAAACTTAACAGTATTTCTTATAATTCTGCAACTCTGCAGAGTACACAGAATAGGCTGTTAAACGGCGTTGAAACACACTGAATGGAATATGTGACTTTAATATTTGAGTTTGAAAACTTAACAGTATTTCTTATAATTCTGGAACTGTACAGAGTACACAGAATAGGCTGTTAAACGGCGGTGAAAGACACTGAATGGAATATGTGACTTTAATATTTGAGTTTGAAAAATTAACAGTATTTCTTACTATTCTGCAACTCTGCAGAGTACACAGAATAGGCTGCTAAACTGCGGTGACACACACTGAATGGAATATGTGACTTTAATATTTGAGTTTGAAAACTTAACAGTATTTCTTACTATTCTGCAACTCTGCAGAGTACACAGAATAGGCTGTTAAACGGCGTTGAAACACACTGAATGGAATATGTGACTTTAATATTTGAGTTTGAAAACTTAACAGTATTTCTTATAATTCTGGAACTGTACAGAGTACACAGAATAGGCTGTTAAACGGCGGTGAAAGACACTGAATGGAATATGTGACTTTAATATTTGAGTTTGAAAACTTAACAGTATTTCTTATAATTCTGCAACTCTGCAGAGTACACAGAATAGGCTGTTAAACGGCGTTGAAACACACTGAATGGAATATGTGACTTTAATATTTGAGTTTGAAAACTTAACAGTATTTCTTATAATTCTGGAACTGTACAGAGTACACAGAATAGGCTGTTAAACGGCGGTGAAAGACACTGAATGGAATATGTGACTTTAATATTTGAGTTTGAAAACTTAACAGTATTTCTTATAATTCTGGAACTGTACAGAGTACACAGAATAGGCTGTTAAACGGCGGTGAAAGACACTGAATGGAATATGTGACTTTAATATTTGAGTTTGAAAAATTAACAGTATTTCTTATAATTCTGGAACTGTACAGAGTACACAGAATAGGCTGTTAAACGGCGGTGAAAGACACTGAATGGAATATGTGACTTTAATATTTGAGTTTGAAAACTTAACAGTATTTCTTATAATTCTGGAACTGTACAGAGTACACAGAATAGGCTGTTAAACGGCGGTGAAAGACACTGAATGGAATATGTGACTTTAATATTTGAGTTTGAAAACTTAACAGTATTTCTTATAATTCTGGAACTGTACAGAGTACACAGAATAGGCTGTTAAACGGCGGTGAAAGACACTGAATGGAATATGTGACTTTAATATTTGAGTTTGAAAACTTAACAGTATTTCTTATAATTCTGCAACTGTACAGAGTACACAGAATAGGCTGTTAAACGGCGGTGAAAGACACTGAATGGAATATGTGACTTTAATATTTGAGTTTGAAAACTTAACAGTATTTCTTATAATTCTGCAACTCTGCAGAGTACACAGAATAGGCTGTTAAACGGCGGTGAAAGACACTGAATGGAATATGTGACTTTGATATTTTAGTTTGAAGACTTAACAGTATTTCTTCCTATTCTGCAACTCTGCACAGTACACAGAATGTGCTGCTACACTGCGGCGAAGCACACTGAATGGAATATGTGACTTTGATATTTTAGTTTGAAGACTTAACAGTATTTCTTCCTATTCTGCAACTCTGCACAGTACACAGAATGTGCTGCTAAACTGCGGCGAAGCACACTGAATGGAATATGTGACTTTGATATTTTAGTTTGAAGACTTAACAGTATTTCTTCCTATTCTGCAACTCTGCACAGTACACAGAATGTGCTGCTAAACTGCGGCGAAGCACACTGAATGGAATATGTGACTTTGATATTTTAGTTTGAAGACTTAACAGTATTTCTTCCTATTCTGCAACTCTGCACAGTACACAGAATGTGCTGCTACACTGCGGCGAAGCACACTGAATGGAATGTGTGACTTTGATATTTTAGTTTGAAGACTTAACAGTATTTCTTCCTATTCTGCAACTCTGCACAGTACACAGAATGTGCTGCTAAACTGCGGCGAAGCACACTGAATGGAATATGTGACTTTGATATTTGAGTTTGAAGACTTAACAGTATTTCTTCCTATTCTGCAACTCTGCACAGTACACAGAATGTGCTGCTAAACTGCGGCGAAGCACACTGAATGGAATATGTGACTTTGATATTTTAGTTTGAAGACTTAACAGTATTTCTTCCTATTCTGCAACTCTGCACAGTACTCAGAATGTGCTGCTAAACTGCGGCGACGCACACTGAATGGAATACGTGACTTTGATATTTTAGTTTGAAGACTTAACAGAATGTGCTCTAATCTGCAACTTTGCACACTAAACAGAATGTGCTCTAATCTGCAACTTTGCACACTAAACAGAATGTGCTCTAATCTGCAACTTTGCACACTAAACAGAATGTGCTCTAATCTGCAACTGTGCACACTAAACAGAATGTGCTCTAATCTGCAACTTTGCACACTAAACAGAATATATATATTTTTTTTTTTTTTTTTTTGTTTTTTTCCCCCCACACCAAATAACCTGCTGCCCCCACACACAGTAGTCCTAAAAAGGACTTTTGGTTCTTTTTTTTTCACAATTTTTGTTTTTTTCCTCCCTACACTGCCTTTCCCTTCCTATCCTCAGCTCTCCCTGGCTCAGACTGAGCCGAACTCGATGGTCAGGTGCTATACAGCACCTGACCACGGGTTCTGGCCAGCCAATCAGTGTAATGCCAGCAGCCAACATGGCTGCTGGCATTACACCGATGTCAGAGCCTCCCTGCACGTTTATTGGCTGCGCAGCAGCCGCAAAACGTGCGGGGAGGAGACCCGAACATGGCGGGCGAGCACATGCGGTACTCGTACGAGTACCGCCATGTGCCGAGCAGAGCGATGCTCGAGCCGATCCGAGCATCGGCCGAGCATGCTCGCTCAACACTACCTCTCACCTCTTCACAGAGTCTGTCCCCCCATACTCCCTACCTCTTCGCTGAAGCCAGATGTCCCCCCTATTATTTTTATATACACCTCCACGCTGATGCCGGGACCTCTCTTCTCCTTCTCCTTTCCTTTACTTTTCAGTCCAAGGATACTAAGCTCACCCAAAAATTGTCCATACCAGAATTTGTCTTGTCATTCAGTATTTTTAGGGACATTCTTTGTTCCGCTTTTCCTCATCACAGGCAGGAGTTAGACCACTATCTGTACATCATAGTGGACCTAGTATATAAATATGGGTGCTCTATCTTCTATGAGTACTACAGCTCTTTTTCAGCCAAAGCAGTGGTGGGTCTTGCGCAATTCAATTTCTCCACAGACTGGAGTCAGCTTGACAACAAACTGTTCTGCAGGCACGTTGCTGGCATGAAGGCTTCTATCTGTCATAACTCTCAATCGGCCTACCACTCCTCCAATTTATGCCCAGCCACTTGATCCATTTCAGTTAGTAACAAGGTCCCTCCCATCTCCCCTCAGCCTTTTCCACCTTCCCCTTCCATTTCTCCTTCTTTCCCAGCCCTTGACAAATTGTGGAGACCCATGATCCATTATCTGGGTAGCTCCCCTATATGTAACAACTTCAATACAAAAGGTTGTTTTTTCAGCTCAAATAGATTATTGCATGTTTGTCCTGCTTGCCATAAATCTCGCTCTAGAGCCTGTTCTCACAGCGCCTCAATTAATAAAAGACTAGGATTCACCATGACAGAACTGGAGATAGTTTCCTTTCTCCTAGCTGAGGAATATGAAAAAGGTTTCTTATTTGGCCCTTTCCCCTCTCCTCCATTTCCTATCTGGCTCATTAACCCACTGGGCATGGCGACCAGGGTGATTTTCCTTAGTTGTTGATTGTCTAAAACTGATCCTTCAGATTCTTTTAAGTTACCACCAGCCCACCCCTTCTTTTGGCACAGGGTATCAAGTGGCAGGTATCAAGTGGCATAATCAACACTATTTTTCCACAAGACTTACTTTCTGCTCAAAGAGCAATCCTAAGCTGTTTGATAACTTTGAAGATGTCTTGTGTTGGATTCAAGCTAATCACAGTCATTTCCCTTTTGTCATGCACTATCTCGACAATTCCCTGCTCATAAAGTCTTCACATAACCCCATCAGCCCTCCTCTTCTACTGTCTATATTTAACAACCTTGATATCCTGGCAGCAATGCATAAAACCCAGGGTCCAGCTACCTCTGTAAAATGTCCAGGGATTATCCTTGATGCAGTTAAACAGGAGGCCAGTCTCCCTCAGGGGAAACTTATATGCATTCTCTCCAACATTTTACTATATTGATCACAGGCCTTTCTAACCTCAACTGAGATTCAGTCTTTACTCAGACACCTCAATTTCTCCATAAAGATCATCCCCCAAGGCTGTTCTTTCATTTCCTAGTTGTGATAGCTTCTGTCTTCCGAACCAGACTATAATTCTTCTATTTTTATTAGTGAGTCAGCAAGATTGGACCAAACATATGGTCCAGGTTTCTTTCTCACTGGAACGGTCTTGTCATGTTTCCTCTATCTTCCTTCCATTCATTCGCTAACTATGGTTTTGCTGCCATTTTTGGGGAGAACTGGTTCTCTGAGTCTTGGCCACAGGGAGCTTTGGACCTCCCCCAGTTCTCTGTGATGACACCGTTATTCGGATTGTACCCTATTGTGGCATCCCCAGCCCTCTGGGAGCATGGTTTGGCAAAGTGTTTCTTTTGTAACCAACAACGTAGCTATCTCACAGCTCAAAACCATAGGTAGCTCTTCTTCCCTGTCTATCATGATGTTTCTTTGAAATCTCTCTTGGTTGTCAATATATCATAAATGCTTTATTTAAAGTTCATGCATTCCAGGCTCCCAAAACACAGCATCTGTTGCTTTGTCTCATTTTAATTTACAGGATTTCTTCGAAATTCACCTATCAGCAAGTCCTCATCCGTTACACACTCCTCAATTCAAAGACCTCATCATGTCATAAATTACCTTATCAGAGAGGCATATAGCATCATTCACACATCCTTGGCTCCCAGTACCCAAAGGGCATAGTCAAAATCATGGTCCTTATTTCAGGTTTTTATTTCTACTACCCGGCATGCTCATTCCTTTTCCTCATCAGTCATGCTGACTTTCACAGCTTACTGCCACTCAACCCTTAAAATGTCCCATTTTACCATCAAGCTCTAACTTTTGGGCATTCAACATCATTTGGCCCTCTGATTCCCTCACCAACTGTCAATCCTGTCCAATTATCAAATCAAGTTGTTCTTTAAAGGTCTGCACAAACTCCACATACATGGCTACCTATCATTGGCCCCCTTTTCTGACAGTTATTCAACCTCATCATCAGCTTGCACACATTTGATACTCAGACGAACGTGGTCCTAACAGCCTAGCTTATTGGGGCTTTCTCAGGTCAAGCTTGCACACATTTGATACTCAGATTAACGTGGTCACTGCACACACAACTATCACCATAACTCAACTCACCTTTCATCATGATCACTGCTCTCTCCATCTAGCACATTCCAAAACAGATCAGCTGAATAAAGGCAGCCATAAACTATTCTTTCCTACACACAACAGATGGTGTCCTTTCACAGCTCTGAAACACCTTCACACACTCAAAAAAAAGAATATCCTGCTAATAGTACTTTACTCGCATTATCAGATGGCCCACTTTCTATTCCTATTTTTTCTAAATACCTATGATAGCTACTCACCCATTTAGGCCTCAACTCTTTACTCTAATCAGGGCACTCCTTTCGGATATTGGCCTCCTTCTCAGCCTTCAAGAATCAGGTCCTCCTGTGTATCATACAGAAGATGGGGAGATGGCACTCCACTTTTTACTCATTGCATACATGACCCAGCATACAAAGTCAGACTGGCCCTCTCTTCATTAACATTAATGTTATATTTTATTTATTTGACTTTGTGCATGTTATTATGCAAGTGATACATTCTTGTATACATTCCTTTTTGGCCTCTATAAATGTTGACCATGCTGTTTCTTCCCTGGGTTACCATGTCACCAGAGCTGGCCCTTACACGGGTCCCGGTGGGTCCATGGGACACAGGCGGCACTTTGATAGGGGCGGCAATTTGCCGTCCCCTCACATACATAAAAACAATGCCCTCTGCACTAATATTAACTTTCTGGGACTCCCCACCAAAATGCCATGCTCCCCACTCACCACTTGCAGCCCAAGTCTGTGGCATAGCGGGGGAGCAGTGAGCACAGAAATGTACTGGCCAACCCAAGACTTTGACAGCAGCCGGGACCATGTCATGTGACATGCAGCTATGCAGACATGATGTATGCTGGGGTTTTGTTTCCTCGGTCTTGATGCCACTTTTAAACTTGCACTGTCCTCAGAACAAGTTTAAAAAGTGGCTCTCAGAAAGATGAAGAAACCCCAAGCATGCACCACGTCTGTGTCGCATATGTCACATGGTTCTGGCTGCTGTCAATGCGGGCAGTGGGATAAAAGACATTGGACTCAACAAGTCACTGCAGGCCTTCAAGTCAGGACTCAAGAGGACTTCACAAGTGACCAGTTCCCTTCCTTCTCGCAAAAAGAGGTAAGTGGGGGGGAAATGAGGCACTGGGGGGAAGAGGCAAAAGAGACATCAAGACAAGAAAAGGGGAGAGACTGATTGAAAAGGCAAGAGAAAGAAAAGGGGAGAGACTGAGTGAAAAGAGGAGGGAAAGAAAAGGGGAGAGACTGAGTGAAAAGGGGCAAAACTGAGTGAAAATGGGAGAGAAAGAAAAGGGGAGAGAAAGAAAAGGGGAGAGACTGAGTGAAAAGGGGAGAGAAAGAAAATGGGAGAGAAAGTAAAGGGGAGAGACTGAGTGAAAAGGGGAGAGAAAGAAAAGGGGAGAGACTGAGTGAAAAGGGGAGAGACTGAGTAAAAAGGGGAGAGACTGAGTGAAAAGGGGACAGACTGAGTAAAAAGGGGAGAAAGTCCAAAGGTGGGAGACTGAGTCCAAAGGGGGGAGACTGAGTCCAAAGTGGAGAAAGTCCAAAGGGGGAAAGACTGACTGAAAAGGGAGAAGACTGAGTGAAAAGGAGGGAAACTGAGTGAAAAGGGGACAGACTGAGTAAAAAGGGGAGAAAGTCTAAAGGGGGCGGATTGTGGTCAGATACTTTTTTTGTGTAAGAAAGCTACATAAGGGGCAATTCAAAAAGCCAGAGTGTAAACCATCTGCTTTATAGGGAACAAATCAGAATTTCCAATTGATTTAACCCTTTAAATGCCTTGCAAAGGGTTAAATGGGGCTTTTAATATATCTGTATATCTATATCTATCTATCTATATATATATCTATATACACATGACTGCCCCACGACCGGCTGGCAGTGGCACTGTGGCCCGTGTAACGGGCTCTTCAACTAGTATATATATATAAAACATATGGATGTGGGCATGTTTTGGTGGGTTTTGGTGGAGGGGGGCAGCATTTCATTTATAGACCCAGGCAGCACAATGTCTTGGGCCGGCCCTGCATCTCGCACAGGGAACCCCAACATCACTATTCGTCTATGTCGCTGGAAGTGCCAAGCACAAATGTAAGGCATCGTCTGTATTTGTGGGAGGGGCTGCAGGCCTTTATATTCAGGTCAACAGCACCTCCAACTCGGCACTTAGCATCATTTGCCCCCCTTAACCATGTAATTTCACCATACATCTTCTTTATCCCTATAGGTGATCCCTCTATACAGACTGACAACGCAATTTCTTCCTTGGGTTACAGACAAGCTCAGGGAACACCAACCTAATAGTTTACTCCTTCGTATCTATTCTTCTGTGTCGCTGAAATTCCCAAGCACAAATCACAATTTTGCTTTCTCTATCAGCTGCTCTGTCACAAAGACTGGGCGAGCCTAGCTGGAGGAAAAATCAGTTTGTGCATCTCTGTGATCATTCTAATATCACTTGGCTTATGAACACCATGTAAGTGAGGGAGACAACATTATGTATTGTTGATGTATCTGCAAACTTTCTTGACAAAAGACTCCAGGAGTCCACTGCGGGAGAGTCCAAATTGTGAGATTTCACCATAAAGTGAGTGGGCAGGATTGGGAGGGGTGTAAGATGGGTTTGCCCTTAAAATGGACAGAGAGTGGAAAGAAAATAGAGGAGATTGACTAGAACTGGCAATGAAGGTGACAGAGTTACAAGGAAACTCACTGAGCCCCTATTTATTTCAACAGGGCGAGACTTGATAGTTCCCCTGAGGTCCCTTCCCTCCTTACCAGGGCTCAAAATTTTCACTTGCCACTAGCCAATGGCGAGTGAAAATTTAGCCCTGGTGGGTATGCTATGGCTTGCAGTGGCGAGTAACTTTTCAGGTCTGGCTAGTAGCAAAGAATCTCAGTTTAAGCCCTGTCCTTACTATTTTGACATGGCAATTCTTAAGCAATCACTTCTGATTCAGGCACTGGCTGATGTAGGGAAGAGAGTGGTTAGTGTTAGGGGATGGGGAGCAGAAAAATTATCAAATAAAATAACAAATGTTGGGCTGCCATCAGAAATCATGGGGCCTGAGACAATTGCAACTGACAACACCACATGTTTTGTACCCACTGCAGCCCTGCACCTGTCATTAATTGGAACTCTGCACTAGAACTCTGTGGTCGTCATAGGTGTTTCAATTCAATATCTTATAAAGTTAATAGATTCTACAGAATCGTAGAATGGGGCTTTTCCCTATAGGATTTTGCTTTCAGACTGTGATAACATGAAAAAAGATATATGTAGTTAAAAGAGAGATGCTAAGGAGTAAATAGGCATGTTTTAGAAATGCAAAGGCTTGGGGTAAAGGGAGAGGTTTGGGGGTAAGGAGGTAGGGAGAAAGACTAGTGTTTAAAGAGGACTGGTAGAGGAGGGATAGAGGGAGAAGGCTGGTGTACTGTCTTGCAGGCAAGAAGAGAGGGTGGGTAGAGAGACAATCTGGTAGAGAAACCAGAAATAAAAAGGAGAAGAGAAAATAGATGGCAAATTCGAATCAAACATACTGCTCTAACCTTTTTTCTTAGGGCTCCATATTTATATAGCTGTCTCTTGAGCTGCCTCCAAACTACTCCTGTCCTCATTCCACACAGTTCATTGGAACCTGAGACTGAGAGGAGGGGCAAATTTGGACCTTGATATAACATGCTGGGGGAGGGGGATATGTCCTTGAGCTCTACACATATCCAGCTTGAAGGGTCCCCTTTTACCTGCAAGTGCTATGATTTACTCTGGGAGTGCCCTTGCACCACAGTGTAGTGACAAAGATGGTATCCTTTCAGGATACCATATAAGTAGCTTCACTGACCAATGAATACTCTAAAAGTTGACAGCAATTTTTCAAATAAAACACCTCTCTGCTGAATGAAAGAGCTAACATCTCATTCTAAAACCAAGTGCATGGAGTGCAATTTTAGCCCTCCAGTCACATATGACTCATGCCCCTATTCTGAAGAAGGCCCATGACAACAGTCCTACCAGTTCCCCCCTTTGATGGCTGCCCTGTTGATATGCACACTTATTTTCCATGTCCTTCAGATGGACTAATTCTTGAGCAGGTAATCAAATTCATACATTACATTTGGGAGATCCACTGTCTTTCCCCTGCAACTACTATAAACTTGCTATGCAGGAAGAGGAAATGGTTGCAATACTTTAGGCTGACCAGATAAGTGAGACACTGTTTGAAATGGAGTGTAATAGATAATTGCACTGTATTATATGTATTATATTTTTGATATATTCACTCACACTGTTACCATAGATATAGCAAATGTGAGATACAACCTCCTCATGTCCACGAGTACCTGTTGGATTATCCAATTTGGGCAGCACTGAGCACAGGTTCACTCAGGAAGGATAGGACAGGCTACACCACTTGTTAAAAGCCTCTTTTAGATCACAGAGCATTTTGGGAACTTTTATTTGCTGCTGTTGCTTTTCCCTAGAATAATTTCACTTTGTTTTGTGATTATGGCCATTTATGTGTATACAAAATAAGTACTAAGCAATATACATTTTAGTTGAAAACTGAAACTGACATACTAAGAAACAGTAGAAACACAAGAGGGGAAAAAAAAGGGCACTCCTGTGTGCATCAATCTTCAATTAAATTCACCATCACCAGCACCCTCTAGGTGTACACTCACAATGACTTCTGTCAGTTATGGCATACGCCAGACCTGACGCCAAAAGCTACTGGGAAATTCTCACTGCCCCCAGACACAGTTTCTTTAGCAGGCTGCTCTCTTTCACACGCTCTCCCCAGATGACAATAGAATGTGATAATGGCAGGACCACATGAATAAATGAAAGAGAGCGCCACAATAGTGTAACAGCGCTAAGATATATGGGTCCGAATATATAGAAATCTTCTCACATTGTGTGATGGTTGGTACCAACTTATCTGACATGAACACATGGAGAAATTTGCTGTCTCCATTCTGGTTAATCCGAAGAACTCCTCTTGAAGGACAGGTGGAGGCTTGTAATGTGTTTAATACAAAACATTAATACAACTACAAGTAGGCTATAACGCTTACTCATTTTGCGGCTACCGCGGCTTTATCAAAGCTAAAAATAGCCTGCAACTTAAAACAATATATAAAAAATGTATTTTGTTTTAAGTTGCAGGCTATTTTTAGCGGGGATTGCACACATGATTGGTCAATCAATTTGGAGGGCTACATGTTATTTAAAAAAGATAGGTCAAACAAAAGAGGTGGAGGGGTCTGTCTGTATGTCAAACCAGCATTATTGCTTCATTTGCGGGAAGATATATGTGATGACAGTAGTGAACATGTAGAATTCTTGTGGGTTGAAATAGTCAATAGGGTAAAACTTTACAGAAAATATTAGTGGGTATTGAATGAATATGTTTATTTATATAGCTCCACAAGTGTACATAGCACTTTACAATTGGAGGGTTTTGACAATACAGGATTATAAGTGCTTTGCAAAGTGAAACACTGGAAGTGAGGTCCCTGCCTGAAAGCTTACAATCTAAAGTTACAAGCCACCAAACATTGGTGACCTTGAAGAATCACAGCTATTAGAGCAAATAGTAAAGGCTTCTCAAATAGGGAGAACTATAATTATAGGGGATTTTAATTATCCAGAAATAGACTGGAAAAATGGAACAACTAATTCTGCTAGAAGTAGTACATTTCTGAACTTGGTGAATGACAATTTTTTTTCTCTCAACTAGTACCTCAACCAGAAGGGAATGTGCGTCTGGATCTGGTAATAACTAACGATGAAGAACTTATCTCCAACATCCATCATCATAACATGGTATAATCTGAGATTAATTCAAAAAAGCTATTAGGTATGGGTTCCACCAAAACACTAAATTTTAAAAAGGCGGTTTAATGCATCCCTTGGTCTCGTTGACTGGGATGAAATATTTTCTGGAAAAAACATAGAAGGTAAGTGGAAGACCTTCAAAATAACATTACAAAAATATACATATAAATGTATACCTTTTGGAAACAAATACAAAAGAACAAATTAACCCTTTGAGTGCCAGAGGGGTGCGGAACACATTGCTTTGCAATGCATTCTGTACTCCTTTGGCACTCAAAGGGTTAAAACCAATGTGGCTAACCAGTAAAGTGATTCATGAAATTAATAAGAAGAAAGTAGCATTCAAACATTATAAAGCTGAGGGATCAGCAGAGGAATTTGCAAAATACAAAGATGCCAACAAAGCCTGTAAAAAAGGGAATTAAATTAGCTAAATTGAAAAATTTAAAAAATAATTGCTAAGGAGAGCAAGAGCAAACCCAAAAAATTATTTAAATACATCAATGGCAAAAAATTAAAGTCTGATAATGCTGGGTCTTATTTGAAATGGATGAGATGATCAGTGAGGACAGAGAGAAAGCAGATATTTTCGTCTGTTTTTACCAAGGAAGTGTCAATGGACAAGAACCTGCAAACTACTTTTACAGAGCAGTCACAGCAAGCATGGGATTGGCTGACACAAGAAAATGTGTTTAAACAATGAAATGGTGCTAAGGTAGACAAAGCCCTGGGGCCAGATGGTATACACCCACAGGTACTTAAAGAGCTAAGCCGTGCCCTGGCCAGATGGTTATTTTTGATTTTCAGGGCTTCTTTTATTTCAGGTATGGTGCCCATGGATTGGCATACAGCAGAGGTGCTCATATTTTAAAAAGGGATCAAAGTCTTAGCTGGCAATTACAGACCTGTAAGCTTGACATCTGTGGTGGGGAAACTGTTTGAAGGGTTGCTAAGTGAATATATTCAAGAAAGCATCTTGAACTGGAATATCATTAGCAGCAGCCAACATGGCTTTGTGAAAGACAGGTCTTGTCAAACTAACATAATTGCATTGTATGAGAAAGTGAGTAAAAATGTAGATTTGGGTGCTGCTGTTGATGTGATCTATTTAGACTTTGCTAAGGCATTTGATACAGTTCCACACAAAAGGTTACTGTACAAATTGATTGAAATAGACTTAGCAGCAAACATTTGTGTGTAGAATTGAACTTGGCTGAAAGATAGAATGCAAAGAGTGGTGGTAAATGGTAAGTTCTAAAATTTGACAAACGTAATAAGTGGAGCACGTCAGGGATCTGTCCTGGGATCTCTTCTTTTGAATTTGTTTATTATGATCTCCCAGTGGGCATAGGGAGCCATGTATCAGTGTTTGCCGATGAGACAAAATTAAGTAGTGTAATAAAGTCTGAACTGGATGTGTCTTCATTATAAGAGGATTTGGACAAATTGGGTAAGTGTGCAGGCAAATGAGATTCAATATAGACAAGTGTGCATTTATTATTATGCATTTTGGGTATAATAATAAAAATGCAACATATAGTTTAAATGGTGTTTCTTTGGGAAAATCTACAAATGAAACGGATTTGGGAGTAATGGTAGACAATAGACTTAGCAGCAGTGTGCAGTGCCAGCTGGGGCTGCAAATGCCAATAACATATTGGCATGTACTAAAAGGGGTATTGACTCACAGGAGGAAGATATTATTCTGCCTCTTTACAGGTCCATGGTAAGACCCCACCTAGAATATGCTGTTCAATTCTGTGCGCCTTTTCTGAAAAAGGATATTATGGAACTAGAGAGAGTGCAGAGGAGGGCTACAAAACTAGTAAGGGGAATGGAAAGTTTTAGTTATGAAGAGAGGCTAGAAAAGTTAAATATGTACACACTAGAGAAACGGCGTCTTAGAGGGGATATGATAGCATTATATAAATATGTTCAGGACCCATACCAAGGGCTCTCTAAAGAGAGCTGATTTACTGAAAACCTCACTAGTATTTGAGGGGGGTAAATTCCCTCTGGAGGGAGAAGCTAGCATTTGAGGAGTTAAAGAGTTCCAGGGGGAAAATGCCCCATTTTTTGCATTTAGCTCACTGTATACATTGTGAAATAAATAATTGCATAACATAATCTATCTAGAAGAAAAAAGAAAGAAAGCACAAAACTCTTCCGATTAACATCTGAATGAACAATAGACCTGCCTAAACTTACATACTTACTTACTGGAGCCAAAATGCTTTCAGTCACTTAAGAGCTGTCATGTTCATAATCCTCAATGGAGCAATCTCCTTCAAGCTGTGGGTGCTTATTCCCTGCCAGAGTAGGTCTCTCCCATCATCAAGATGACAGGATGTTTGAGACAAGAAGAGATACAGTGGGGAACAGAGGCCCTCTAAGGGTAGCAGCACAAGACACCAGACCTTACCCAGCAGGCCACAGTATGATTATACGTAGCAGATGTAAAGGAATTGAAGGAGTTACAACAATCTATCATGAAGGTTACTCCAAACCAGGAATTTCATATAATAAAGTGATTTATTAGAATACAAACAATATATATATATATATATATATATATATATATATATATGAAATACGTTTTGAGAGCTCGTTCTCACTTCATCATACTGCTGGGTAAGATCGGTTGTCTTGTGGCGCTACCTTTAGAGGGCCTCTGGCTCCCACTGTATCTCTTCTTGTCTTAAGGATCCTGACATCCTGGTGACAGGAGAAACCTGTGTTGATAGGGAATAAGCACCCACAGCTTGAAGGATATCATTCCTTTGAAGATTATAAAAGTGACAGCTCTTAAATTATTGAAAGCAATTTAGCTTTAGTAAGTACCTGCCGTTAGACAGGTTTGTTGTTCATTCAGATGCTAATTTCAAGAGGTTTGTGCTTTCTTTCTTTTTCTTATAGTTTTATACATAGTATGTGCAAGTGATACTGTGGACATCTAATAAACAGAAGCACCTCGGTGAAGCATATATTTAGACTTTGGAATTTCTTATGAGTCTCAGTATGCTATTCTTGGTGAATAGCCTCTTTTTATTATTATTACTTTCTATCCTCCGTGGAGACACTGTTAGAAGCACATTGTTTTTTTTTCTTTTCTTTTCCAACATAATCTATCCTCCTTTTGACAAAACAGAAATGCCATAATATTTTATGAGACACTGATGGTTAATAAAACAAGCTGAATTTATGTTAATAATTTCCATTTAACAATTACAGAAAGGTTTCGATCTCCCTTTATCAGACATATTAAAAAAACGCTAAGGTACTGAAAGAACGGTCCTATACTATATTTGTGCCGGAGAGGTGAAGTGTGCTGGTGCAACATCAGAGTACATAAAATAACTGGTCAGAGATGCTCAAACAGCAACAAGCCTGCCATAGAATTGAGCAGGCTCTATAAGAATTGTCTTGTTCTTTTTGCTCACTAGTGCCTTTTACAGAGAGGCAATATCTTAAAGCACATCATTCTGATCCTTACAAACTGACAGTCAAGCCACAAAGTGCCAGACAATTCCTCTCTAAACAAAAGAAACAGCTGACCCCAGACATGCATTTTGGCTTTGGTGGGCCTCATCATTGATGTGTAGCTGATCTCTCTAGGCACAGTGAACAAGGGGTCCATGGCTGGATTACCCTGTTACCGTTAGGGTGACCAACCCCAAGGTAACTTGCATATGCAAAAGAACTGGTAATAGAGGCTCAACTTGGAATGCATCTGCCATATAATTAAGAAGGCCCACAGTACCTAGAGAGGTCCAATAAAGATGAAACATATGTCTGAGGCTGGCTGTTTCTCTTTGTTAGAGGGAAATTGCCTGGCACTTCAGGACTGGACTGACATTTTAGCAGGATCAGTATGATGTGCTTTAGGATCTTCCCTGTGTAAGGCACTAGTGAGCTAGAACAGTTTGGACCCTGAGTAGACCACTTTTCCTATAGAGCCTGATAAATTCTATAGCATGCTCATTCCTAGTTGAGCATCTCTGCTCTATATGGGTTCACTGCAAAAAAAAAAAAAATGTTGTGTGGCCACATGGCGCATTAACCATGTTGCCGTGATTAAAATGGCGACATGAGAATCTCACACTGCATGAAAGAGCGAGAGTATCATGTTGCTTTCTTAAACAGAGCTTCAGGCCTCATTGATTAACTGATACTGGATTCTTTATACACCAGACAGAAGGGAAGAGAGAGGCCATATTGTATTGTAATACCTTGGGTATTTGATTTCTCTCCCTACAGTTGGTATACCTGCACTTCCATTAACCCCTTGAGTGCAAGAATGGCATGCAATGCATTGCTCTGCAGTGTGTTGTGGGTTAAAGACTACAGTGTTATTGAAGAGGTTAGGGGATCGGATGCAATACAATCCATGCGGGTTTCTCCATCCGGAAAAAGTCCATAACCTAAGAGCATATTTACAGATATACAAGATGTCTAACCCTGCTAGAGAATATATGAGTTTCCCATTCCGTATGTCTGCTCTTCTTTGAGAAGCTGTCATCCCTCCACTGGTATCTGGAGTGGGATTGGACTCTCGGTTGCCATGTGACTATGACGAAACATTCAAAAATAAAAAATCTAGGTATCTATGTTCAGCAATTGAAGACTATGTAGCCACATTGCCTGACCCTTCTTCACCTTTGCTGTTCTTCTTACCAAATCGTTTCCCCCTTCTCCCTCACTTTATTCACCCCCCCATGCCCTTCATCCCATTGCCTCTGCTCGCTTCTTCAACTCCCCACCCCTTTCTTCTCATAGGTTCAGCAACTGAGTAACTGAATTACTGCTGAAGTACAAAATAGAAAATACTTAAACACAGCGTTACATGGCCCACGTTATAGAAGGATCAATTGGAGCTGCATTTTTTCAGGTATTACTGTCCCTTTAAGGAGTTAAACAAGGTATATGGAAACAGAAGTCCTGAGATGCCCATACACATCCCCACTGCTGTCCCCTTAGCATAAGTGGCATACAGAGGACCATTTTCAGAATAAGAAGCTTAGTAAATTGGCATGGTGTTCCAGTACCTGGTTCATCGTGGAATAAAATCAGTACATTCCCCTCTCAGGTGTCAGTTTTTCTGCTACCTCAATCCTTTGATTGCCAGAGGGGTATACAACTAATTGGGTTAACTTTCTGTCATTAAGCTGAAAAATTAATTCTGGACAGTAAAAGAAATCAAGAGCATTACAATGCGGAGGGGAGTTTTATACACAAATGAATGTAGTTATTTTAGATGAGCACTTCAAATTAACCCTTAAAGTGCTAGAGAGGAAGAATGTCCCTTTATCTTGGATACTAGAGAACTTTCTAGTAACCAAGGAATTAACAATAAAACACAGGCCTACATTTCCCCAACTGTGAAAAACTTCTTAGTCTGAAAAGTTTTTTAATTCCACGTCTATTTGTTCAATTCCAAGATCCCTCTCCATTAGAGTAACCTGAGAATTAGAGCAGCTTAATTTGGCAAGAACAAGATGCCCTAGATTTATGAAGCAATAAAGAATAACACTGAATTCAGAAAACAACTTTAAGGCAAAGATTAATTCTGGGCCAAACCAATTATGCCATAGGGAACAAAAGAATTCCCACAATTCCTGTTCACTTAAATGGGGATTTTTAACTCCTTGAATGCTAAAGAGGTCTCCAACTCATTGCTTCACAATGAATTAAAATCCTCCCTTGGATCCAAGGGGTTAAAAAACACATTTAAATAAATGAGAATGTACGTTTTTTCCCCTCTTTGGTACAATTGGTTTCCTCCAGAATTACTTATCTTTTTTATGTATATGGCCCTAACCTCAAGTTAAAGGGATAGTAATTCTAAAGTACTAAACGTTTGATGTGATACATAAACTTCATGAAGACAAAAGAGCACATAATAGGGAGAATGTACAACTCTGTTAGCTCAGAGATTAGAAACGTACAGCAGCTGGGTTGTAGCTTGCACAAATAGTAATGCAGCTATACAAAGAAAATACCACTTCTGTCTTTCTTTGAAAAGAAAGAATGGTACAGTTATTACAAAACACAAGTCTGATACAAATGTATCAATCCACCAGTACAAATAGAGACAGAGTTGATACATTCTCTTTTTAGTAGCTCAGCTGCTGGTTCTCAAGATAAGTTTTCTGGTGGCCGCCTGTGTGGCCACCACAATGATCTGGTGGCCATCACTGAGGGCACAGTTGTGTTATGGTGGCCACACCATGGCATTACATGAGCAAATGGTATTCAGCATTGGTGTAATTCTGTGGTGTAATTCTGGGGCAAACCAATTACACAAAAGGACAAATGAATCGTTCCTTGGATCAAATGGTCACTGTAACCCCTTGAATGCTACAGCAGTCTACAATTCATTGCAGACCGCTCTAGCATTCAAGAGGTTAAAAAGCTCCATTTAAATTAATTTTATCCCCTGCGGTACATAATGGTTTGTTCTGGAATTGCTGAATTGGGCCTTAACTAACTTACAATCCTCACTCCAGCCATGTCCCCAGACCACCTCCCATCTGGGGCTTCAGCACCACAAATCCCATAGCTCCCTCAATAACACATCACAGCCCTCAGCTATCATAACCATCAGTCACCAGACTGTTTCACTCCCAGTTATAACCCCTGTTACAGCAATCAGCCCCATCCCTTATCAGACTCCTCCACTCAGACTCCCTCAACCATAATCATCACCCTCTCCCATAATCATCACCCTCTCCCCAGAGGAGCTATCATCCACTTTCCCTCCACAACTGCTCCAAATACTACAATTCCCTTTGCAATCCCCACTCCATCTGAACTTGCAATCAGTAATTGCCCCAATCATATTTACAGGGTATATGTGGGAAACTCACTACACAAGATGTTTGCTTAACAAGCTTTACTGCAGCCTCCTTGGCATTGTGATAACTTATTATTTCTTGTAACAGATAGGCTCAAAAACAGCTTTTTCTCTTAGCGTGCTTCAATATGGAACAGTCATTCAACGTTTTCGCCATAGAGATTATTAAAGCACTTCTGTGCCAAGTTCAGCTTTAATAGATGAGAGTTGGTACCGTGTTAGCCGTAGAAATACAGGAGGCAAATATAGTTTTTGATACCTTTTATTGGTTAACTAAGCAGATTTAGAATTCAGGCTTTCAAGACCTTAGGTCTCTTCCTCAGGCATGTTATACAGATAAATATGAAAACATCTCTCTTAAATACAAGTACACATTGCATTGTTTAGCATGGAAATCAGATAAGAGAACTCAATCCAGATCCAGATACTTTGATCAGTCAGTGGTAAATTGCACTCTTCCTCTGAGTGATAATGTGACAGAAACTCTTTGTCCCTATTTAAACCACTACAAATTGCATTAAATTTTAACATTAATTTTACCCCATACCTTTCTGTCCCTCTGAGTGCGGAACCGTCCCATCAATACAGTTAACTTAATGTCCCTGACACTGTACCCATTTTGACAAAAATTTTCTCCCACTGGTGTCTCTGTCTTTTTGTTATTAACACTGGATCTGTGGGAACTAAATATCTTATGTAGTGCTTGTCCAGTTTTTCCCACATACAGAGCTGTTGGGCATTTTGCACACATGATAAGGTATACTACATTGGATGATTTACAGGTGAAGGTACCATTGATCTTATGGTGTAACTGGGTGTTTGGAATTGGTATGTTGTCCATGGTGTAAATGTGTGCACAGGTTTCACATCTCTTTTGTAGGCAGGGAGATGTGCCATTTTTCGTATTTTTATTCAGGGCACTCCTCACCATCAGTTGTTTCAAATTGGGAGGCTGTCTGAAGGAGAGTAAGGGAGGCTGTGGGAATATGTTCGTAAGTCTTTCATCCGTATGTAATTTCATTTGAAGTTCTCTTGATATTTTGTGTAGCACTTCAACCTGGGGGTGGTAAGTGACCACCAGTGGCACCCGGTTTCCCTTATGTTGTTCTTTGTAGCGCAACAGATTTTTTTCTTGGTATTTGGGTAGCCTTCTGTATCTGACTGTCAATAATAGTTGCGCTGTAACCGTGTTTTATAAAGTCCCCTCTGAGTTTCTGGAGGTGCTTGTCATGGTCCATCATGTCAGAACGGATGCGGTCGTATCTGATGGCCTGGCTGTATATGATGGAGTTCTTTGTGTGTTTTGGGTGGAAGCTATTGTTTTTTAGATAGGTTGGTCTTTCTGTTGGTTTGCGGTATAGGGATGTGTGGATGGAGTTGTTCTGAATACTGATAGTTGTGTCAAGGAAGTTAATGTTTATGCATTAGTGACTGAGTGTTAGGTTGATATTGGGGTGGAATGTATTGTAATTCTCATGGAATTTGAGAAGTTCCTCTTCACTGGCAGTCCAGATGATAAGAATATCATCTATGTAGCAGAGATAGACCAGGGGTTTTATCTGGCAGGTGGACAGGAAGTCCTCTTCCAATTTTGCCATAGACAGGTTGGCATATTGTGGTGCCATTCGGGTACCAATTGCAGTCCCCATTTTCTGAAGGTAGAGGTCCTGTCCAAACTTGAAGTAATTATGGGTGATAATAAACTGTATGAGTTTTGTTACCAGTTCCATGGGTGTGTTATTTTGTTCCAGATATCCCTGGCATGCTGCTATGCCATCCGTGTGTGGAATGTTGGTGTAAAGGGATTCTACATCCATAGTGGCCAGGATGGTGCTCTCTGGAATTGGGCCCAAGTCAGCTAATTTGTTTAAAAGATCAGTGGTGTCCTGAAGGAAGCTGGGTGTTTGTTTTACCAGGGGTTTCAGGGTATTTTCTAACCAGCCAGAGATATTCTCTGTGAGTGTACCAATCCCTGAAATTATGGGTCTTCCTGGGTTTCCTTCTTTGTGTATTTTTGGTAGCATGTAGAAGGAGCCTATTTTTGGATCTGCTGGTATTAGGGGCCTTATCTGTTCTTCAGTGTTGGAGGGCAGTTATTTTATGATCCTGTTACATTGTTTTGTATATTTTTTTGTGGGATCATCTTGTAAAGTTCAGCTTTCACTGCATCATCCAAGCACTCCAGCTGCCCCACCCAAAAGTTGCACCACACAATATCAAGTTGCCCCACACAAGCCTTCATAGACGTCTTGCCTTAATCATGTCATCCCTTCTCTCCATCAAAACTCCACACAAGCCATCAGATGTTTTCTTTTAATCATGACATCCCCTCCCTCCATCAAAACACTTATACTGACAATATTTAGCCCCCTCACCTCATACATGGCACCAGCAGTCCCTCAATGGCAACCAGCAGCAGTTTTGATTGGCTGGATGAGGTCAAAATAAGAAGAAGGACCATCAGTCCAGCCAACCAGAAGCATGAAAATATAAAAATGATGTTCCTGCCCCTAGTGTCTAAGTCCCTCATTGACTGGATGGCAGCCATACTACTCAAGAGGAGCCGGCCCCTCCATTTAACCTGACAGAACAAATACCATGGTAGGACAGTTACACTCTGCACTGGTAAGAGTTAGAAACCAGAGGGGTGCACAACCACAGAATAATACTGTAAGGACCAATGTTTAACTTGCAATTATTAACTTTGAGTGACAGAGGGGTACACAAAGGGTTAAACAAATCAGCCTCCTTGGCAGCGTGCCATCATGAAGGGCTTTGCGAACCAGTGGTGGCACGCGTGCCATAGGTTCTCAAGATATGCGGGCAAGGGATTAACAGTATGCGGGCAGGCTGGATAATTGAAGAATTTCTACCCTTCAAACAAGGTATGCAGGCAATAGGTTAATGCGGGGACAAGGATCTATGTCACACTTATAGCATTGAAAGGGTTAAAACATTCTGCTAATGTCACACAGCGGGACACCACATGCTAAGCAGAGTTCCAGTTTAAGTCTTTCATATCTGCTATCTTCTCTGGCTCCTAATCGGAGGGACACCGCATGCACTTCAAGCAGGAGGCCTCAGCCAGTCAAAAGTTACAAATATCATATCTGCCAAGCAACTGCCCAGGCTGCAGCAACAGCACAGGAATTAAAAAAAAAACATAAACACATATGCGCCCAAAAGAAAACTAAAACATAAACACATATATCTGGCCCAGTGGCCGCATGCAGCCACCATTTCTCAATTTCTCACGGTGGCCACACCAAAACACTCTGGTGGCTGCATGCGGCCACGGTTGCCGCATTTGAGAACCACTGACCTAGACATAACCCTCTGTCCCTTCAACTCACATCTCAGTCAGGAAGCGGTGTGATGGGTACCCATACTCAGACTGAGTAGCTCTACCAAAACTCTGTTTCCTTAACCCAGGCAACTCTCAGGCACAACCACCAGCAAGGAACCAGGACCATAGCTCCATTCACCCAGTCACTTAGGCAAGACTCAGTATAGGGTGAACACACTCTGGATACAGCAAGCTTTACCCCAAGCATCAAATAACACCAGTTTCTTTGGGTTTGAATAACAACTGACTTTATTTGAAGACATCATGGACATTTTATACAGTTCTTGGGGACAAAATAAACAATGGGAATACACATACTATGAGATGAACCAATGAGTAGGTGGCGACATGATACAATGGGGCCAGACATGAGTGAATTAACTATACAATGGGGATGGGTGAAGGGCAGACAATAGACACATACTGTGTGATGAACCTGTGGGTGGGGGAACACAGGAGATGTGTTATACATAACTGGAGGATAATAGTACATTGAGAATACACATCTACAAAGGGTCAGTGTGTGGGGGAAGACACAATAGTGTAGAAACATGGAGTGCAATGAATACAATGGGAGTCTCCACAGGGGGGTCAAAGGACTGTAAACAGTAAACATGATTACATCACACATAATTACATCACTACATAATTGAATGACAAACATCATACCAGAGAATAATGCTCTCTACAAATATACTACCCTATTTCTATGCCAGTCTGTAGTGTGGGGACTAGGCCCCAGGCCCCTCCAGGGGCCCAGGGCACAGATGCTTCCATGACAAGGGGCAAATGGGGCAGTGATTATTCTTAGGGGGAAGCTATACCCCGTTCCAGGGCCAGGTCCATAGTCTGTGGGCAGGAGGCTGGCTCTCAGTCCCTTCCAAGAGCCAGGGAACTGGTGGTTCCTGTGACATGCAGGATTACTATTCGAGCAGAGGTTATTAGTAGGGATGGGTGAAAATTTCTGCCTCAAACTGAAATCGGTGAAAAATGGCACTTTTTGCTTGACAAAAAATTTCCAGTGAAAAGTGCAGGCACACAACACATAGCAAATATTATTTTATTTCCCAAAGGCATAGTATAAAAGGAGCATGTGTTGGTGAATGAATGAATCAGTTGAACAGGGAATTTGTTTTGGGGGGTTTCTTGACTGCTATTGGGGGGACAGTTAATAAAAAAAAAATCAATAAAATAAGACATTTGTATGTAAAGTGATAGAGACAGGAACCCCCTGACATAAGCTGCCACTGGGGTGGACTGATACTTGACTTGACAGAGTATTTTGTTTGATTTGTTGTTAGAAGCCTTTGTTCAGGGCCCAAGCCCTGAAGCCCTGAAGAAACACTGATTTGTAGGACTTAGGCTTCTTAGAAACAAACACCCCAAAAATGTTTTATGTTTTTGTAGGACTATGGTTTATTTTTATTTTTTTTTAAATCACAAGCCCTGAGAAAAAAATAAAAATGCCCTACTGGCCTAATGCTAGCAGGTCATGTTGGCCAGTGGCCACTGTCAAATGTTCTCCTTAATCCTGAGTTGCAACTGCTGTTCGTACTGCTGCTGCTGAGTTGTTTAAGCAGCAGGATGATTAGGCAGCTGAAAGGGAATGGGATCAACAATAGCAGTAACATGGAAGATTTATGATGAAGGTTCCACTTGCCACTACTGGCTCCAGTGATGAGCCTGAGACAGTAGCAGCAAAATAAGTAGCCCCCAGTCTATGTGGAGAAAAGAAGAAGTTGTCCATTAAATCCTCCCCACCAGCCTATCCTCCAAAATCATGGGTGTGTTGTTATTATAATATATTTTTTCCCTTGAGAGCAGGGACTGTGGCTCTCACCAGCAACTACAAGGTGCACAGTTTGTGTGGTAAATAAACTCTGGGGGCACAACTGCATCCAAACACTGTGACACCAGAACCCAAGTACTGCCTCTGTCACTATACCCCTTGTCCAGATCCCTCTAAGCAAAAGAGCTAGTCAGGATCAGTATGATGTGCTTTAGTATATTTCCTTTCTGTGAAAGGCAATAGTGAGCTAAAAGAGATTGCACCCTGGGTAGGATACTTATCCTATAGAGCCTCATCACTTTGAGGGCAGGCTCGTTCCTAGTTGAGCATCTCTGACTAGCTCTTTTGCATATGCAAATTGCCCTTGGGACTAGTCACCCTAAGGGTAACAGGGTAATCCAGACGTGGACCCCTTGCTCACAGTGCCTAGAGAGATCAGCTGCACCTCACTGACGAGGCCCAACAAGGCCGAAACGTACGTCTGGGGTTGGCTGCTTCTCTTGTTCAGAGAGGAATTGCCTGGCACTTCGTGGCTGGACTACCTTTTGGTAGGATATTTCCTCTCTGTGAAAGGCACTAGTGAGCTAAAAGAGATTGCACCCTGGGTAGGATACTTATCCTATAGAGCCTCATCACTTTGAGGGCAAGCTCGTTCCTAGTTGAGCATCTCTGACTAGCTCTTTTGCATATGCAAATTGCCCTTGGGACTAGTCACCCTAAGGGTAACAGGGTAATCCAGACGTGGACCCCTTGCTCACAGTGCCTAGAGAGATCAGCTGCACCTCACTGACGAGGCCCAACAAGGCCGAAACGTACGTCTGGGGTTGGCTGCTTCTCTTGTTCAGAGAGGAATTGCCTGGCACTTCGTGGCTGGACTACATTTTGGTAGGATCAGTATGATGTGCTTTAGGATATTTCCTCTCTGTGAAAGGCACTAGTGAGCTAAAAGAGATTGCACCCTGGGTAGGATACTTATCCTATAGAGCCTCATCACTTTGAGGGCAGGCTCGTTCCTAGTTGAGCATCTCTGACTAGCTCTTTTGCATATGCAAATTGCCCTTGGGACTAGTCACCCTAAGGGTAACAGGGTAATTCAGACGTGGACCCCTTGCTCACAGTGCCTTGAGAGATCAGCTGCATCTCACTGACGAGGCCCAACAAGGCCGAAACGTACGTCTGGGGTTGGCTGCTTCTCTTGTTCAGAGAGGAATTGCCTGGCACTTCGTGGCTGAACTACCTTTTGGTAGGATATTTCCTCTCTGTGAAAGGCACTCGTGAGCTAAAAGAGATTGCCCCCTGGGTAGGATACTTATCCTATAGAGCCTCATCACTTTGAGGGCAGGCTCGTTCCTAGTTGAGCATCTCTGACTAGCTCTTTTGCATATGCAAATTGCCCTTGGGACTAGTCACCCTAAGGGTAACAGGGTAATCCAGACGTGGACCCCTTGCTCACAGTGCCTAGAGAGATCAGCTGCACCTCACTGACGAGGCCCAACAAGGCCGAAACGTACGTCTGGGGTTGGCTGCTTCTCTTGTTCAGAGAGGAATTGCCTGGCACTTCGTGGCTGGACTACCTTTTGGTAGGATCAGTATGATGTGCTTTAGGATATTTCCTCTCTGTGAAAGGCACTAGTGAGCTAAAAGAGATTACACCCTGGGTAGGATACTTATCCTATAGAGCCTCATCACTTTGAGGGCAGGCTCGTTCCTAGTTGAGCATCTCTGACTAGCTCTTTTGCATATGCAAATTGCCCTTGGGACTAGTCACCCTAAGGGTAACAGGGTAATCCAGACGTGGACCCCTTGGTCACAGTGCCTAGAGACATCAGCTGCACCTCACTGACGAGGCCCAACAAGACCGAAACGTACGTCTGGGGTTGGCTGCTTCTCTTGTTCAGAGAGGAATTGCCTGGCACTTCGTGGCTGAACTACCTTTTAGTAGGATCAGTATGATGTGCTTTAGGATATTTCCTCTCTGTGAAAGGCACTAGTGAGCTAAAAGAGATTGCACCCTGGGTAGGATACTTATCCTATAGAGCCTTATCACTTTGAGGGCAGGCTCATTCCTAGTTGAGCATCTCTGACTAGCTCTTTTGCAGATCCCTCTAAGGACACATGACAACTTGCTGACAGTTTAATAGTAATGATGAACCCTCCCTGCCAGAATCCTAGCATATTCTGCGGGATGGAAACCTGATGACCTGGTAGCGATTCTTCTCCACCACACTGTCATGCGTGGTCAGTGCACCACACATTGTGCAATGGATAGAGATGAACTGCCATATCCTAACATTAACAGAGTGGCTATCATTTGGCGGGGGAGGTAACAACGATGAACGAGATGGACTGGCAGGAGATGTACTTGTTATCCTAGAGGAAGAAGGTGATGTTGATGGCAAGCTAGTTGTTTTGTTCATCATGGAACTTCCAGTGTTTGTCTGGGTTTCTTTATTCTTCCTCCTCTTTGATCTCCACCTCTCCTCTTGGTGCATTTCTGGAGAGTCAGGGGGGTACAGTAACAGCAGTGCTAGATTTCTGTAATGGGTGTTTGGCTTTAACATGTTTGACATAAATGTCATGGTGTCTGTGTTATGTATGTTATCAGGGAGGTTGTGCCAAGGTGTGTTCCCTCCTTTCCCCTTCTGACTAACTTGTCACAAATTTTGCACCGCAACGTTGTTGATGATGACTGCACTGTGCCTGCCGGAAGAGAATAATAGTCCCATACCCATGACTTTTGGGGGGAGGGATAGGGGACAGGTGGAGAAGAATGGCCTCTTCTTGTCCTCCACTTTCCCCTTCACTTTCTGTGGTAGCGGATAATGTTGCTGCTACTGCCTCAGATTTAGCACTAAAACTAGGACCAGGATTATTACTGGTGCTGGCAAGTGGAACCTGTCCTAGGGCCGCATCACTTGTTGACCCCATTCCCACTGTGTCCATGGTGGTCTGTGGCACACTAGCTTGCTCCTCAGCATCCTGCTGTCTTTACATCTCAGCAGCAGCAGGAATTAGATCAGTTGCAAACTGCATATTCTAAAAGCTTATTGCTAGGGGTGGTAGTGATGCCCATCCTCATCCTTGTCTCCCATTCCTTCTCAGTTTCTGCTGAAAAGGCTATCAATGTCTCTTCCACCCCAGCGTTTCCAACACCAGCACCACAACTAGTCCCTACATGATGCTGCTCTATTGTAGACATCTCACTGCTGTTTGCAGGAGGTGGCAGGCAATGTGACAGAAGGTCCCCTGCTGTCACACTTGGCATCGTTTTCTCCTACCCCCCCCCAAGTACTACAAGAAACACTAGCAGCAGGCAAAGTATTGGTGGCAGCAGGTTCAGCACTGGCAGCAGGTACAACACTAGTGGCAGCACATCTGGCAGAAGGTACAACACTAGTGGCTGCAGGTACAGCAATGGTGGAACTGGCAGCATGGGCTGCATGTCTTGCAGCAGGCACAGGCAGCTGACCTGTCCTGCTCTCACTAGTACTACCCTTTTCTCTCTCTTTTCCAATTCCCTTTTCTTCATTCCTTCCCATTCCCTTTTCTCCCTCCCTTCCCATTAAATTACCCAAGATCCCTTGGGGTGATTTAGGGGTACTGGACAGCATTGGTTCAGTACTGATAATCACTTCCTCCTCAGACTCAGTGGACACATAATGGTCCTTCCAGCTCCTCCAGTGATTATTTTTCATCCTGCTCATAGTGATAGCAGTCACTATGAGCCTTTCCTGCCTCAGTTTTTGCAAAATATCACAGCAGAACAGCACAACACATTTATCTCGCTCTGTAGCTGTTTCTATTGTGTCTGCCTTCAGCGAAAACATCACTTTTTTATAGCGGAAGTGCGAAAACAACATAAATCAATGGGCGGAAACTTTCTAGCCATTGAAAAAATGGCAAAAAATTTGGGCCAATGGGTGAAAGATGCAAAAATTGTAATCGCTCATTATAAAGCGGATTTCCCAGCAAAAAAGTGGATAACAATGTGGTTTTTGCAAAATTTCCCATGGGAACACGGAGACAAGTTTCTCCCACCTCTATACAAAATCATCATAGGGACAGTGGCAGAAAAACAAACATAAAAATTTCCATGCTATAGGAAAAATTAGTTGGAGTGGTTGCAAAACACAATACTAAGGATGCAGGTGCATTACCATAAAATGTCGGGTATAATACACACAATTTTACCCTACTTCACCTTATGTGAAGTGGGGGGGTGCATATTATACCCGAGAGTTTTTTGTAAAAAAAATAATTAAGCCTGCCAGATCCCTTCCCTCCCTCTCCCGGCGCTATCTGCTGCTAAAATACCATTTACTTAGTTCATGTCCCTGCATTTTCCCCATTAGCAGGCAACATATAAGAGATGTCAATATTCCCTGAGGGCAGCCTGCTTCCATTCGCCACCCGCTTCCTTCAGGACCTACCGGCTCCAGCCAATGGTAATGCCCTGTGAGGATCTGAAGGTATACCATAGCCAGAAGGAAGCGGGCGGCGAATGGAAGCATGCCGTCCGCAGGGAATTTTGACATGGGTTATATGTTGCCTGCTAATGGGGGAAATGCGGGTACTTGAATTTTGACGTAAGTAAATGGTATTTTAGCAGCGGATAGCTCCGGGAGAGGGAGGGAAGGGATCTGGAAGGCTTAATTATTTTTTTTACAAAAAACTCTCAGGTATAATATGCACCCCCCACTTCACATAAGGTGAAGTAGGGTAAAATTGTGTGTATTATACCCGATTTTTTTTCTTAAGAGGGGAAAACAAGGGTGTGTATTATACATAGGCACTCTTGTTTTCCCCTAAAATCTTGGGCATAATATACACCTGCTTATTATACACATGTGCGTATTATACCTGAGATTGTACGGTATATTACATGCATGCAAGACCCAAATCACATCTTGCAAAACCGATATTAATTTTCTGTATTTAACTTAATTAAACAGTGTGATAAATGGGAGGTGAAAAAAAAACAAATCTACTTACCATAACAAGTTCATGTCTGGGGTACTCTGGGAAACAACATAGGGACATTTACTGCAGGTTACCTGCTTTCCCCCAGTCTCACACCTATCCTCTACCTCCCACTTTACCTCTCACTCATGTCCCAATTCACCAACAATTTAAGGCTCTCCAGCACCCTCTCCCACTCCTCCCGGCTCCTTCTCCCACACTCGCTCCCCTCCATACTTGGACCTCACTCCATAGTTGGCTCTCACTTGATTTATACTATTATTTTTAAACTAAGGCAAATGACCTTTAGAATAAGAGAACAAGAAAAGTTTAGAGGCAAATCAAATAAAATAGGGCTGATCAGTAGAAATAAAAATCTACATTGTGTGTTTGGAGAACAAATGTTTTCTCTTTTAAAGCACAAATTACCCTATAATTATCAATAGCTATGGCAAAAAGAAAAATGTGAGCATGGGTCAGTGCAGATGGGCTGTCAAACAGTTGTACAGATGGTCCCTCTGAGCAGAAAATCTAGAATGTACAGTACTTGCTTCAAAAATTAAAATGCTGCTAATGCTAGATCAGATTTCCTTTGAGATCTAAACAGCACATAAGGAGATTCTGAAGCTGCTAACAAGGAGTTTTATAAAAATAGCTATGCAGAAGCTAATCACGGTATCTGAGATTAATAAGTTCTACTACTAAAGCACCTCTCAGCACACCACTTGCCTTTAGCAAAAAAGACCTTATGCACAAAACTAATTCTGGGGCAAACCAACTGTGGCACAGAAGCAAATAAAAATCCATATTTATTTTAACCCCATTAATGATATAGGGTCTGAGAAGAACTGCATTGGAGACCACTCTAGCATTCAAGGGGTTAAATGTCACATTTAAATCAATGAGCATTTGAGGAATTTTTCATTGGTTTGCTTTACTTTCTTTGAGATTCATTTCAATAAGGTTGTGATTCTTTTTTTTTCATTAAATAATTCTTTATTAGAGATAAGATACAATACAAAAATGAGATAAGGTACAGAAACAAACATAGGTCTACAAGGACATATAGCGAGAAATCAAGAGAGTGCATACTGACAAAGCAGAGTAAGATATAGTCACCATAATTCAATTGTATCAGCTGACGCCACATAAAACTAGGCAGGTGACAAGGTGTAAGGGGAGAGAGCGTCATGCAGTGAGTTAAATTGTGGGTAGTAAAATGAGATTCGGGGAAGCTGAAGAAGAAGAAAAAAGCAGGGTAGGAGGGGAGAGATGGTGAAGGGGGTAGAAAGGTAGGAAAGATAGGTAGGTGGGTGGCGTCGGGAGCAGATATCGTCATAGGAAGTCATACTCTACGGTGAATGTCAAGCCTAGTCATGTTATGAAGAGATATTATAACAGAATATATACCATCAACGAAGGGGGAGTTTATGAGTTGTTTGAGGATAAGGAGAGAAGAGATCTACATATATGTCAGATCTTCACCGTGAAGGTTATGTTTCTGAGTAATACTTGTCAGTCTTGTGCTGTAAGGACCAAAGTGGTAAGCAATGCACTGCAAACTGCTCTTGTTCTTAAATGGATAATACACAGGAAAAGTAACAAAGTTAATGCTGATAACCTGTTTTTGCTTTACACTGAAAGAGGTTCTGTCCCCTTTTTGAAGTCCTCATTTCAATAAGAATATCCATCTTGGTAGGATTTGCATTTATTCCTCTACACATGATCATTTCACTCTTGAGGTGGTACCTGATATGTCCTGGTAGATTCAGACGGGGGAGTGGGGTGATCAGAAAGTAATTAATTATGTAGGCTATATGACACAGGTCAGAGTTTTTAGCTCTACTAAGGTCAAGAATAGAAATGGGTGAAAAGTCCTGTTTTTTTACAGGAATTTCACTGAAAACACAATTTGCTGCTTTTTCTGCAGAAATTCCTGGACATTGAAAATGCATAAAATTTCCACCTTTTTGCTACTCACAAGAACTTTCTATTTTCCCTCTAGACTGTAAGCTCTCACAAGCAGGGTCCTCTGATCCTTCTGTTCTCCACATTTGATTGTACTATCTAATACCTCTGTATGTCAATTCCCAATTGTACAGTGCTGCGGAATTAGTTGGTGCTATATAAATAAATAATAATCATAATAATAATAATAATAATTCTGCATATACCTGATATGTCTATGTGTATTCCCACCTCGGTACTGGGGTGATATTAAGCATGTGTGGTTCTATGGCTACTAGTACAGCTTGACAAAGCTGGAAGGTTCATATGTGTGGTTCTATGTCTACCAGTGCAAGAAGGGGGGGACTAGGCTAAGTTGTCAGTATGGCTGTTTCTATGGCCACCAGTGTGACAAGGCTAGAGTGTTCAGTGCATGTGGTTAAATGGCTATCAGTACAGCGGGATAAAGCATGGAGGTCCATATGTGTGATTTTATGGCTATCAGTTGAACAAGGCTTAGGGGCCAGTATGTGTGGTTCTGTGGCTCCCAATGAAGTGAGAGAAGGTCGAAGATAAGTATGTGAGGCTCTAGGGCTACCAGTGGGATAAAGCGGGAAGGTCAATATGCATGATTCTCTAGCTACCAGTTCAGTGGGCAAGTCTGGGGGGGTCAGCATGTGTGGTTCTATGGCTACCAATGGTACAAGGCTTGGTGGTCAATTTGTGTAGTTCTATGTCTACCAGTGCAGAGAAGTCTGGCGATCATGTGTGGTTCTAGGGCTACCAGTTCAGTGGGACATGTCTGGGGGTCAAAATGTGTGGTTCTATGGCTACCAATGGGACAAGGCTAGGGAGTCAATATATGTAGTTCTGTGTATACCAGTACAGAGAAGTCTGGGGATCATGTGAAGTTTTAGGGCTACCAGTTCAGTGGGACAAGTCTGGGGAGGTCAGTATATGTGATAGCTGTGTTCCGGTTTATTTCCGGATTACTGTGTGATCGAGTGGGTTGCTTGTGCATCTGTTAGGTCTCACAATCAGAACAACAAAAACAACACATTGTGCATCATAATTTGCATACATAAACATTTAAAACTCTACAATCACATTTTTGTCAAATGTGAAAAAAATGGGGCAACCTAAGTGAATTTCTGTGACACACCATAGTGTCAAGGCAACCTGTTTGAGAACACCTGATCATATATATACTAGTTGAACAGCCTGTTACACGGGCCACAGTGCCACTGCCACCCGGTCGCGTGCCAGTCACGCGCAGTAGAGACTGCCCGCGCCGCGACTGATACAAAGATGGATGCTCCTTCGGAGAGCCCAGCTCTGTATCAGCCGCGGCGTGGGCAGTCTCTACTGCGCATGACTGCAGCACGCGCAGCAGTGTCCACTGCGCATGTCGCGGCGTTACACACGATTTAGTGAATTATTATATAGGATATATATATATATATATATATATATATATATATACAAAAACAACCCCTGTTTTGGGGAGAAGATTACATTTGCTTCATGTTTCCTCAGATCTTCCAAGGTGTATATTTTTGCCTGCACTTAAATTTATATATACTATACTACCATAGTTTTGTTCCACTTAACTGAATATTGCAAACTGTAACCCAGAGGGTAAAGGAAGTTCTGAAAGACTTTTGCAAAACAGTCCAGAGATGCTTATTTTTAAAATGAAGATAATGTCAAATGCTTACTTAGAAGGGACCTAACTGCTGGCAAAAGATAAAAATTAATCAACCTGGGACCCACTAACCTTACACAAGATGAAGAATAATTATTAAGCTTTTAGAAATGTTGCTAAATGTGGCATCAAAGTGGACACATCACCACAAATTATATAACCACTATTAATCCTTTACGACTGGATGGGCATGGTTGCTAATATTGCAGAATATTACTGACTACCACATTTTTTTACTCACTGATTTCCATGATTTCCGTGCAGTTTCAGATTTTAGCACATTTTTACTGACTGTCATCAAATTTACGATGTCTGTAAACCCTGCTAGAGAAGGCTCAGCTACATTTCTTAATAATAATGTAAATTAGTGTAACATCCAAAGTATTAACACATAAATTTGCAAAATACTGGCCCTGGGCTGCAAAGGAAGAGTGATATAGTTTGTATCAAAGCACCATACTGAATCAGTATTAGGTAAATTATTACTAGTAGGGCAGGGGTTTTACCTGATAGGAAAAGGCTTAGTCTTCCAACACTGAAAAATAGCAATATTCCTGTTTATAAACTCTTTGAGAGATCAGCTGTTAATTCTGAACAATTAAACATGCCGAAAAATACACAATCATCATTATTTAAGTTATCATCATCACTACCAAATCCAGCCCTCACCCATGTCACACTCATTATTAGTGACTAATCAGCAACACAGATCAACAACCCTAGTTATGAGTACTTCTTCTGATGCTCGGGGTGCAGTGTTGTTGCTACTTACTACTAGTGCTACAGCAACATCTAGTTACTGTGGTAGTAATAGTAGTAGTAGTAGTCTCATAGGAACCGCTCAGTCCATGAAATCCACAGTATGGAGACATTTTGTTCACAATCCAAACATGTTGCTATCTTTTAACTTTGTGAGCAAATTGAAAGCAGAATCCCATCTAGGCACATCCTCATTGATCTCACCTCATGTACAACCACAGATCTGACTGGGATAACTATAATAATAATAATAATAATAATAATAATTTGTGATTTTTATAGCGCTTTTCTCCCTGTGAGACTCAAAGCGCTTTACAATTCTATAAACAGATATAAAATGTGAGAGTTCCTTATGGTCACATGAGGTGACTGAATGCCTGATAAAAGAGATGGGTCTTTAGCTTTTTTTTAAAAGTCTGTAGTGATGGTGTCTCTCTGATTGAGGATGGTAAAGAGTTCCAGAATGTGGGGGCAGCGTGGCTGAATGCCCGGGAACCTGAGGTTGTCTTTATTCTGGGCACTGACAGGAGGGATCTGTTAGCTGACCGCAGTGAGTGGGATTGAATATAGGGTGTCAGGAGCTCTTTCAGGTACTGTGGGCCTTGATTATTTAAGGCTTTGAAGGTCAGCAGGCCAATTTTAAAATATGTTCGTCATTTAATTGGAAGCCAATGCAGGGAGTGGAGAACAGGTGTTATGTGACATGAGCGAGTTTTATTGGTCAGTAGTCTGGCTGCTGCATTTTGTACTGTTTGTAGGCGATGGAGTTCTTTTTCTGGGAGGCCCAAGTAGAGTGCATTACAGTGATCTAGACGAGAAGACACAAATGCATGGACTAATGTTGGCATATCATCTGGTGGAATTAAGTGTTGTATCCTGGCTATGTTTCTCAGATGAAAGAAGGCAGATTTTATTACAGAAGAGATCTGCTGTTTAAATGACAGTCCAGAGTCAATCATCACTCCGAGACTTCGTACCTCTGTTGAACTAATGAGTTCAGAGCCTCCAAGTTCCAGGCCAGTTGGGTGATCCTGAGATATTCTTGTTGCCTGGGGTCCCCTCACCAAGAGTAACTCTGTTTTGTCAGGGTTCACTTTAAGCCAACTAGCATTCATCCACTCTATGAGGTCTGCTAAGCAACTGTTGATGAGGCATGTTGGGTCTTTAGTATCTGGAGCAAAGGAGAAGTAGAGTTGTGTGTCATCTGCGTAACAATGATATCTTAGGCCGTGTCTTCTGATGATGTCTCCCAGTGGTAGTAAGTAAATTGCAAATAGCATAGGAGACAAGATGGAACCTTGTGGAACTCCGCAGGCTAATTCTGTTGGTGCCGATGAGCAAGATCCTGATGTTACTCTCTGTTATCTACCAGTGAGGAAAGATTTAAACCAGTTAAGAACTGTGCCTCCTAGACCACAGATGTGCTGCAAGCGCGCTATTAAAATCCCATGGTCAATGGTGTCAAATGCAGCTGAAAGATCCAGGAGGATTAGGATGGAGTAATCACCTTTGTCTCTTGCCAAAAGGAGATCATTTAGCACTCGGACTAGTGCTGTTTCCGTGCTGTGGCGGCATCTGAAACCTGACTGGAAAGGATCAAAGATGTTATAGCTTGATAGATGGGCCTCCAGTTGAGTTGCCACTACTTTTTCAATGATTTTCCTCAGAAATGGAAGGTTGGATACTGGTCTGTAATTTGCTATGCAGTCTGGGTCTAGTGAGGGTTTCTTTAGGAGGGGTTTTACCACTGCTTGTTTTAGAGGATCTGGGAAGATTCCAGTTTTTAGTGAACACTCCACTATTTTTGTGAGGGCTGGGGCAAGGGTTTCAGTACATGCAGATATAAGATGAGTTGGGGCAGGGTCTAAGTCACACGTAGTAGGGCACAACTTTTGCATGGTTCTTTTAACTTCCTCTATATCCACATTTGTAAAAGTAGACCATAAACTGGGGGAATCTGGTCTTACACTGTAGTAGTTCTGGTGGGTAACTGGTTGGCCTGCTGTGATGGAGGCTCGGATGGAGGAAATCTTGTCTGTGAAGAAGGTTGCAAATTCTTCACACTTATCTTGAGAAAAGTTGTTGGGTATATGCATGCATGCTGGTTTGCAGAGCCTTTCTGCTGTGTGAAACAGTTGCCTGGGTCTGTTGCGGGAAAGTGTGATTTCGCGTGACAAAAATGAGGATTTTTTCTGAGTTATCTTAACTTGATATTCATTTAAGTGATTGATAAGAGCAACTTTGTCCTCTGGGTCATGTGTCCTGCGCCACCTTCTCTCGAGTTTACTGCCTGTTCTCTTCAATTCTCTGATGGTGCTATCAAACCAAGGTGCATTATTGTGAGTTTTGATAGTGCATATGCGTGATGGTGCAATGCTTTCTAGGGTGTCCCTTATGGTTTTGTTGTAGAGTTGGACTAAGGAGCCAGGGTCTTCACAAGTGTCCATCAGTTTACTTAGATCCATATTTGATGTTACGTCCAGTGGGGTCACCCCTTTTAATGAGCGGTGTTTGACCAGGTTCTGAGGCTGTGGTTTGGCTGATTGTGATCCAATGGAAAAGTGTATGGAGTGGTGGTCTGACCATACAATTGGATTTACAGTTACTGGTGACACTTCTAGTCCACACTGGAACACAAGATCAATTGTATGACCTTTTCTGTGGGTGGAAGTGGCAACTATTTGTATGAAACCGAGTGCACTCATCAGGCTGAGGAGGTCCTGCCCCAGTTGGGATAGTGTGTCATCAATCCAAGTGTTGAAGTCTCCCAATATAATCCATCTAGGATGTTCAAGGATTAAACCAGTCAAAAGGTCTGAGAGCTCTTGAAGAAATCTCTTCCCATCTCCTGGAGGTCTGTATATTAACAGTATCCGAAATCCTCTATCTATTGAGATGCTAGCAGCAGAAGCAGTAGCAGAACTCATAAACATGCACAAGGTCAATGGGAACATAATAGTGTTGTAGATTGCGCAGAGTAGCATAATATGTTCCTCAGTAACATTAACACTTATGTCTTGTGCAAAGGCAAAGCACTGAGGAGGATGGCTCTGAGTTTGTTGAAGGTGACAAGAGTCATAGTCCTCACATCTACTTTCCCCTCCACCTTCACCAACATTAGTTTTATTGTTGAAACAGTTCATAGACAGAGTGAGAAAAAATGCAAAAGGGCACCTGTGGAGAGCCAAACTTACAAAAATGTTGGCAAATTACATGCTACTATATTCTTTTGCAGAAAACAGAGGCTTTAAAGTAGTGCTGTCATGTGTTGTGCCCTGCTTAAATATCTCAAGACACAGTTATTTTTCAGAATTGGCTATGTCAGAGTTGTATAAGCAGGTGGATAGTGTGGTGGACAAAGGGCTAAAAACATCATACGACAAGTAAGTTCACCTGAAACAGATATGTGGACAAGAACAAACAATTTGATTTTCACTAATACCTGAGTATCATTTCCATCAATGGGAAACAGCAGTAGGTTAACACAAGTGTTACCTCTGGAACCGGTAGTAAAGGACAGCAACAGGGTAACCCATATCATCTGCGGGACACTTTATGCATGCAAAGCTTTGAGACACAATCCAAATAAGCTGCTGATATGTGATGCAGACTGCAGCAAGTCATAGACAAATGTCTTCTTTCCGACTCTTTCAAAGCTTGTTTTGTGTCTGCTAACAATGGCTCCAATATAATGAATTGCCTTGAGAAGATCAGATATGATGCATGTACCCTACTTCACACATGGTCTAAATGTAATTGTTAGTTGCTGGATGCCAGTTTTAAGCATAACATTTCTGAATTTGTTGTGAGCAACAGCACTCTGTGGAATCAGATTTTATTAAGAATATAAAGAAATCCGTACAGATTGAGTGGAAGATTGCATTGTGATGAATGAAAGAGAGAAATGTAAGGCCACAACTACTAGAAAGCACAGTGAATATGAAGTATGAAAAGGGATTATAGCTTCTGCATCAGCAACAACATCACACCAATTTGCAGAACATGTTATAATTACAGAAAGCATTTAATGCGTCTCAGAGAGACAGTGTAACATTGTGGTTGTGGTTGGCGACACTGGTGCATCTCTATGAGACTTGCTCCCAGATTATGGGTTGGTAAAGTGTACACATGAACACCCCATCTATTTCCAAGGATTAGCCTCACTTGCAGTGTAATTATGTTTTATGGCCAAAACAATGACCTAATTGCATACTGGCAAACAAAACAGTTTGTTTGTGTGTAACCTGTACCCATGATTACTGCTGTGGATATCAGTTGTGTGCCAAACACTAAGCATGCAGTCAGTGCATTTAGATATATAATTAATGACCATAGGGCATGTCTATCCAGCTGCAGTGCTGGAAGACTTAAATTTTTAAAACTGAACCAACATCTAATACCATACAAGAATTTAGCAGAAGTGGAAAAAACCCACAAGACAGAGAAGCATATGGCACATGGATTGGTGGTAACAGCACCAATTATAGGGAGAATTTTGCAAATCTGACACCATGAACGACAGCTGGGACCAGTTCTATTATCATTGATGAATGATTGGCAAATAATGAGATGTTATTCAGTCACTTCTCCTCCTCCACCTCCACTGAAATCATAGATGTGGGAATATTTTTCTTTGGGGGCAGGAAGGCGAACTGTGCAGGTATCAACTACAAGTTGCACAGTGTGAGAAAAGGTTATTAAAAGGGGGATGGAAGGATCACACCTAAGCACATCTACTCTAATTAAGCACTTAAACATAACCATCTTGATGTTTATGTTGACAATGTTAAACCATCCCCCAATGAAATCTGTTGTTGTCACTGTGTCCCTTGTCTGTAAACCAAGAACTACCACAATAATGTGTACAAAATCCCATGCTGGAATACCAGTTTACAGTGGATAATATCCTAGAACATCTTTGGAAAATTCACCCTGCACAATATGCATGGCTCATTGCAGTAAAGGTAAATTATTTTTTATTAATTGTTTGGTAATGAGTATGAACCATGAACATCAAATACTCCCCACCACCACCGCCTCCAGTAACTTGTGCTTGTCATTTGAAAGTCCACCAATGCACCACCACCACCAGGAACAACTTGTGTTTCTATAGACCTAAACCTGCTATATTTTTCAAGGCTTTCCTTGCCATAGACCTTAACTTTATTTTATTTTGTAGGCATTAAAAAAACATGAAGAATGATATAAGGCTTATCTCTGAAACCTTTATGGTTTAAGAGATATTCACAAACAAAGTATCCCCCCCTGTTCAACCAGATCAGAAGGGAGATGCCCAGGTAGACTGCAGAGAGGGACAATCTTCAATTAAGATAAGGGAAAAACCTGAAAAGCTTGTCAAGGGGGGAAGGGCTTTCATTGTTTTCATACAAAGAAAATTGTCCCCTTCTGTTATCTGTACTGTCATACAACCAGACTCACATCTGAGAAGAGATGGCTTACACTAGGTAAAAGGGGCGGGGAGGGGAACTTTGCTTGTGAATATCTCATAAACCATAAAGGTTTGAGAGATAAGACTTATATCATTCTTCATGTTTTTTTAATGCCTACAAAATAAAATAAAGTTAAAACGAAGTATTACTATCCCTTTAACCCTCTAACCCTGCTCATCACATCTTTAAATGGAGCCTGCTAACAATTTTCCAAAGCTTATGTTACTGCAGGGCTCAGCCTGACAGCAATGCAAATACTCCTTTCCACTTGCCCCATGTAGGTCCCTTCCAGCCCACTAACAATAGTTTCAAGGCTTATGTTGGCATAAGACTCAACCTGATAACTATTTTAGTTTGTCTGTGGATTTCTCCACTTTAGCACTCAGAAACAGTAGTATTGCAACAGGAGTTCTCACTCTTTCATAGAAAGCATGGGTGGAAATTGCTAAGTTCTCTGATTTGTTGCTTTATTATGGAAAGGCTCTATGGGTCTGTTTTAGAAGCATTTACCTCCATACTGCCTGAAGGAAGGTAGAGATTGTGGGTTACTTCTCCCGAAGAAAACCAGATTAGTTGTTAGTTAGATTAGTCACTTGTGTATTAACTGTCAGGTTCTAACAACTAATATATCTCCTAAAAGGGAGACCACCGGAGGGGGTGGGCGCACAGATGTATACCTCACTGGCATGCAAAATGTTACAGGAAAATGAAAGTAAATGAAAAATGAAAGAAAATGAAAGACGTTGTATGATGTGGTGATATTAGGAGTTTTAAATATTTAGTATAAGCTGCTTTTGACAAAGACAGTTAAAGGTCCTGGAAGCAGATATATTTTCAAGGTCACTTTATCAATAAGGCAAAATCGACAAATGCTAAGGGTCACTGCTTGACGAAGTGATGAATATGAAATGGACACACTAAAAGTGCTTAGAAAGAAAAAAGAAAAACAAGAAACGGGCTGTTCCTCAGAGGCCATAAAAGTTGAGAGTTTGAAGAAGTGGGTGGTCTACAATGTCAAAAGCGACATCTAGGTCACAGAGGATTAGTAAGCAGAAATGGCCCTTGCACTTAGCTGGGAGCAAGTTGTTAGTTACATTTGTTCATGCAGTGTCAGCAGAATATTGAGTACTGACACCAGATCACAGAGCATCAAGTAAAGACAGAGAGGCAGATGTACTTAGAAAAGCTGGGGCAATTCGGGGCAAGATAACTGTACCATAGTGAACACAGAAAAATACTTCAAATTCCCATTAATTTAAATGGGGCTTTTTTCTTTAGTATAAATATTTTTATTGAGTTTTCAATAACTTTATTTTTCTGGATTTATCCTCAAGTGATGGTGGCATTTATAATTAAATTCAGGATTGGGTAGCTGACCATCCAAAACCCCACAGTTTAAAGAGAGGTTTAATTTTTAATCTGTTTCTGCCTCAACTAACCCTCCTATTAAATGCGTCTCGCTATCCTATAAATTATTAGCTGTGTCACAGGAGCCCCTTTATTTTAGAATCTTCAGTTAGAAAAATAACTTAATAAGGGTATTTCTTCGTGTAAATGGCAGCAAATTATATGTTCTTCTTCGCACTCTTTTGGAAACATCTTGATGATTGAAACTAATTATAAATTAGTTAGTAGATGGTATAGAATACCTTAACAACTACATTCTATTTACCCTGCTTTGAGTCATAGTTGCCGGAGGTGTAGGCACGCTCCGGGCAATCTATTGCATATATGGTAGTCTTGATCATTAATCATTACGTTTTGGAATAAAGTCTTGAATTAAATAAAAAAAATATTGGCATGAAACTACCCAAGAAAACTCAATTTATTTTATATTTATATTAAATCTCCATCACCCAAATATTTTTAGAGATAAATATTCTGTTCTCTATTCACAGCTGGCAAATGTTGCTAAATGGGCTTTTAAGTAACATCTTGAATGCTAGAGTAGTTAAAAGCCCCATTTAAGTCGATGGGAATTTGTAATTGTCCCGTATGATGCAGTTGGTTTGCTCCAGACTGATTCAACTTTTGACTGTATAAATATATCTCAATACAGCTGTGCAAAAAGTTTTGAGCGCATCGACCTATATAACAACACTAGCAGCATGGCTTTACCTGTGTGGCAAACCTTGTTTTTTTTTAATTCTATTAAAAGTAGACCTTGTGGTGGGATATAAGGACCATTCTTGAAGCCCACCAGCTACTGATCTCCCAGCTGATTTGGCTAGGAGACCAGTAGAGGTGATGCAGGGGAGCAAGAGCGCTCCTCTGCTTCCATTCTACCTGGAGCCAGGTAGGAGTGGGCGGGATCGGGAAACCCTCTCACGTCAGTGAGGGAGGCTTTTCCTCATTGACGTGAGAGGATTTGTCGATCCCGCCCACTCCTACCGGAATCCTCTGAGTAGAATGGAAACAGTGGGGCTGTCTTGCTCTCCTGCATCACCTCTATTTATTTCTGTGCTGAATCGGCTGTGAGATAAGTAGCTGGGGGGCATTAGGATGAGACTAGTGTTGAGCGAGCGTGCTCGGCCGATGCTCGGATCAGCTCGAGCATCGCTCTGCTCGGCACATGGCGGTACTCGTCGAGTACCGCCATGTGCTCGCCCGCCATGTTCGGGTGGCGGGGATCTGTGCCGGAGGAGGCACAGATCTGAAGACGCTCCACTGGACCACCAGGGACTGGAGGTACGGGGGCATTGCGGAGATGAAGGGGGCATTGCGGAGATGAAGGGGGACATTGTGGAAGAGGGGCATAGCGGAGATGAAGGGGGACATTGTGGAAGAGGGGCATAGACTCTATGCCCCTCTTCCACAATGTCCCCCTTCATCTCCGCTATGCCCCTCTTCCACAATGTCCCCCTTCATCTCCTCTATGCCCCTCTTCCACAATGTCCCCCTTCATCTCCGCTAAGCCCCTCTTCCACAATGTCCCCCTTCATCTCCTCTATGCCATAGAGGAGATGAAGGGGGACATTGTGGAAGAGGGGCATAGCGGAGATGAAGGGGGACATTGTGGAAGAGGGGCATAGAGGAGATGAAGGGGGACATTGCGGAGATGAAGGGGGGCATTGACCAGGCACCCTCCCCTCATCAGAGCAGGGGGTGCCTGGTGTAATGCTCGTGTCGCCCCATTCTATTCAATGGGGCTCGGGTGCTCGGCCGAGCACTCGAGCCTCAGGGGGTGCTCGGTCAGAGCACCCGAGCACCCGAGCATCGGGGTGCTCGCTCAACACTAGATGAGACCTGATGCCCCACCATGAGGTTTGCATTAAGAAAAATGGAGGCAAATGGAAGGGATGGGGAGATTATGTTTTGAATATAGGCTTGTCTGAGGAGACAGGAGGCTTGTTCACGTAACTAAGCATGTGATTTGCCTAGATAAGAACTAAGAAAACATGGAACAATTCTGAGACTAACCAGTTGTACAATGAGGACCAAAAGAATTCCCATTGATTTAAAAGGTGTATTTAATCCCACAAATGTCAGAGAGGTCATCAAAAGAGCTGCACAAAATTTACTGGATTTCTGTGGTAGATTGATTCAGCAGACTTGGAAAGACTCTGCCTCCATCCAAATAGATTCAAAATGAATCATATAGGGACAGGGGAAGGGAGGACAGGTGAGGGAAAAACACGTGAAGGCTGAGAAAAGAGAGAGGGAGCATGGGATAGCAAGGGGGGTGCAGGAGTTAGAGGGGACTGAAAGAGCGAGGGGCTGGGGGGCAAGGGGAAAGGAACAAAAGCAGACTGGAGACAAAAATGAAGAAGGATTTCTGATGGGTTAAAATACAAATGAAACTGAAAAATTAAACAGGTGTTTTGCAAGATGTAATTCAAGTCTTGAGAGCAGCCTGCTTAGTATGAAGTTCCAACTTATAGATGCATTTCACTCATTACTAGTACTGAAATCATCAATCAATCACAGTGCATTAGAAACCATTCTAGCATTCAGATAGTTAAAATTCCCATTTAAATAAATAGGAATTTTTGTAATTTCTAGTTGTCCTCTAAGGTGCAGTGAAGAATCTGCACGATTCTCATCATATGCAGTAAGATGTCTTTGCATCATATCCCTGTGAACATGCCTCAAATACACTGACATCCCCATGCCTTTGCCATTCCTTCAAAAATGTCTCTTCTGCATACTGAAATGCAGCTTAATGAGCCATTGTTGTATTCCTGAGGGTGTGTTTATATGTTAATGTGACTATTCTTCACATTCTCTAAGGTCTGACAGACCCAAATGTGCCAACTTGATGTTGATGAAGTTGGGATCATCTCATTGCTTTCTAGGAAACCCGCAAAGAACAGTTTGCTGTTGATAATGGAGAACAGAGAAAGCAGCTGCCCTCCCTTAACCCTTGATCTTCATAGGGATTTGTAATGCATTTCTCTGCAATGCATTTCACATCTTTATAGAACTGAAACGGTTAAGGGATGGGCTGGTTCTGCTCTTGATGAAGAAGTCTGAATTTATTATCTGTGCTCCCTCATGTCTCTTCCCCAACACATCACCAACATATGCTAATGATTAAAGGGACAGTAATGTCCCATAAAAAATTATTCTTGTTTTGTAGACATTTAAAAAATACATTATTTGGCCCCAATCCTATTTTTCAAACAGCTATGGTTTGAGAGATATTAGCTGCTAAAGTTCCCACTCTCCTACTGTCAACTGTAAAGCTGACAGCAGGAGATTCAAGTCATGAGACTTGAGGAGGCTCTTCAGCAGAGCCAAAGTCACGTTATTTAAAAAGAACAACTTCATGGGAACGGTCTACAAAGTGTACTTGCAAACCAGGCACACTTTGTAGACCTTTCCAACGAAGTAATTCTTTTTAAATAATGTGATTTAGGCTCTGCTGCAGAACCTCAGGCTGATCCCAGGACCGGGATCTCCTCCTGACAGCACAGCGGGGGAGGGGGGAACTTTAGAAATGAATATCTCTCAAACCATAAAAGTTTGAGAGATAGGATTGGTGCCAAATAATTTATTTTTTAAACAAGCATATTTTTTTATGGGACATTAGTGTCCCTTTAAGGTCTCTCTCCTTCTCTTTGCATTGATAATTCTTAGTGAATGTGATGAAATGTGTCATATTGCCCATGGTGAAGTGATCTCCACACATTGCGAGACACTCATTGCCATTGCATTGAACATTTGTACATTTCTCCCCTGGTATCTTTAGTTTATCAGCTTCAGTGAGTTGGAGACTTCTCAGTGATGTAAAGTGTTAAATGTACTGTATTTCAAATTTCAACATCAGCAGACTTAAAAGATTTGTTTTTATTTTAATTTGATATCCAGAATCTCCATTTCTTCTTACAACATAACCTTATTGCTTTGCCTTAATCTTTGAGAAGGCTTCATTTGCTGATTACATTTGCACAAACAGAAAGCACTGGCATTTTGTTGATATTAACTTCTTATTACCTCTGATTGAAATGGAAAGTGAAATGTCAGGCCTATTGTTTACATAGCAATTTCAGTTTCTTGTTAATTCCCAAACACAGTATTATATTCAGTTTCACTCATCAAGTCGGTACTGAGACTGATGTATTAAGACAAACTGGAGCAAACCACAGAGGACAAATAAATATGGCCAAACCAAAAATCCCGAACCATTGCAATGCATTGGAGGCTTCTCTCACATTCAAGGGGTTAAAAGCCCTATTTAAAGGGATAGTAATACTTCGTTTTATATTTTGTTTATTTTGTAGGCATTAAAAAAACATGAAGAACGATATAAGTCTTATCTCTCAAACCTTTATGGTTTAAGAGATATTCACAAGCAAAGTTTCCCCCTCCCGCCCCTTTTTCCTAGTGTAAGCCATCTCTTCTCAGATGTGAATCTGGTTGTATGACCAGACAGATAACAGAAGGGGACAATTTTCTTTGTATGAAAACAATGAAAGCCCTTCCCCCCTTGACAAGTTTTTCAGCTTTTTCCCTTATCTTAATTGAAGATTGTCCCTCTCTGCAGTCTACCTGGGCACCTCCCTTCTGATGTGGCTGAACAGGGGGGGATACTTTGCTTGTGAATATCTCTTAAACCATAAAGGTTTGAGAGATAAGACTTATATCGTTCTTCATGTTTTTTTAATGCCTACAAAATAAAATAAAGATAAAATGAAGTATTACTATCCCTTTAAGTTCAATAAAAGACCCAAGATCAGCCTCCGTAAACCGCAACAACCAAACACAAATGGGGAATTTCAACTACCTGATCTTAAACTGTATAATGTGGCTAGCTTGATGAGAGTAGCTAAGAGCTGGTTGGCGAGCACTGCAGTATACTCTGAATGGACTATACATCAACACTTTGCACCTCAGCTTCGCCTCCACTTTCTCCGACATGGGCATCCCTCCCAGATCCCTCCAGCTGTTCTAGCCAACCCTTTGATATTTAATGTGATCAAGGCATGGCAACATGTCAGACATCTGCTTTCTAAAAACAAATATCCTTCCATATTTCTTCCATTAATTAATAACCCAGACTTCCAAAATGGCTGAACTGATGCTCGGTATTTATTCATAAGAAGAATGCAAATGTAAAATACCAGCTTTGCCACTCATTGGGCCCGAATTAGAATACGACACCCTGTTTATCAGAGTACAATCATCAGGCTGTTAACTAAAGACATTTCCTACATGACACATTGATTTGGTTTCCTTCCAGTTTTGAAAACCACAATTAACAGAAATATTTTAAGACATCTTTCATCCTCTTGGATGCTAGAGAGGTCTCTATGTATTGCAAAGTGATATATGGATATTTCTCTAGAAGTCATGTTTCATCCCTTGAATGCTTCAGGCGTCTCCACTTTGCAATACATTGGAAACCCCTCTAGCATCCAAGAAGTAAAAAGATGGATTAACCCTTTGAGTGCCAGAGGGGTGTACAATGCATTGCTTCACAATGCGTTGCGTACCCTTCTGGCATTCGAAGGGTTAAAGTCTTTTTATTATTTATGGTTTACACAATGAAAAGAAAAGAAAAAACAGTGCCTGAATTTAGGTCATTTCTTAGTTAACAGATTGATAATTGTGTTCTGCTCCGTGTATGACCTAGGCTTGTCTGACTACCCACTCTGTTGTTGACCTGGGTTCTGTCCACTGTGCATCCAGCATTCCATCAGTTGAGTGGATATCCTATCTGGTGCAAACCTGTGGCTCTGGCTGACTACCCGCTCTGTGTATGACTTTGGCTTGTTTGACTATCCTTTCTGGTGCTTACTAGAAGCTCTGTCTGTTCGTTCCTTTGTTAGTTCCGTTATTCAGTCATCCTTCCTAGTATAGAACTGGGGCTCTAGCAGACTCACAGCTACTGACTGCAGACTGAGTCAGTATCACTCTTGGGTGTTACCGTACCGTGAGACTCCATCAGGCTGAGGCCTAGTCTCAGACAGTGTGGTGGTGATATTGGGAGACTGCTATTCCTGATACAGTACTCGCCTTTTCATTAATCCACTGTGTGTGTATATTTATATTGCATTGCTGTTATTATTCTCAAAATAAAGGTTATATTATCTATATCGTCTGACTCCTGGTTTTGCTTGCCAACCATAACAGAGTGGCTCTGAGACAGCTGACCAACTGTTTAGCCTAGTTGAGAGATATATATAGCAGTGGGAGAACTGCAAACCCCCACTCAATTACAGTGGTCCCAGAGACTAAAGGACCAGGATGTTGCAAGTCCTGATAAGACTGTTCTGAGTTTAAGGGAAGGTGATAAATAGAGGATGAAACCACAGGATAGTAAGGTAGCCATTCACAGAGGTGTCAGACTAAAGATTATTGGTTAAAAATTGGACCCATGCAGTGCGATGTGCATAAAAGTGTGCAAAATTCACATATGCTAAAATGTGTAGGTTCTGCCACTGTGGTGAACCAGCCCACCCTACACACAAGATACTCCACCTCAAGGACTCAAAACACACAAAGCAAAATATTGTACTTCAAAATTTGAAACAAGCCATCCCTGGGGCTTTGTTTTCCCCACTTTCAAGGTTTGAGACTGTGTATAATCCTCAAACCTAAGTACACACAGTTCCCCACTCATCCTTTCCTCTTTCACATATCCCCCCCACATGTAATACCCAGTAAGTTGAGCAAACCTAGACTTAAAAAAATGAAATCTGGAAAGGCCAGCAGCATTTACATGGTTGGCTCCAGTTATTAAGGTGGCCACATATTAATTTAAATCTATAAAGCTTATAAAAACCACACACACTACGGGGTTACACTGATTCCTTTGCAGTCCTGCAGAATTACATTTTTATAAGCTTCATAGATTTATACTGATATGTGGTAAGTGGTACCTTTACTAGCCATGTGTTCTACTGAGAAATTAAATGGCTGTTTGCTAAGAAATCAAATAATTATTGTGGAAATCTTGCCTTTGTTCTGAGTCATCCAGGTTAGTGGTGCATGATCAGTAACTAACCTACAGCAACACTTGGAGAAATTATGCAGAATTACACATGAAACTGCATGTTATGTTCGTTCTTGGGAACTCAGTGGATCTGCCCCTGACTCACATGATTTCAAAGTTAATTACAAGGTTCCCCGGGATGGAGGGGAGGGGGGTTCTGGCTATATGCATTACCTAATAACACCTTCCACGTCACACAACTTCCACCCAATCTCCACTCAATTCCATCCATCTTCCATTAAGGTTAAATGCAAACCATGCCTTCCCTCCTCCCCATAACACCCTCCTCGATTAAACTTTGTCATATTATGAAGTGAAATGCTTAATTTGGACACACCCACACCTAGCCCTCCAGATGCCTCAGACAAGGAGGTTCCCAGACACACACAAACTACTTTTGAATTAGAGCCCAGAGGAGCAAGGGTTTCATTTTCTTAAATTATTTTTGCTTATGAACTGCAGTTTCCCTGTATGCCAAAATAAACCGAATCAGACCTTTACAAATTGACCACTTGGCTGGTGTTTCTTTAGCTTAGGAGACTGTGCAGTTGCAAGGAGAATTAAACTCCAGCAGTAGTGTAATTGTGTTGTTTTAGATAGAAACAGCAAAAAATCACCAAATCTGATATATTTAAATGGAGCTTTAAACATCTTAAAGCAATAGCAAATGCAGTAACAGCAGTTACAGTTGGCATTTGCCACCATGATCTAGCACTGCTGGCACTAGCATGAGGCTTACAAATACATTTTTCTCAGAATTTTTTATTGGCAAGCCTGAGGTCTACAAACAAATTTTTCTTAGGGTTAGGATTTGGAAAGCTTGCGGCCTGCAAGCAATTTTTATTCAGAGCTTGTTTTTTGCTAGCCTAAGACCTACAAACACATTTTTCCCAGGGTTTGTTTTTGTCAAATCAGAGGCCTACAAATAAATTTTTCTCAGGGTTTGTTTTTCACAAGCCTGAAGCCTGCAAACAATTTTCATTCAGAGCTAGCCTTGTTTGAAACTGGCAATGATTTTTTTTTTCATACCTAGCCTTGATGTAATATTTTGAATATTTAAATATTTTTCAGGTTTTTCTTTCTTTAGGCCTGCTGCTATGCTTGCTAACCATTATTTTTAAAGCAATAATTAAAAAAACTAAAAATAAGGTTACAATGTCCACTAAGTATGGCAGATGTATATGGAGGTGGTGGACTGGTGTGGTGTGATAAATCTATATAATCATGAATTTATAGGACTGAAAGCTAGACTAATTATTTGCATTATCATCTTTGAGAATAATTTAAGCTGGCATTATTCTTAGATTACTGTCAAACATTAATCAGTTGTCATATCAGTGGTAGATGGAAGCAACCCTTCATCCCCCCATCAGTGCAACTTTTAATAGTAAATGTTCTGTGGGTTTCCCTGTCATGTGTGGTTTTGTCCACATCTGCTACCTGATACTCAGATGACATTAGATGTTGGTTCATTTTAATAAATATAAGTCTCCCAACATTGCTGCTTGGCCATCTGCTGACATAGATGCACAATACAGTACCTACAGTACTGCACATATTTATGATTGAGAGGGTTAAACTAAGTCTTAAAGGCTAGTGACCTGAGATGGACTGTCCTCAGATGCCCAGAGTTTTGCCAGTGCCCGCATCAGCTGAGAGAAGCCGGCATCTATAATTATTATTTTTTTCGGCTTCTAACTCCTGTTAAATTACAGACATGAGCAAGGTATGTTGTTGCGATGCTTAAGGCCTTTTGATGCGGGAGAGATTCTCCTGTCGCCATTTTCATCATGGTGACATGGTTAATGCTCCCTTCAGTTGGTCGCACAATAGTGTGCAACATTATGATAGTGAACCAAATACCTACTCAGACTGCACGTTTTCTGGTGGACAACTACTGGTCAGTGCTGGCCACAAACACTGGCTTGTTTGCCAGTAGTCCATGGGGTCATTGTTTCTACCTAAAATGTAGCTATCCTGCAAGTATGTTCTACTCCTAGGATCTACATGGTATTCCTGTGTATCAGTTACCAACCCATACTCTTTGAACAATGCCACCACCACTACCATCCCCACAACAAATGGTAGATTGCCTCCCCAGAGGCACATGATTGCTTTCTGTGATGATATGTGTTCAGTAATATGTTGGGAATGGGATGTTCTTTTTCACGTTGTTGATGCTGATACTGGTATGACTCTTTGATAACTGCTTTTTCCACTGCTTCCAAACAGTTTTTTGGCCCTAACTTTCTCTCTCATCCTCCACAATGCAACCCTACACTCAGTCTATAAGCATTAAAAGGTTTCAGCAGTTCACATACATGAATATGTCTGAATTTACACTTTTCTAAATTTTAGAGATTTTAAATGTAGATTACACTTTTAAATGTTTTAGGTTAAATGATAAATACATCCTGATATTTAACATATATGCTCACACCCAGTCTTACATGGACTAAATGAACATTGGTTTGAAAGAAAAGAAAATGGCGCAAGGAAACTAGTATAAGCTTAACAAAATTGAGCAACATGTCATTGGTAAGGCAAGAAATAGTAAACTGTGCTTTAGAAATTTCCATGTAGAAAGTAGTTATATCTGGTGAACCAAGGGGTTGAATGTTATAAGAGTGCAAGGAGAACCGATGATTGTGAGTTTGTAAAAAGTAAAGCCTATGGTGACAATTTTTGTTTAGTGTTTCTCATTGTTGTCAAATGCTAGCAGTCTTCTAGACTGATGGGTCAGAAGTTTTCCAATTTCTTGCAATGGTCAGTCTGGCTGGCAAAAACACGTGGATTATGAGGATTTGGGAGGGAGTGCCTAGGAGTAGAATCCATGTCGAGCATTTCCTTTTTAGTAAATATTCTGTATTCATAACTAGAGGATGTTCCTACTTAAGGTAACAGTTGTTACATATGTCCTATTACTTTAAAGCTAGTAAATTTTTTTATATGTCAACTAATCAATGCAAACAACATTTGTCCTCTTTACATTAGTTAGGGAAAAACATTGTCGAATAAGTATTACTGACTAGCTCTGTGTGGTCTTAGCAGACAGTGGACACAGATGTCTGCTTCTGATATTCTGCAGATGAATTTTGTCACTGGCACCAATGAAGGGTGAAACTATAAGCTACTGGAAAGTGCTTCATAAGCTTTCAGTCTCCAATATCAAGTGTTGAGATAAAGAAAACATTTATTGTATATACTTTTAAAGTATAGATTACACTGTTCCTTTAATGCTTCTTTGTACTAATCCAAGATGAGACTGGTATAACATGACCCAGCTTGTTCAGAGCCTTACATATTTAAATCTGCTGCTGAAATATTTAGTACTTGTCAGAATCTGTTAAAAAAGTGTTACAAAGCTGTTAGAAAACAAAATACCCAACATGCCAGAAATAAAGGCATACCTCGTCTGTCAGCATTTGTGGTTCTAAATAAATAGGATCCACATATAGATTTAGATATTGAGCAGGCTTGTCAAATGGTTGCATGAATATTTGAAAATGTCTGTAATGCAGTGGAGGCAAACCTCGCTTTGTGTCTTTCACCGGTACACAAATATGTTTTGTCTGTGTTAACCCTAGTCACCAAGATCACTAGCATTGGGGGAGATGCACTAAGGTGAGAAAAAGGTGATGTAAACTATCGAGTTCCTACTCTCTTCTCAAGTTGGAGAAATCTTAATGCACTGGTTATATAGAATAAAATAGGTATTAGAGAATAACATAGGAATTTGTTTATCTCACTTGCTTTAGATTTTAGTCCATAAACCTCACTCCTTTGGTCTTGAGGCTTTCCAAGCTTGAATACAGGTGAGTGAATCGAAATGACTGATCTGATTAACTTACCTGTGCTCAAGCAGAAAAGTCATCCAGTCCTGGGTGGTTAAGAACAAAGGTAAGAGATAAGTATGATGCATTCTACAGTGAGATACATTTCTCTTGTTCCTATCTTGTATTATAGAGACTCCATTTCAAGAGACCATAGTCCATAGACTCCATAGAATAACACAAGGAATTAGAGCATTTTCTCACTGAAGACTTTGTCATCTTCCCTTACCCTTGAGGAGCAGTATACTTTTCTTATGAAAACATATACATTGTAGGGATTTCCTGTTAAGTAAAATAAGGGTAAACCCACTGCTGAGAGATTAATATTTCCAGAGTTATTACAGTTTACATGTGTTTTTTACCTTAACAGTGCCCTCTAGTGGTCATGTTCCGATTAGGTATTCTGTTATAATCTATTTGAGAAAAAAGTCAATGACAAACAGTTCTCCACAGAATGTGATAGAAACTGCTGAGTCATGCTATCAGTTAGTAGTTTCAGGAAATAAATGCACAGTAAATTCACTTCCTGATTATTTTAACTGTTATAACATTTGGACAAAACAACTGATAACAGTGGGGGTGTCCTTGATTTTCATCAGGTGGTCCCTGATGACCAATGATAAAAAACCACTGATCTGTATATTAGATGTGCACCTCTCAGGAACTCATTGACTGAATAAGACACATATTTTCTCATGGGTGCTAATGTTAATGTTAAGTACTGTTAAATATGCTATAACCTTAAGGAGTGTTAACTAGTGTTGAGCGAGCATGCTCGGCCGATGCTCGGATCGGCTCGAGCATCGCTCTGCTCGGCACATGGCGGTACTCGTACGAGTACCGCATGTGCTCGCCCGCCATGTTCGGGTCTCCTCCCCGCACGTTTTGCGGCTGCTGCGCAGCCAATAAACGTGCAGGGAGGCTCTGACATCGGTGTAATGCCAGCAGCCATGTTGGCTGCTGGCATTACACTGATTGGCTGGCCAGAACCCGTGGTCGGGTGCTGTATAGCACCTGACCATCGAGTTCGGCTCAGTCTGAGCCAGGGAGAGCTGAGGATAGGAAGGGAAAGGCAGTGTAGGGAGGAAAAAAACAAAAATTGTGAAAAAAAAGAACCAAAAGTCCTTTTTAGGACTACTGTGTGTGGGGGCAGCAGGTTATTTTGTGTGGGGGAAAAAAAAAAAAAAAAAAAAAAAAAAATATTCTGTTTAGTGTGAAAAGTTGCAGATTAGAGCACATTCTGTTTAGTGTGCACAGTTGCAGATTAGAGCACATTCTGTTTAGTGTGCAAAGTTGCAGATTAGAGCACATTCTGTTTAGTGTGCAAAGTTGCAGATTAGAGCACATTCTGTTTAGTGTGCAAAGTTGCAGATTAGAGCACATTCTGTTAAGTCTTCAAACTAAAATATCAAAGTCACATATTCCATTCAGTGTGCGTCGCCGCAGTTTAGCAGCACATTCTGTGTACTGTGCAGAGTTGCAGAATAGGAAGAAATACTGTTAAGTCTTCAAACTAAAATATCAAAGTCACATATTCCATTCAGTGTGCTTCGCCGCAGTTTAGCAGCACATTCTGTGTACTGTGCAGAGTTGCAGAATAGGAAGAAATACTGTTAAGTCTTCAAACTAAAATATCAAAGTCACATATTCCATTCAGTGTGCTTCGCCGCAGTTTAGCAGCACATTCTGTGTAGTGTGCAGAGTTGCAGAATAGGAAGAAATACTGTTAAGTCTTCAAACTAAAATATCAAAGTCACATATTCCATTCAGTGTGCTTCGCCGCAGTTTAGCAGCACATTCTGTGTAGTGTGCAGAGTTGCAGAATAGTAAGAAATACTGTTAAGTTTTCAAACTCAAATATTAAAGTCACATATTCCATTCAGTGTGTGTCACCGCCGTTTAGCAGCCTATTCTGTGTACTCTGCAGAGTTGCAGAATAGTAAGAAATAGTGTTAAGTTTTCAAACTCAAATATTAAAGTCACATATTCCATTCAGTGTGTTTCACCGCCGTTTAGCAGCCTATTCTGTGTACTCTGCACAGTTGCAGAATAGTAAGAAATACTGTTAAGTTTTCAAACTCAAATATTAAAGTCACATATTCCATTCAGTGTGTATCACCGCCGTTTAGCAGCCTATTCTGTGTACTCTGCAGAGTTGCAGAATAGTAAGAAATACTGTTAAGTTTTCAAACTCAAATATTAAAGTCACATATTCCATTCAGTGTGTATCACCGCCGTTTAGCAGCCTATTCTGTGTACTCTGCAGAGTTGCAGAATAGTAAGAAATAGTGTTAAGTTTTCAAACTCAAATATTAAAGTCACATATTCCATTCAGTGTGTTTCACCGCCGTTTAGCAGCCTATTCTGTGTACTCTGCACAGTTGCAGAATAGTAAGAAATACTGTTAAGTTTTCAAACTCAAATATTAAAGTCACATATTCCATTCAGTGTGTATCACCGCCGTTTAGCAGCCTATTCTGTGTACTCTGCAGAGTTGCAGAATAGTAAGAAATAGTGTTAAGTTTTCAAACTCAAATATCAAAGTCACATATTCCATTCAGTGTGTATCACCGCCGTTTAGCAGCCTATTCTGTGTACTCTGCACAGTTGCAGAATAGTAAGAAATACTGTTAAGTTTTCAAACTCAAATATTAAAGTCACATATTCCATTCAGTGTGTTTCACCGCCGTTTAGCAGCCTATTCTGTGTACTCTGCACAGTTGCAGAATAGTAAGAAATACTGTTAAGTTTTCAAACTCAAATATTAAAGTCACATATTCCATTCAGTGTGTATCACCGCCGTTTAGCAGCCTATTCTGTGTACTCTGCAGAGTTGCAGAATAGTAAGAAATAGTGTTAAGTTTTCAAACTCAAATATCAAAGTCACATATTCCATTCAGTGTGCTTCGCCGCAGTTTAGCAGCACATTCTGTGTAGTGTGCAGAGTTGCAGAATAGTAAGAAATACTGTTAAGTTTTCAAACTCAAATATTAAAGTCACATATTCCATTCAGTGTGTTTCACCGCCGTTTAGCAGCCTATTCTGTGTACTCTGCAGAGTTGCAGAATAGTAAGAAATAGTGTTAAGTTTTCAAACTCAAATATCAAAGTCACATATTCCATTCAGTGTGTATCACCGCCGTTTAGCAGCCTATTCTGTGTACTCTGCAGAGTTGCAGAATAGTAAGAAATAGTGTTAAGTTTTCAAACTCAAATATCAAAGTCACATATTCCATTCAGTGTGTATCACCGCCGTTTAGCAGCCTATTCTGTGTACTCTGCACAGTTGCAGAATAGTAAGAAATACTGTTAAGTTTTCAAACTCAAATATTAAAGTCACATATTCCATTCAGTGTGTATCACCGCCGTTTAGCAGCCTATTCTGTGTACTCTGCAGAGTTGCAGAATAGTAAGAAATAGTGTTAAGTTTTCAAACTCAAATATCAAAGTCACATATTCCATTCAGTGTGTATCACCGCAGTTTAGCAACCTATTCTGTGTACTCTGCACAGTTGCAGAATAGTAAGAAATACTGTTAAGTTTTCAAACTCAAATATTAAAGTCACATATTCCATTCAGTGTGTATCACCGCCGTTTAGCAGCCTATTCTGTGTACTCTGCACAGTTGCAGAATAGTAAGAAATACTGTTAAGTTTTCAAACTCAAATATTAAAGTCACATATTCCATTCAGTGTGTTTCACCGCCGTTTAGCAGCCTATTCTGTGTACTCTGCACAGTTGCAGAATAGTAAGAAATACTGTTAAGTTTTCAAACTCAAATATTAAAGTCACATATTCCATTCAGTGTGTATCACCGCCGTTTAGCAGCCTATTCTGTGTACTCTGCAGAGTTGCAGAATAGTAAGAAATAGTGTTAAGTTTTCAAACTCAAATATCAAAGTCACATATTCCATTCAGTGTGTATCACCGCCGTTTAGCAACCTATTCTGTGTACTCTGCACAGTTGCAGAATAGTAAGAAATACTGTTAAGTTTTCAAACTCAAATATTAAAGTCACATATTCCATTCAGTGTGTATCACCGCCGTTTAGCAGCCTATTCTGTGTACTCTGCAGAGTTGCAGAATAGTAAGAAATAGTGTTAAGTTTTCAAACTCAAATATCAAAGTCACATATTCCATTCAGTGTGTGTCACCGCAGTTTAGCAGCCTATTCTGTGTACTCTGCACAGTTGCAGAATAGTAAGAAATACTGTTAAGTTTTCAAACTCAAATATTAAAGTCACATATTCTGTGTAAGATGAAGAAGGCGGGTAAAAAGGGACGGGGAAGTGGACGTGATCCTGAAAGTTCAGGGCGCGGGTCAGGACGCGGAGAAACTGTGCCTGGTGCCAGAGCACAAGAAAGAAAGACATCCACCATACCTAGCTTCATGTGTAATTTTACAGGGCGTCGCAGGACATCACTCTCGAGGTCCGACCACTGCGAACAGGTGGTCGGTTGGATGACAGCTGATACTGCTTCCAGTCGGTTAAGCACCACCCTGTCTTCCACCAAGTCCACTCTCAGTAGCCAAGAGTCTGGTCAAAATAATCCTCACTCTGATCATCCTTCCTCCCACCATACACGGTCTGGTCAAAGAAGTGATCCCACACTGGGATATAGTGAGGAGCTCGTCTCATCACCAATCCTTCATTTGACCCTCTCTCCAAGCACGCTTGCAGAGGAACATGACATCTTGTGCCCTGATTCACAACCTCTAGAGGCTACCCAATCACAAGAAGATGACAGATGTGAACGGCATTTAAGGTCAAAGGAAGTAGTGGATGATGATGATGATGATGAGACACAGTTGCCATTAAATCAACCACTATTTCCGTCTCAAGACCTTGTTGAGGAGAATGTTATACAGTTGTCAATGACTGAGTATGTGGTGGGATCAAGACTTGAGGAGGATGATCAGAGTGAGGAAGTGGAGGAGGACTTGGTGGACGATGAGGTGACTGACCCCACCTGGGAAGGTGTAGAGCCGAGCGATGTCAGCAGTCCTGAGGGTGAGCCATCTGCAGCACCGCAACAGGCTGGAAGAGGCAGTGGTGTGGCTACAGAAAGAAGGCGGACCGCACCAAACCGGCCCGCAAATGTTCCACGGAGCACCCCCTTGCGTAAATCTACCTTGCCAAAGGGTAGGTGTTCCGCGGTATGGCGTTTTTTTAAGGAAAGTGCGGACGACAAAAGAATTGTAGTTTGCAACCTGTGCCACACCAGAATGAGCCGAGGCATGAACACTAGAAACCTCACCACCACCAGCATGATCCGACACATGGCATCCAAGCACCGTAGTAAGTGGGAGGAACGCCTGGATCGCCCATCTGTGTCTGCAGGCCACACCACTGCCTCCTCTTCCCCTGTTTTCGGTGCCGGCCAATCGCCTGTCGAAGGCACAGGCCCGCATACCTCCCGCCCTGCACCTGTACCATCTGAAGCACCATCAGCGACCACATCCACTTCCCTGTCCCAGCACAGCGTCCAAATGTCGTTACCCCAGGCATTTGAGCGCAAGAGAAAGTACCCAGCCACCCACCCACAGGCCATAGCACTAACCTCACACCTTTCCAAATTACTGGCCATCGAAATGCTGCCATTTAGGCTTGTGGACACTGAGTCCTTCCGCAGCCTGATGGCAGCAGCTGTCCCTCGGTACGCGGTCCCCAGCCGCCACTACTTTTCCCGGTGTGCCATCCCCGCATTACACCACCATGTGTCCTGTAACATCACCCGTGCCCTGACCAACGCAGTTACTGGGAAGGTCCACTTAATGACTGACACATGGACAAGTGCTTGTGGCCAGGGACGCTACATTTCCCTGACGGCACACTGGGTGAATGTCGTGGAGGCTGGGAGCGACTCGGACCCTGGGATGGCACGGGTGCTACCCACGCCGAGGATTGCGGGCCCTACCTCCATCAGGGTTTCCACCAGCACCTACGTTATTGGCTCCTCCTCCTCCGTTTCCACCTCCGAATTCTCTACACGCAGCGCCACTCCCCCATCAGCCAGTAGCTGGAAGCAGTGTAGCACTGCAGTGGGGAAGCGTCAACAGGCCGTGCTGAAGCTGATCTGCCTTGGGGACAAACAGCACACGGCCTCAGAGCTGTTGCAGGGGATTAGTCACCAGACCGAGCAGTGGCTCTCGCCACTCAACCTGCAACCAGGCATGGTTGTGTGTGATAATGGGCGTAACTTGGTGGCGGCTTTGGAGCTCGGCAAGCTCACACACGTACCATGCCTAGCGCATGTATTTAATTTAGTGGTGCAACGATTTCTAAAAACCTACCCCAATGTGCATGATCTCTTGACCAAGGTGCGCCGCGTGTGTGCACATTTCCGTAAGTCATCTACAGCTTCGGCCGGCCTGTTGAAGCTGCAGCAGCGCTTACAATTGCCAGCTCACCGGCTGCTGTGTGACGTGAGCACGCGCTGGAACTCCACCTTCCACATGTTGGCCCGGCTTTGTGAGCAGCAGAGGGCAGTAGTGGAGTACCAGCTGTTACACGGTCGTCGCCTCTCCGTTCAACTTCCTGTAATCAGAAGTGAGGAGTGGGAATGGATGTCAGACCTCTGCGAGGTTTTACGCAATTTTGAGGAATCGACACAGATGGTGAGCGGCGATAACGCTATTATCAGTGTAACCATCCCACTTCTGTGTCTACTGAAACGCTCGCTGCTCCCAATTAAAACCGACGCTTTGCATGTGGAAGAGGTGGAAATGCGGGAGGAAGAGCTTACACAAGGTGATAGCCAGAGCACCCTCACTTCGTCTTCTCAGCGACAATTGGAGGAGGCGGAGGAGGAGGAGGAGGAGGAGGAGGAGGAGGAAGACACGGTTGCCTCCGCTACAGAGGGTAGCCATGGAACTTTAGTTCCATCTCTTCAGCGTGGGTGGGCAGAAGAGGAGGAAGAGGATGAGGATATTGAGAATCATCCTCCTGGTGAGGACAGCGAAATCTTGACTGTTGGTACTCTGGCACACATGGCTGACTTTATGTTAGGCTGCCTTTCCCGTGACCCACGCGTTATACGCATTTTAAACAACACGGATTACTGGGTGTTCACCCTTCTGGACCCCCGCTACAAAGAGAATTTCTCATCTCTCATTCCTCCGGTGGAGAGGATAAGCAAAATGGTGCAATACCAGAAGGTTCTTGTCGAAAAATTGCTCCAAAATTTTCCATCTGACAACGCTGGCGGCAGAGTACGTGCTACCTTGGCCAACCGAGAAGGGGAGAAAAGGGGAGCACACAGCAGTTCCGAGAAAGGCAGGGCAACACTCTCCAAGGCGTGGGACACCTTCATGACACCCCGCCATCACCCTCACCCTGATGCGCAGCCTAGTGTCACAAGGAGGGAAAAGTTTTGGAAGATGGTGAAGGAGTACGTAGCAGACCGTGTCAGCGTCCTCAATGATCCCTCTGTGCCTTACAACTACTGGGTGTCCAAGCTGGACACGTGGTATGAACTGTCACTCTACGCCTTGGAGGTGCTGGCCTGCCCTGCCGCCAGCGTTCTGTCTGAGCGGGTATTTAGTGCTGCTGGTGGCATCATAACAGATAAGCGTATCCGCCTTTCCACCGACAATGCTGATAGGTTGACACTTATAAAAATGAACAAGGCCTGGATTTCCCCTGACTTCTCCACTCCACTGGAGGAAAGCCCCGGGGGAACATAAACTCACTTTATATATGTTATTTACAATGATGTGAATACTCTGTATTCCCATTCACCCCTTCCACCCAAAAAACGGGTATATGGTTGACTCTTAATCTTCTCATCCTCCTCCTCCTCTTCCATATGCCCTGTGCTATAATTTTTATATAGGGCCAGCTCACCAGCGGGCCCTGTGATATAATTTTTATATAGGGCCAGCTCACCAGCGGGCCCTGTGATATAATTTTTATATAGGGTCAGCTCACCAGCGAGCCCTGTTTGCCAATTTTTATATAGGTCAGCTCACCAGCGGGCCTTCTCATATAATGTTTTATTGGGTCAGCTCTCTAGCGGGCCCTCTCATATAATGTTTTATAGCGTCAGCTCACTAGCGGGCCTTCGCATATAATGTTTAGGATGGTCAGCTCTGCAGCAGACCCTCACCCATAATGTTTTAGATGGTCAGCTCAGCGCACGTTTCCCTCTTAATCATGGCCTCAGTTCTGAAAATCAAGGAAATTTTTGGGAGAATTTGCCTCTGCGCACGTTTCCCTCTTAATCATGGCCTCAGTTCTGAAAATCAAGGAAATTTTTGGGAGAATTTGCCTCTGCGCACGTTTCCCTCTTAATCATGGCCTCACTTCAGAAAATCAAGGAAATTTTTGGGAGAATTTGCCTCTGCGCACGTTTCCCTCTTAATCATGGCCTCACTTCAGAAAATCAAGGAAATTTTGGGGAGAATTTGCCTCTGCGCACGTTTCCCTCTTAATCATGGCCTCACTTCAGAAAATCAAGGAAATTTTTGGGATAATTTGCCTCTGCGCACGTTTCCCTCTTAATCATGGCCTCACTTCAGAAAATCAAGGAAATTTTTGGGATAATTTGCCTCTGCGCACGTTTCCCTCTTAATCATGGCCTCACTTCAGAAAATCAAGGAAATTTTTGGGAGAATTTGCAGATGATATACAAGTAAATATACAGCAAATATTGTTTGGTAACAATTTTTCGCCTAAAGTCGTTTTTATTTTCCTTTTTGTGTGTTTTACGGTCAGTCTGTAAAAATGGCGTACTACGGGCGAAAGATCGTTCCCAGCAGCGATGTTGGAGTCCAAGATGCATCCAGACATCCTCCCTATGCTGTCCCTGAACCATTTCTGTGGTGTTTCCATCCTTTTCTGCCCTTTTCCTATGGACCAGGCACCCTCCCCTCATCAGAGCAGGGGGTGCCTGGTGTAATGCTCGAGTCCTCCCATTGACTTCAATGGGGCTCGGGTGCTCGGCCGAGCACTCGAGCCTCAGGGGGTGCTCGGTCAGAGCACCCGAACACCCGAGCATTGGGGTGCTCGCTCATCACTAGTGTTAACCAATAAAATAGTAAATATCAGTGAACATTATATACAGAATCACAAATAAAATGTTAAAGGACCAGAAAACTTTTTATTATAGAAACAAAAAACAAATAAAAAAACATATATTATAGGGCTTTTCCTGCTGAATAAAATAAAGTTATTACAGTTTAAACGTTTTTTTTTTCTCCATTACCAATGCCCTCTAGTGGTGCAATTAGTTATGTTGCATTCAGTGGGAATGTGACTAACTAAAAAGCAGTCCCCTATATAATTTGATAGAAAGTGCTGAGTCATTTCTGCCAGCTTGAACTTTCTGGAAGTAAAGATGCTTTTACTCACTTCCTGAAAGTATGATCATTTATAACTTTTGAATAAAACAACTGTCAGCAATGGGTGTACCCTTTTTTTACTCAGCAGAAAAGGTGTGAATAAAACAGAAAAAGCCCTATATATACTTTTCATAAAATACATTTACATCTCCTTTAAAGATGATAACACAATCATGAACTTTTATCTGGCTCTTTATCAGATGTATTGCTCATAAATATTTGTGTTTACATGTGCATTCAATATTGACCTGTAGCATTAATAAGAATACTACTTAATTTAATTCAATTTAAAAATCACGTACTTGTAGTTAACACCTGAAAAAATGTGTTTTCCCTAAAACCTAATCCTAAATTTACATTTTAAAACATATATAGATTATCATATATAGATTTGGTTAATTGTTTTTTTGATGTTTACAATGAAAGATAAGAAGACAAGTGCTAATTTATAATAGTACCCACAGCACTTGTATTCAGGGAGGCTGTGACCTTTTCTTGGTTTGTTTACAGAAAATACAGTGCTATCACTTGTGGGAGTCAGTGAGCCCTGGAAAAGGCAAGAATATCTCCCCCCCATACATTTTGGTTTCAGGAAACATATAGAAATTTTTTCAGATGCTATCCTAGAGTACAAGGTATTTAAGTTAAAATTAACCCAGATCATTGTAGGTGTTATTTTTCATTTTATATTATTCAACACAGGAAATGGTGAGCTAATTGCATTGTAGGAGACTAGTAGAGTAAAAATGATACCTTTATTGGCTGAGTTGCTCTAGGATGCAAATTTTCAAGAAAATGTAGGTATCTTCTACAGGCATAATAAGAATGAAGGCTGAAGGCCGAATACAAAATACATGACAGGTTAAATACTGATGTAAATAATTTTAACATTTAAGTTCTACTGGCAATTAATATTCTTATCAGAATTGTCAATAAATAAATAAAGCTGCAGTAGCCTCTCTTTGCATTGCAGTCACAGTAGTCATATTTATCCCAAGTTAAATGTGTAAACCTTTATTTAAAGCAAACATACAAACCTAGCACAATTCTGGTTTTAAGGTTAGCCCTAATTTTGCACAGGTGTTGTAGTTAAAAAAAAATGGCTATTTCATTATTTAGGCTTGACAAGCTTCACTTTATATTATTAAGCAAATTCCTGAACAAGCGAACTGCACCATAGGGAACAAAAAAAAAAAAATCTCCAAATTCCCAATTATTTAATTGGGCTATTAACACCCTTTCTGATGCAACTTGCTTAAGACTCTCAAATATTCAAAGAGATAAAAGCCCCATTTAAATCAACCAGGATTTAGATTTTTTCCCTGTGGTGCACTTGGTTTGTTCAGGAATTTTCTTGGTGCATGTGATCAATTGTGTTTATCCTTGTAATGTTTCATTTAGCTGTTTCCATTTTGCACTTGCATCATTTATACATGTGTTCCTGACTACTTACCTTAGAGAAACTTTCCTTTCACAGCTAACTTGCTGGGGGAATTTGAGAGAGAACACGGAGTAAGTAAGGGAAGTGAGACTAATGCATTGTGATGAAACAAATGAAAGTAGGTGGGTTGTGAATCAGGGAAGAGAGAAAATAGTAGGCAGGAGAAGAGAGGAGGCAATGAAGGAAAATGCAGTGAGGGAAAGAAATATAGTCTTTTGGCATTGAAGCCAGCCAAGTCAAGTCTATTAAAGCTAATATTTCCTCAACAATAGATTCAGAACATGCTGGAGAGTCTGGACATAATGTTACATTAAAGTTGAAAAGAAATGTGCCTAGATGCTGAAGTAATCATTCACATTGATTTTATATTTGGTGTACATGCACCAAAGACTACAATGGCAAGGATAAGAGTAATTGGGACAAAATATGACAGGCAGTAAATGCCATTGGCACACATTCTTGCACATTTGAGAATTGTAAGAATCCTTTTAGAAACATAAAAAAGGTTACTTAAAAAAAAATTACCCAATTGTAATGTCAAGCAAGAGGTACTGATGGAGTTGTACCATCTGAAACAGAATACACAGAGTATGGGGTGAAGTAAAGAAATACATTAGTCCATTTGTGTTTGATGGTATAAAAGGACACATAAACACACACCAAATTCATATTAACTGCAATATATGCCATAAAAACATATTATCCAGTTGCATGATACATTGATTTTTTTTTTAAACAATTCTTAACAAATATCTCATTTCTGAAAACCAGAAACAGCTCCATCAGCTTTCCAAACAAGTTCCCATGGCAGTGATCAATCTGGTTCCTAGATGAATGACTCTGAATCTGTTGAGGAAACACCTGACAAGCATAGTACACCTAACATTCAAAGGATTGCAAGCCCCATAAATCAAAGTAATTTTGATTTTCCCCCTTTTGTAGCATCTAGTTTGCTCTAAAATGTCTCATCTAGCTTGATGAATAAACCAATGAATCTGAAGAAAAATATTCTCTTACTCCGGATTTCTCATTTGTTAATGAAGATATTTTTAATGATAACATAATGGAAGAAGTCATAGAAGTTATTGTAATCACTGAACAAATGGATAATGGTACATATGTTTAACATGTCTGCTAAAATTCAGTAATTTTCATGCTAATGCATACCTGCCTAGTAGCTTAGATTTGCAAGCACGTCCCTGATTTTGGCTCCCTGCCACTAGATTTTTTTTGTCTACGGTTTTGTCGTTCCTTTTAAAATTCACTTTCAATCCCCAAAAAAATCTGCATTGTTATGAGTTTCCATACATGATAATATAACTTGTTCTTGTGCTTTCCTGAAGTGTTGGTGTATGAGTAATGTCTGTTCCTCTCTACCAATTTTACAAGGTTTTCTGTTGGCATCACTGCTCACGGTACTATTTACCACAAGAGCTGCCTTATCACTTTTTCCTTATTCCAAAGAAAATTGTAATTGTGCAGCAAGAGATGCATCAGTCACTCTTCTTACATAATACTGATGTAAACCATCAAGATAAACGTAATAAAGCTGACGATCGACATAGTGAATTGGAGGTTCAAAACTGACCTGATGGTTTTCTTAGTGATGCATTGAAGAAAATAAATTATACTGACACAGAGGAACAAAACAATAATACATTAAAATAAAGAAGCAGCTGAAACTGATTCACCTGGAAATATTAAATGCATGAATGGTAATGGAAGACATGAAAACAAATTTTAGTGACATAGAAAGGCAATTTAGGTAAGATATCATCAATTATGCAGGTACAGAGGCATGAGATTAGAAATATTCAAATAGAGCAATACATTATTGGATGAGCAAATTTCATGCTTAAGGCAAATAACAGATAGAAATGACCCTAGCCATGTCTTATTTAAAAATCTTGGGCAATCAGAGGAATGTACAGTAGTGCAAACAAGAAACAAAGTACAAGGAGCCAGATTTAACCTTTTGAGTGCCAGAGAGCTATCCAACGCATTTTTATTGTTTCTTGCGTATCTTATTTGAAATTCATTTAAACTAACTTATTATTGCTTGAATTTTAAAATAATTAAAATAAAAACTTTTCATGACAAGATGGTTTTGTAACACATTATAAAGAAATGTTTTGAAAAGCCTTGCCTACAAAGGGTTAACAAAGATCCAAACTGAGCAAAGGTGCATATTTGTCAAGGCAACCATATGTCCAGCCTATGCTGATTATCAACTTATATGGCATAAAACCTTCCACTGTAACCATACAACTACCCTGAACCATAATTTATCAGTATATAGTTGCAGGAAAGAGAAGAAAGCTCACAGCGCGTACTCACCATAAAATATCCATATCATATTAAAATTTAATATAAGAATAAAGTTTGAAATATAGATAGCAGCAAGGAATGAGAGGGTTCTCCAGTCCCCCTAACATTAGGCCTAAACCCAAAAGTGAAAAACACATACAAAAAAAGACAATCCTGCGCTCCTCTATATACTGTGAACATAAGTGCCCTGTATTTAGCATATGTAATAACTCTTAGTAGATCTAAGTGAAAATAAGTGAGAATTTTGTTCCACAAATTGGCCAATCCGTGTGTAAGCTTACCACCAACGCCAAGGTATCTCACTTTGCGGTAAGTCCTACTCTAATACACCTATAAAGACCCTAGCTAAATAAAATTAAAATTAAAAACAGACATTCTCTGAAGAAAGATGTTATAATAAGCGCGTCAGTGGGGACCCTTTAAATATCTTTTTGATGTTTTTTATTTCTTGTGGGTCCCAGTGTAGTGCAATTAAAAACAGACATACAACAAGACAAAAAAAACAAATTAGGTATAAAGGGAGGACTTACCTGATACATGGCCCATAAGGGCCTGCATTGAAAACTATGTTCCATTTATATCCTTCCCCACAAGTCTTGTGAGGAATGGATGATACCAAACAGGCAAGGGGGATTACATACTGGAACAGGCCAAAAAGCCTTGTTCTTAAAGGCCAAGTGAGAAAGAAAAAAGAATGGTGAAATGAAATAAAGTAATCATGTGTTTTTATATCTTTGTGAATAAATTGGATAAAATGAGAAGCTGCTTAGTTGAGCTAAAGGAGATATGTGTGAAACAAAAGCAGAAAAGAGAAGAAAGCTCACAGCGCTTACTCACCATAAAATATCCATATCATATTAAAATTTAATATAAGAATAAAGTAGCAGCAAGGAATGAGAGGGTTCTCCAGTCCCCCTAACATTAGGCCTAAACCCAAAAGTGAAAAACACATACAAAAAAAGACAATCCTACGCTCCTCTATATACTGTGAACATAAGTGCCCTGTATTTAGCATATGTAATAACTCTTAGTAGATCTAAGTTTCAGGAATATAACACAAATATTTGCCCCTTTCAGGTTAATATACAGCAGTTGAGATACAGGATACTGAAACAGAACATACAGGTATCTATGATTTAGTGTTTCATTTTCTTTCATTTTTAAGTTTTAGGCCAATATGAAGAAGAAGTAGGATCAAAATCATAGTGAAATTGTTTCTTTTATTTTTATGTAACACATGTATTGAGATTATGTAAGAAAACAATTATTTTGACTATGGTTAATGGCCAAAGGTTAGATAAAACCAAAAAAGTTTTGTAAATTCCTAAACTGCTTATTGGCTTTTTAATTTTGGGTATCAAGGTTTTAAAAATATTTCCAAACATAAAGTCTCTAAGCCTATCCATAGTACTAGGACTCCACAGCACTGGAAGGTTGGATCACTAAAATGTATTTCCTGATAGAGACAGCCTCAAAGATCATACCATCACATTGAGAACTGACATTTGAGGAGACTACTATTACCCGGTTTGAGTGGGAGAAATAGAAGGAATGGAGTGGATTCATGCCCAGTGACGATCATGGACTATCATGACACTGGGATGAGAGACAGTCAGTGTCACATTGCCACAAGCAGCTTAACCCATCTCATGCTATACAGTACTATGGGTAGGATTTTTTTTCCTCTTCTTCCCTTCTCTTATGTGTTCAGTCTAGTTTGTCTAGTTTTGTTTATCTGTTTTCTTTTTTTCATAGGAATCATCTTGGCAGCCTGAAGATTTTGGTAATTTACACAATTATCCTTTCTTCTTGTGATATATATTCTGATGGACTAATTGAGGACTGATAGTTACACATTGTATAAGTTTTTCATACACAGAATTAGTGTGTGTGTGTATGTATATATAGATGTAAAATAACAAACAAAATAAGTATCTTGTAATACCTTTTTTATTGGACTAACAGAATTTTGGATTGACAAGCTTTCGGGATAAACTCCCTTTCTCAAGTCTAAAGCATTTGTGAGCACAAGGACACAGAATTCACAGTTAAAACAGTTATGACAGTTAAAACAGTTAATACATTGAATTCAAAGTTGTGTTGTTTGCTGGGGTTAACCCCCTGAGTGCCAGAGGGGCACGCAACGCATCTCTTTGCAGTGAGCCGTGTACCCATCCGGCACCCAAAGGGTCAACACAGCGGGACTGCATATATTAAGAATGCTCCTCCTTGCTTTTTATATATTTTTTTTTATTTATTTAATTTTGGGAGGATAATATATGATATAGTAGGAATGTGTATTTGGTTAAAGGATATATATTCTGTAATATGTATCTTACTTTATTATATGTATGTGTTTAGGTTAACATCATGTGAATGGTTTTTTGAAAATAATTTCTCTCCTTTTTTAATTTTTTTTTTTATTTCTATATGTCTGTATAGTAAGAATTCTCGTAGCTTGCTTATTCCATGTATTGTGGCATTTCTGCAGGATCGTACTCTGTTTTGAGGTTTGGGATTAATAACCACAAATGGGGATTTTATTCTCTTTCATTTACTCAGTGTGTGTTGCGGTCCTTAAGTGGAACGCGGAAGCGGATTGGGAGGCACGATGTGACCCTTTGAGGCTTGAGCGCATGAATGGGACCGCTTGCGTTCCATGTTTGGAGCGTGGCACTACACCGGAAGTTGTATTCACGAGTTGCTGGCGGGAATGCATCCTGTTTCGGAGTAGCTCCTGCAATGAGGTGCATACTATATATGGAATAGAGGTAAGAGGTTACTGTATTTACAATATTTAGCTCCTGAGGAAGTAACTTGGTGTTACAAAACGCGTTGAGCTATTGTATGTTTTTTTTTACAATTTCTGTTATAAGATTTTACTTGTTTTTAATTTTTTTTTTATAATTTTTGTATTTGGAATCCAATAAATCAGTTACTGATACTGCACCACAAAGTTATTTTCTATTTTTGGAGTGCATGTGGTGTTCTTCTGATTTCCTGTGCCACAAGTCCAGTTTCCCCTCCCATTAGAGGATTTCCTTTTGGGATATTATACTCCCTAGTGATCATTGGAAGTGAATGGAGGGGGAGAAGAAAGGAGGAGAGTGGTAAAGCTATATAGGAGGAAGACACGTGTGTGCATCCTAAAGAAACCAACCTGGGGTTTATACCAGGAGAGCTTTAGATACTGAGAGGCAGTATTATTAACCTCTGGAACAAGTGAGAGCAGTTACATAAGAGCACAGGGTGCTGGTGAAGGTCTTCACTGATTTACCAAATACTACGCTTAGAGAGACTTCTGCGCTTTTGTTTTTATTTTTTATTTTTGTATACAGAGTTTGCTTCTGGGGAGCCCCTACCCAACCCAAAAGCTGCGAAGGAATCATCTAGGCTTATATGTATGGTCCTGGTTTGTAGTTACAAGAATGTCTGCCTAACATTATATGTGACCAGTGTTTAGTGTTTATATCCTGTTTTGTTATTATATTGATACTGTCTACCATTTTTGTACATTTAGTGTTATAGTTTATTCTTTTCTTTTATATTATCCGTTTGAAGTGGCTAGGGTTTAAGTGGCGCTCTCTTTTGGTGCATTTTGGAGCAACACATTGGTGTTACTCCATTTTATACATTTAGATATAATTGTCTACAGCCTATTTTATCTTTGTATAATTTATTATATGGGTTACACCCCTATGAGTTACAAAGAATAAATGATGCATCATCATTCTTCAATAGGAAAGGAACTAAAGCAAGGTAAAATAGATGTCAGCAGAGAAGTATTTCTTAGACAAGCAGCACTCGCTACCATCCATGAGGTCAATGATAATTGAATGCAACCCCCTCTCATCTCAAGGAGTCATCAGTGGAAGATTACTATTAAAGAGAAAAGCCTGCTGGACCTGCCTACTGGACTCAGTATCTCCAAGGAGGATGAATGGAAAATGAAGTCTCTTTTGTTTCTTGTGAAGTCTTGGATAAGGGGCTTATCTGGCAATTCTTTAGTTCTAACTGTGAATTAGAGTAATTACTTATACAATGACTTGAAAACCATTAGATACAATATGAAACTTGGAAAATTATTCCATTGTCATTAATAAGAAAATACTGTGCATTAGTGAAACTAATATACTCTACCATATTTTATTTGATACATAATAGAGTATTGTTAATCTGGGATTGTTTATGAGATGTATCTTGGAGCTTGGTTTACTGTCTGATCATATCATTTATATACTCATCACTGAGGGTTAGCAGTAGTATATTGTAGACATTGAGTCTCTGAGTTTACTATGTCGGGATATGGATAATGGTACAGGTTTATAATTTAGTCATATTTTTAGCATATTATTTTGTCCTTTGGGAATTTGCACCTGCAGATGAAACATTGACCAACAGTATAGTTGTATACAGTTCTGTGTCTACACCCAGGGCTCATTTTAAATGCATAAGTGCAATCAATCCCTACAAAAATGTCACAGATTTTTATTTTTATCTTGCAGACATTATGTTCCATAAACATTACATAGATTACTTTAACTATCAGAATTGCAATAAAAATAATCATATAATGTAAGAAAATAAAAAGAACAGTATTTTGAAGCCTGTATATCAGATGAGTGATTCTGCTATGTTGGTGGCAACCAATATGGACAAGTTATAAGTGTATTCCACAAAGAAATATATATTTTTATTAAGCATTTGACAGTATGCAATGCAAAATATATATATATATATATATATATATATATATATATATATATATATATATATATATATATACAGGGCTCAAAATTTCCACTCGCCACTAGCCAATGGAGAGTGAAAATTCAGCCCTGGCGAGTAGAAATTCAGCCCTGGTGGGTATGTTATGGCTTGCAGTGGCGAGTAACTTTTCAGGTCTAGCTAGTAGCAAGGACTTCACATTTTAAGCCATATATATATATATATATATAAGCACTCACAGGACTTCCAAGGAGTGAAAAATGATATCTTTAATGGTCAACATTTCGGCCAGACAACACAGGCCTTCCTCAGGACATATATATATATTCAAGAAAATCTAAGCAGTCAATACAGCAAAGTTATTGAAGTTATTGGAATGAAAATTACCTATAACTTACACCAAACAATGCACTGGAGATTTCTCTAGTAGTTGAGAATTTAAAATCCTTAGTTAAATCAATGGCACTTTGTCCATGAGTTTCCCCACTTTGTCTTAGTACTTCAGACTGATGTGATTTTGTGTAATAAACAAGAGAAAGGTATTAGGTGATAAGTAGTGTTGAGCGAGCACCCCGATGCTCGGGTGCTCGGGTGCTCTGACCGAGCACCCCCTGAGGCTCGAGTGCTCGGCCGAGCACCCGAGCCCCATTGAAATGAATGGGGCGACACCAGGCACCCCCTGCTCTGATGAGGGGAGGGTGCCTGGTCAATGCCCCCTTCATCTCCGCTATGCCCCCTTCATCTCCGAATGCCCCCTTCAGCTCCGCAATGTCCCCCTTCAGCTCCGCTATGCCCCTCTTCCACAATGTGCCCCTTCATCTCCGCTATGCCCCTCTTCCACAATGTGCCCCTTCATCTCCGCTATGCCCCTCTTCCACAATGTCCCCCTTCATCTCCTCTATGCCATAGAGGAGATGAAGGGGGACATTGTGGAAGAGGGGCATAGCGGAGATGAAGGGGCACATTGTGGAAGAGGGGCATAGCGGAGATGAAGGGGCACATTGTGGAAGACGGGCATAGCGGAGATGAAGGGGGACATTGTGGAAGAGGGGCATAGAGTCTATGCCCCTCTTCCACAATGTCCCCCTTCATCTCCGCAATGCCCCCTTCATCTCCGCAATGCCCCCGTACCTCCAGTCCCTGGTGGTCCAGCGGAGCGTCTTCGGATCTGTGCCTCTTCCGGCACAGATCCCCGCCACCCGAACATGGCGGGAGAGCACATGGCGGTACTCGACGAGTACCGCCATGTGCCGAGCAGAGCGATGCTCGAGCCGATCCGAGCATCGGCCGAGCACGCTCGCTCATCACTAGTGATAAGACATAAATCCTTGATCATTTACTTTGGACAATTTGGCCAAAACAGCTTTAAGAACCATTTCAGAGATTAAATAATTACCCTCATCATTTGTTACAGTAATGTTTGAGGTTTTAGGCAGTTATGTTTATTATACCATTGGTAAGCACTGTGGTCAAGATTCAAGAATCCATTCATTTTACACACCATTTTATAGGCCTGTTAAGGACTTAATAAAATGCTACGAGTTTATTACAGGTGCTGTAGTTATTTTAAGAGCAACTTGGATATATCAAGTAGCCATCTGAAAACTGCATACATTCTATTAGGCAAAAAAATGCAAGACTCTAACAAATAAAGTTCAGTAACACTGAAAAACTTAGCTTTCTTTATACTTAGATCCATTTTCTGAAAGAAAAATAGGTACATTAAAGCCAACTATTATCAACAGATCCTAAGAGGAAGGGGTGAGATGGCAGGGCAAGGTAGAATTAGCCCTGCTTCAAATATGTAGTTAGTATTTTGGTTCTGTGCTGAACAAGAGTTGAAAATATACAAGGGGTGGGGTGCTGGGACTTGTGACTTTGGGCTTCCCCAAACATGCCTTCCTCTGTGAACCAGGTCACAGACTTCAGGACTCTTCATATACCAGCCTGGACACTTTTTCAGCACCAAGTAATAGTTACAGGCCTTATAATTAGTGCCATGCCACCTGTTCACATAAAGCACAGACATCCGTGCTAAGGCCCTGGAGCCATTTACATCTCACAGACATGGCTAATGTGGCCTTTCAGGCAAATTCAATTAAATAATTAAATGTGACCTGTTGAAAAACATAATGAATCACCAGAATTACTCCATCTCTTTTAGTACATCAGCCTCAGTATGAAATGAACAATTTTCCCTGCAACTGAGTAAATTTTATGCTACCTGAAAAGTGTTTACCAGCAAACATAATGAAACTGCACACCATATTATAACACTTAAATGAATGCTCCATATTTATATATACCTACCAGCAAATGCTGCTTACATATAAGGTATCATGCTATATAACCACTACAAAACTGTACATAAAACAGCAATGTATTTTGTTCTATTTGTTTTTATGCACTACACAGGATCTGTCTGTCACCCTGTTGACGTGATGGACACATAGCAGATGGTATTGACTTCTGCAAGAAAGGTGAGGATATCTAGAACACAAAATGGGAGTTAAGAAAATGAAAACACTGGGAATGTAATTACATCCATCTGACAGGATGGTTAAGTGGGGGAGGCACGCCTGAAGGGAAAGGATAAGGATAAATAGTTGAAAGTGCAAGGGTATTATTTAATGTTTTCCTTCTGGTGGCCAGGCCACACAAATAATTTCAGTTAGTTGACAGAAAAAAATTACACAAAACACAGGAACACACACTCACAGAGGCAGGGCACTCCTGTAACAATAATATATTAAAAAAATGCCTTGGTGCTTCAAAATCAGTAATATAGTATATAAGTTATTGAGTCAATAACCAAAAATAGGAACCAAAGGGCCTTCCTCAAGACAACATGATCAATACAAAATAGAGCCTTGAGGAAGGCCCTTTAGACGGCTGAAACGTTGATATATATAATTGTTGGAGGTTTATATATTTGATAAAAATTCCCTAGCAAGAGTAACAGTTTGGATAGTAAAGATGTTTCCATTGAAGTAGTTGGCCCAACATTAGAGTACTTTTTAAGGTTCATGTAATTCATTGAGTAGCATTGAGTGGCTGTCAAGCAATAAACTAATTATAAATGGATTTCTAAGATACATTATGAAATCACCATTATAAAAAAATGGTTGCCAGTTTTTTTAACCCCTTATCGACTGGCCGCACACGCACCTTGCGATCCGTTAAGGACCACAGAGCATTTTTTTTTCCTGCGGCTGTGTTCCGGACTCCCCGAATGGCATGCAGCCGCGAGGGGAGCCTGGAATTCCATGACGGTCCAGTTCCGTAATGGGTCCTTAAGGGTATAACAACCCATGACGGAACAGGACCGTCATGGGTCCTTAAGGGGTTAATAAAAAATATGTTTTAGACACTGTATATATACTGTATTATTGTAATCATATCTATTTCTTATTACACTGCTTTGAATTATGTTGACCTTATCTAACAACAAAGATTGACAAACATTTTCCTGTAATCTACAAAAAATTATTGCCAGAAGAAAACCAGGTTCTAAGGATGAATGTATCTGGTTGTCATGGAAACGCCATTTAAATAAACATTTATGCCAGGTGCATTTTTTCACTTAAATTTAAAGAGAAGTTATAGCGTTGGAATAAATGGTTCTTAATCAGAAACTGGCAAAACTTTTCATTATAAAAGTAAAACATGAGAAAAAGTCACAGGAATTCCAACAAAAAGTGCAATTTATCTGCTTGCTTTCATTGCAATGAAATTGATTATGGTAATGAAATTATCTTCCAAGGTGTGTCAGCTTACTGCATATTGTTAGTCTGTGCTAAAGCTGCTGGAAATTTGAGCTGGCTAGTTTAGAGGCAGACAGAGAGTTGGAGATGCTTGATTTTAGTAGTATTGGTGGTAGCCAGTTGTTATCTGGGTAGGTGTGGTATGGAGAGTGTGTGTGAGAAGAGAAATAAATAATTATAAAAACAAACAAGTGACAGTGACAGTCAGACATGCAGGTGACTTTACATGAGCAGACTTCTGAAATTTGATTGAGACTGTGTTTCATATACTACACAGTTGTGATTTACAAAATCACCTTGTGGTGAAATTCCAGAGAAATTGTTTTCATTTTACTGATAATTATAATAATGTATTCTCAGGCTTCCACAATGAGTTTTCCCCATGTATTTCCACCATGCTAAAAAGGGGGTGTGAGCTTCCCACATGTTATTCGTCTCTGCTTGGGAGAGAGAGAAAACAGCTGAACTTTTGATGCCAGAGGCAGACATGCAACAAGGGAATGCTGAAGTTTCTTGATAGGAGTATTGGTGGTAGTTGTTCACTGGGGTTGGGTTTGACAAGGAAAGGAGAATGTATTAAATAAATAACAAAATAAACACATACATAAAAAATAAATAAATAATACATACACATTTGGACCGATAAGTGACAGACAGGTGATCCAAGTTCCTACCTGAGCTTGTAGATTCTCACTGAGATCAAATGAGTGAGTGGCAGATACATCACAGATATAAATACATCATGCATTCAAGGCAAACCAATAGGAACAACTTGACATATCATGTGTATTTTCACACACATGCATGCTTACTCCTACTTCCTCAAGTGGGAGAGGAACAAGCAGATACTGAGGTTGGGTGGTGCTGCTTGTGTGCAAACTGTTGATTCTGAATCAATAACACAGGTGTAATCTCTTTCTGTACTGTACAGGTAAAATTAACACTTCAGTCAAGTTGAAAGAGAAATAAAAAAAGCTCCTGCTGAAATGTTGACACTAGCTATGTGTACAAGCAGATAGACAACGTGTGACAACTTGAGTTGCTTGTGGTTGCAGGGAGGTGTTGGTGTGATCTATTTGTAGACAGACAGGAACAGTTAAAAAATAAAATCCTTTTAACTGATATGTGATGGTTGGATAAAGGCAGAAGATCCTTGACATGAGTTATGCTGAGATTGACACTGACATATACTAGAGACAGAGATATACATCATACCTTAACATACATTAATATCAATATCTAGCATCACTCTCAAGCTCCTGGCAGACAGTTCCAGAATTTTTCCTCAACTCTTCATCCTTTTCTGTGACAGGTGGTGTTTGTGGGTGTGACTTAGATGTAGGTTGTGAACCTGGTTTCACGTTCACAGAAACTGTAGGCTCAGAGCCACCAGGGGAAAAACACATTTGACCCTTTCAGAAATTCACTCCATTATCCTGGGAATCTAGTGGCAGTGGTGGCAACACTATCTGCTGGTGGGCTCTGAGACTCAGGGGGATGTGATGGAGGTGGTGGCAGTACTATCTGCTGCTGGTGGGCTCTGATGACCACTGTTGCTACTAGAACTACTGCTGTTGCTACTTGATTCCTCCACATCAGCAGCAGCAATTTTACAACTCCTCTTACTCATTTACACACACACACACACACACACACACACACACACACACACATGCACACACACACACAAACAATCTGGCACTGCAATGCAACAAATTAAAAGAGCAACTGGTATACTGATGCTCACTCTCTCTGACTATACAACTACTACTAAGTGTAAACTGCAAGGTAGGCCCCAATGGGCCAGATGCTGTGAACGATGAGTGGGGTTTGAGGCTGGCTGGCGATGGCTGCTCCCTAGGCTGCCTTGCTGTGGCCCAAGCCAGGATAAAGATGCTGGCCGCAAGCCCAGGTTAATACCAAGTGAAGGAATCGGCCTGCACCTTGGATGGCAGCCTAGAGAACAGTTACTACCCACTGAGATTGGAGAGATAATAGAACACACAGGCTACCTGTAGTACCTGCTGACAGTTGCTGAACAGGGATGCTGAGACTTGGAGTTCGACTGGAGGGAATGAAGAGTAAAAGGCAGGCAGGTTCGACAAAGGAGACTAGGGTAGCAGACAGGATAGTCAAAGAAAGACAAGATGCTTGACTCCCAATTCAAGATAAGACTGTTGGTTGAAGTTTGACTGGTAGTCCGAGCACATATGGAGGAAAGGAGACTCAGAAACCACATGAATTGAAGAAGTCACTTACAAGCCAGCTCAGAATCATTTAGGTGATCAAATGAGCCAAGGTCGGTAACAAGTGGGCAAAGCAGTACAAGGTGGCAGACAGAACGGTAGTCGAACAATATAAGCCAAGGTCGATAACAGGATATCAGACAAACACTGTACCAAATCATAGAACAGGAGAGAAGTCGAAGAGAAAGCCAGGCCAATACACAAGGTAAACAGTTTGAAAGTAGACAGGAACTACAGGTCATGAACTGTAAAAGACCAGAGAACACACAAAACAAGACGGGGCTCCTGTCACCTCTGAACTTACAGCAACCACCAGAGGGAGCTGGGCAGCCCTAAAACTAATATCTTTCTGCTGTACCTTTACTGGCAGTATAATCCTTGTGTTTGTGTTTATTAGTATGTTCCTTTGTATAATAAGAGGGTGGGAACATACTAATAAACACAAACAAAAGGATTATACTGGAAGTAAAGGTACAGTAGATGCAAATCAGTGTTAGGGGCTGTCTAGCTCCCCTTGGTGGCCGAGTGACAAGGGTTGGGAATCGCGGCAGTGAGGGGCACATAGATGGAAAGGGAGTTCACAGACTAAAGGATGGGTGCCCTGAACTTTATATTCATGTTTTATTTATTTTTAGGTTGTCAGTGGACTGGCTCATTGTTCATGTCCCACGGAGGTGCCAGTAGCGCCGGGATGATGTGTGGGATCAATGCATTTTATTTACCATTTGGACTGCACAGAGGGGGCACTCAAGGGGTTAATTCAACATTATACATTATCACCATGTTTGTGTTTACCATTAAGTGTGCTATATCAGAATGTCGCTCTATTGATTGAGGAGACATTTTGATCTCACTCATTTGGTTCTGGTAATATTTTAACTCGCCTTTTGTTGGTTGCCTAATACATGGCGATATTTCAATAGTGAACAGTTAATACTGGCCAACCACATCATCTATTTAACATAAAGTGCAACACTGTGCCATCAAAAAATAATTACTAATTTCTCAAAAACTATTTATCTTGCAAGCAAATATCTAACACAAGCACAACATACAAGCAGAGTTTAATTTTCTTTAAAATTAACTAAACTTATATTAGATTGACAGGTCCACTTTAAAGGCACATATATCTAATTTCCCCATGAATCTTTATTGACCTATAATTGGAAGGAACTTGAAGCATGAAAAGTTACATAAACGTACCTTCAAACTGTCTCAGTACTTCACATTGCCTTCCACTTCCTTGCTGCATCTAAGAGCACCTTCTGCATATGCATATGGCAATAATTATCTGAAATAATAAACCATTTCTGGGAACCTGAACATTCATGGGCCAGCAGATGTGTCAACCTACTTAACAATATAACAGTGTAATTTATTTCAATCAAGGTGATACAGCACAAGAAAATAAATAATTGGAGATCTGAAACACAAACAGTGCAGTATTTTTAGATGCTTTGCAGGCACTGAGTCTGATGTACTAAGAAGATCCATCAGATCAATTCTGAGGCAAAACAACTGAACCATAGGGCACAAGTAAAAATCCCCCCAAATTCCTGTTGATCTAATTGGTGCTTTTAATCCCTTAAATGCTAGAATGGTCTTAAATGCATTGCTTCACAATGTATTGGAAACCTCGCTAGAATTCAAGTGGTTAAGAGCCTCATTTAAATCAAGGGGAGTTTTTGTCCTCAATGGTGCAATTGGTTTTCCCAAGGATTGTTATAGGTTTTAGCACATCAGCCTCATTGTGTGGCATTTCACATTTAGCACATCAGACCTACTGTGTGGCATATTCCATTTAGCACATCAGTCTCATTGTGTGGCATATCACATTTAGCACATCAGCCTCACTCTGTAGCATACCCCATTTAACACATCAGTGTCATTGTGTAGCATATCACATTTAGCACATAAGTGTTATTGTGTGGCATATCACATTTAGCACATCAGCCTCACAGCATATCAGCTTCACTGTGTGGCAAATCACATTTGTTAAATCAAAGATTAAAACAGAATTTTCTGAGAAATTGAACATTTGGAGCAAAGGCTGAAAAATAATCCTTTGTGCTACACATTCCCAACTCCGTTGTCAAATTAAAATTTGTTTTTAGTTTAAAATGGGTAATATCTAGTGTTGAGCGAGCGTGCTCGGCCGATGCTCGGATCGGCTCGAGCATCGCTCTGCTCGGCACATGGCGGTACTCGTCGAGTACCGCCATGTGCTCGCCCGCCATGTTCGGGTGGCGGGGATCTGTGCCGGAAGAGGCACAGATCCGAAGACGCTCCGCTGGACCACCAGGGACTGGAGGTACGGGGGCATTGCGGAGATGAAGGGGGCATTGCGGAGATGAAGGGGGACATTGTGGAAGAGGGGCATAGACTCTATGCCCCTCTTCCACAATGTCCCCCTTCATCTCCGCTATGCCCGTCTTCCACAATGTCCCCCTTCATCTCCGCTATGCCCCTCTTCCACAATGTGCCCCTTCATCTCCGCTATGCCCCTCTTCCACAATGTCCCCCTTCATCTCCTCTATGGCATAGAGGAGATGAAGGGGGACATTGTGGAAGAGGGGCATAGCGGAGATGAAGGGGCACATTGTGGAAGAGGGGCATAGCGGAGATGAAGGGGGACATTGTGGAAGACGGGCATAGCGGAGATGAAGGGGGCATAGCGGAGGTGAAGGGGGACATTGCGGAGATGAAGGGGGCATTTGGAGATGAAGGGGGCATAGCGGAGATGAAGGGGGGCATTGACCAGGCACCCTCCCCTCATCAGAGCAGGGGGTGCCTGGTGAAATGCTCGTGTCGCCCCATGCTTTTCAATGGGGCTCGGGTGCTCGGCCGAGCACTCGAGCCTCAGGGGGTGCTCGGTCAGAGCACCCGAGCACCCGAGCATCGGGGTGCTCGCTCAACACTAGTAATATCACAATATTAAGTGAAGATGCAACAAAATCATTGACTCACTGGATGTTTCTAAGTATATAACTTGATAGCAGATAAAAAAGTGTATCTATTAATCTTGGTATTCTTAAAAAAAAACTAATTTTGAAAAAATGTTCTTATGTCCGTTCCAACATTTCTTGAATTCCTCAAATGCATATACACTAATACCACTTCTGTTGAAAAGCTTATCCACCAAATATCAAAGTAAAAAATAGCATGTTTTATTTCATTTAGTCTCTGAAAGTTAATTTGTACATAGGGTTGGATTTTCATGTGAGGCAGACCTATGTAACTGTCACAGTTTTCAGGCAAAGAAGGAACACCAGTGGGAGCAGTAACTGATGTCAAGTTTATACTCTGGGTCATGTGAACAGAGGCAACAGATAGCGAGAGCAGACCTGAACCAAGGAACCCCAAGACTAGTGGTCAGGCATGCTAGGAATGTATGGAGCAAGTAGTCAGCCAGAGCCACATGTCAGACTCGCCAAGGACTACACAGAGCGATTATCAGCAAAAGACATAGGTCAGACAAACCAGGGACCACATGGAGAGAGATAGTCAGCCAGAGCCACAGGTCAGAACTGATGCGGGTAGTCAGACAAGCCGAGGTCAACACGAAGTGAGTTAGTCAGCCAGAGTCACAGATCAGAACTGTTATGGGTAGTCAGACAAGCCGGGGTCAACATGGAGCGAGTTAGTCAGCCAGAGCCACAAGTCAGAACTGATCTGGGTAGTCAGACAAGCCGGATCACACACTGAGCGGATTCTGAGATAAAGCACAGGTCACAACAGAGCACAAGAGACACTAGCGGAAACACCACTTAAGGGCAATGACTCCTAGGCCCGAGGAGGTTAATAAAGGTGCAGATAGAGGCGGGAACCAATTAGGCAAAACAGAATAGGCCCATAAAGAGGCGCACAACACAGCACCCATTCCATAATGTCAGAAATGCGGAAGTAGCCACAAACAGAGGAAGGAAGCACAGGATCCCTAAGAAACACACCAAGAAGCCCTTAGACACACTCATAACCACATCCCCACTTCTCACATATCTCCACCACAGACCCATCTATAGTTAATTGCCACAGAAAATACCCTTAGTGTATACAATCCAGAAAAAAGGTCTTAATCATTTGGCTGCTTTTTCTATCTTTTTTCTATATAAATTGGTATATAGATCAGATGCCATAATTCAGGAGCAGTTTATGTGAAACAGGGGGCAATGGGATTGCTCTGGCAACTGCTACAACCTAGACTATAGGAACATCTTAGATTTGCCTCAAAGTTTGGTGTTCTAGGAACTTGCATACTCTGCCTAATTGGAAAGCCATTACTATTCACACATTTGCCAATGTACTAATCGGGATGCATTGTAACAACATTTTGATTTCATTTTGATGCTATATAAAGGATAGCTGAAAAGTAAAAATATTAGGCAATGAACTGAGTTAAGAACATAAGTGAAAGAATACTTCTGTTCATATAGGAAGTGTAATTTGTCAAAATGCTGAGGTAATGAAAAATAACAATGGTTTAACAAATAATTATCATCTTGAGACAAGTGTTCTTAAAAACACTTGTTAGTTTGGAAGGTGCCATTAACAATAGTGCAGCATGTCATAGTAGGACCAGTACACTAACTGGGTATCAAAAAGGTTATAGGCAAGGGAGGTGCATAAGGGTCCTATGAAAAAATTTGGATGTCTTCTCCCTTGTCTAATACAAACATATAGCGTACAAGCAGATCTAAATGTAAACTAAATTCTTACCTATAGGATTAAGCGATTCCTATTATTTAAGAGACGAACTTACCAAAGTAGAAATCTATACTACAGGTGGAGAGAATACAAAGATGGAGTGAGTGAGTAAGGAAAAGGGCATAGCAGAGCTGGTTTTCAGCCAGGTCATGCCATGTCTGTGACCCTGTACCTGTCACATCCGTTCCTGTATTGACATTTGTAATCTCTGTCTCTGAGTCTTTCTGTTGGCTGGTTTGCATTTATCTCTCTGGCTTCCGTGCAGGTACATGTGCGTTCTTCAAGCTATTTGCAGATTGCTGTTTGTTCATGAAGTTGTTCCAGTGTTTTGACCTTGGCCTGCTCCAGCCTTACTTTGTCTTGTCCTTCTGACCTGATTTTATGACTCTCTGGTATCCAACCTCGGTCTGTCTATGACTAAACCTTCTTCTATTACTTTCCAGTATCTGACCTCGGCCTGTCTATGACCAAACCTGCTTCTACAATTCTCTGGTATATCTTACCTCAGCCTATCTATGACTAACCCTGCTTCTACAACTCTCCAGTATCAGACCTCTGCCTGTCTACGACCAGTCCTGCTTCAAGGACGCTCTTACATCTGACCTCGGCCTGTGTACCACTAACCCTGCTTCTCTGACTCTCCAGTATCCAACCTTGGCCTGTCTATGACCATCCCTGCTTATAAGACTTTCTGGTATTTGACCTTGGCCTGTCCTTAACCTACTCTTATCTATCGACAACCCGGTCTGTTCTCAACCACCCTGCAGCTGAATCTTCAGGTATCAGCTCATATCATGTTCCAGACTTCTTGCTTCCTCGACTCGTAGTCCCTGCCTTAACTGTACCTGCAGCACTTCAACTGTTTTTCCATCTCTTGGTCATTTGAGTGGTCTGCCTCCAGTGGTGTTCGGGTGTACCCATCCAGCTATTAGGCTCAGCCTGCACCTTTAAACCCAGATTTACAACAGCAAGGGTACACTCTTCACTGCCATTGCTCCCACGGCACACTCTCCAGCCAACTCTCCCCAGCTGCTAGCAGAGAAATCAGGTGAACACCCCAGTTACTACCTAGCCTAATGTTACAGTACTTCCTTGTGACCCAGAATCTTTTATCTGTGGCCTTTGGAACTTTGGGGTCTTTCTTTTTAGAAAATAATACCTGGGATAGTGAGAAAGAAGACAGAGGGAGGCAAAGGAGGAGTGAGTGAGTAAGAAGATGAGCAATGGAGGGAGAAGACTGAGGAATGAATACAATGGAAGGATGGAGGAACTTTCACAACTCTGTAAAACTGGTGACTGAGACCAGTCATGCTCTTAATTGTGAAATATTATATATAAATATAACATTAAATCCTAGCATTACTATATCTTTAGTAATGGTTCTCTCAAAGACTATGATTTGTTTTCCTTAGGGGGTCTTCCATATGTTTTAAAAATGTAAAGGAGTCTTCAATTTATGTAGACATCAACTTCACTGCTCTATCAACCCCTACATCTTTTCCTACATTTACTTCCATTTCTTATATATTGTGGAACACCTGGATACTTGTAATATGTTTGGGCAGAGAGGTGATTTTAAAAAAATTACATGATTAAAACCTATGAGTTGTTTACAGACCTTTTGTCCTAGAATCAGACTAATCTTCCAAAAATGTTTGAGCGTGTCACCGTCATCATAATATTGCAAAGATTTGGAGACCTCTTTAACATTCCATAGGTTAAAACCACTGTTACATCATTGTAAATGTTCATTTGTACACTATTGTGCAGTTTGTCTGCCATATTTCTCTTTTAATACTGTCCTAAGATCCACGCTCACCTAAAGTATGATTCTATAAGCAAGAGCAAAAAAGGGCTATAACGAAATAAACAAAAACACACCCTTTTTAAACAGCATTACACTACTGGTAAATTATGTCAACAATACATATGTGCCCATATAGCTTGAACTCTGTTTTTGCTTGTTCATTTTTATTGTACACCCATCCAGGTGCTAAGTCACCTCTTTACTTTAAAACTTTGGCTCTTCCAGGAGAGTAGATGTCCCTCTGAGTTTCCAGAACAGATGTACTTTGTGTTGGAAACAGGTGTGAAGACAATGATACACAGTAAAGTACCACAGCTGTCTTTTGCTCTTAAATAACTGACATTTGACCATGGCCCTTGCCTAACCAAATTTTCTGTGTGCATTTGATACTACTGCCTGATCTTGCACTTTTCTGCAACCTGTTGTGACCTTCTGCCTGTGATCTTGGCTCTGAACCTTATTTTATAACCCCACCCTTTGGCTTGTTATCTCAGCTACACAGCTTCCCAAACCTTTGGCTTGTTACCTTCTTTGTGAATCTGGTCTCTAGTCCAGATTTTGGCAGCCACTGAATATAAGTACTCATGCTTGGACTCAATCCTGTGTCCTTTAATTGGTAACCTAAAGTGCATCTGTTACTTTGTTCATTTTTTTTATCAAGTAAATGGCAGTAGAGACGGATGCGTGCGCTGTAGTCATGCGCAGTACAGACTGCCCACACCATGGCTAATATGGAGCAGGGCACTCCGAATTCAGACCTGAGTCCTCTCTGTGCACCTCAGGTGAGCAGAGAGGACTCCAGTCTGAATTCGGAGTGCCCTGCTCCATATCAGAGCGGCACAGGCCGTCTGTACTGCGCATGACTGCAGCTCCTACATTGTTGGCCCGTGTACACAGGCTTTAAAACTAGTTATTAAATAACTTAATATGATCATTTGATATTGGATCTGTGTTGAAGACACATTGTCGTCTCCACCATAATATCCTCTTAAATCCACCACCAATCCTCTATGCCTTCGACATGTTTATTATTTTCGACTGTACACTTTGACAATGGCTCAGTTCCATATGGATATACAGGTTATTGAGCCTTTTCCATGTGGAAATGCAGGTTAATGAGCAGGGCCAGATTACCCAATAGGCAGAGTAGGCAACTGCATAGAGCTCCAAATTTTGAGGGGTGCCTCAGCTGGGCTGACCATACCCAGAACAATTTCAGTGTCCCTGCACCAGTTTTATATGCCATTACAGGCTATTATTCAAAGTTTTTTTTCTTCTTGCTTATTATAGGCCAAGGTTATTTTCTGTGCCAAGAAACAGTAGATGGGACGTGGGGTGGGGTTATGTGAGAATTGGGGGTGACCATGGGCAGAGCTCAGAGCACCTATAATGCCTTGCCTAGGGGAGCCTGTGTTTATATGTTAATGTGGCTGTTTACCACATGCACTAAACTCCTATAGCAGTTTCTACTGTTGAAGTTCAAAGTCCTCTGACTTCCAACATCACCTACCTTAGAGTGGCGATGCTGGGATGCCCCTGTAGCTTTCTATGCAGTAACATCCCTCAGTCAGTTATAAGCATGGAGGGTTGTCATGCTGATGGTGATGTGCAAAGGATGCCCTCCCTTACACATCACCAGCAGTAAACAACCCTGAAGTACGAGAACATCCTCCCTGCTTCCCCACTTGCTCAGTGTGGGGGTGGGGGGGCAGAGAGGATCCTCTGAGCACCACAAACAGCATGATTCTCAAAACCCTTTGAGTGTCAGAGGGATGTGTGTTGCACAACCCTTTGACTTTCAAAGGGTTAGAAAAGTACAGTGTAACAACCAGTAAACAATCATCCCCTCCCCTCTGTGCAGACACATAAAAAAATTTGGAATTTAACCATTTGGCTTGTAGAGATGTCTCCAAAGCATTGCAAACATGCTTTGAAATGTGTTGGAGACACTTCTAGCTCCCAAAGTGTTAAAGAAATGTAAGTAAGTTACACAAACTGCTCCCCCCCCCTCTAAGGAAGAAGAGTCCATCTAGATTTGATGGATTGGCTTCCACTTACTGGGGTACTGTTTTGGATAGGACTGGACAGGGGGGCAAAGCCTTCCTGCCCAATGCTGTCCATATCACTTCAGGAACAAGGGCAATCTTCTTTTTTACCTCTCACTCTCTCCCCCATCCTCCCTCACATATTTGCCATTCTGCCACCCCTCCTCCACCGGTTCTTAACACTACCACACCTCCTCCACCCTTTACCAACTCTGCAACACCTTCTCTGCCAATTCAAAACTCTGCCACCTTCCTCCGTCCCTTCCTCTCAGCCACCTTACTAGTGGCAAAAGGGACAGAGGAGGGGTTGCAGAGTGGTGAACCAGTAGAGGATGGGGACAGAGCAGAGAATAGGTGGAGGAGAGGTGGAAGTGAGGTAAACGGACAGAGGAGACACATGAAGGGAATTGAATGCGGAGCTGAAAATAAATAAACTATGGACTTAACCACCAAGCCACAGAAGGAAAGCTATTGGCAACAAATCTTCACTATGAATTTATTTGTCTGAATTTTTTTGAACTCGTTGATTGCTATAAGTGTCTCCAACATATTACAAAGCAATGCTTTGGAGAGAGTCTCTATCAGCCAAGGGGTTAGATTCTATTTTATTTATTTTTTTAATAATTTTATGTGTGAAGAACAAAAATGAAAAAAAAAAAAAAAACTACATAAAATGCAGCTGGGAGGATGTTTGCGTATTGGTATACTGTATACTGTACTTACTACATTCCCTTTGAATGCCACAGGGGTGTGAACTGCGCATCCATACATACCTCATAAGGTAAAGGGGGTGATGCTGTTAGTAGTGCCAAAGCCCAAAAGGATCCTTTCTGTTCCATCAATGAGCAAATGGAGAAACAGAAAACATGTTCTCAGTCTTCAGGGTTGCTGGAGTTATGTAAGAGAGAGCATCCTTTCCACATTGCCATCTGTTTGACAGCCGTTTATTTTGGCAATGGGCGAAAATGATGAAGATGTTGAAGTGGTTTTCACAGTTTTGGAACACAACGGGACCTTTAGCAGAAATTTCCTAGTATGTCTTTCTTTGGGTTCTCTCTTGGCTGTGCACAAATGCATCTCTGGTGTAACAACTGGCAACAACAATATCAGTCATTTGAATTGGTTTAAGACATTGAGGGCCATTAAAACAGCCATTAGGGCAAAAATTGGCTAAAGTCCCGTTAGAAAAAAGTGTTAATGCGCTATTCAATTGCTCTACCAGATGAAAGCACAACGGATGTTAGGCAGCAGAAAAGGTTTTGCAGCCGAACATCTGTTTTGTGAGTTAAGTTCCCAAAACGTGGCTAAATAGGGCCAATAATGGGAACATCAAAGGGAAAACTAACGATCGGTGCCTGACACACTGTCATGCACTGATCATTAGCTTATCTTTGTTACACTTACCTGTCATCCACTGTCCTTCTTCTATCTTCCTTCTTTTTCTCATATCTTCTTTCTGTCAGAGACTGTACATTGTCATTAGTGCCCAAGAGAACCAGTATGACAGGTTACAGTGATACTGAATAGAGTAGGCACACAAAGCACAGAGAGACAGATAAATGTATAAGTTTTATTTAGTAATGCAACAGAGAATAAAATAACATAAGCCAGGGGTTGGTAACCAGAGAGGATAGTCAGCCAGGCCAGAGTCAGGAACCAGAGTGGGTAGTCAGCCAGGCCAGAGTCAGGAACCAGAGTGGGTAGTCAACCACGCCAGAGTCAGGAACCAGAGAACATAAGAATCAGGACATAGCAGGGTCAGGAACCAGGAACTAAGTCAGCCAAGCCAAGGTCACAACAGAATTTACAGCAAAAAACAATAATGTACAGACACCACGCAAGGGCACTGGATAGGTGTCTACTGCAGGCATAAATAGGCCAACTAACAGACGGAGCTTGCCCAAGGCCCGCCGCAACAGGAGCTAGAAAAGGTGCGTGCGTCCCCAATGACGTCACATGCACAGGCACCTTATGGAAGGGAACGGCCGCACTAGTCTGCGGGACTAACAAGCTTCACACGGCAGGTCCCTGCGGTTAGAGAGAAGCCAGGCTGGAGCCCCAAGCCCTAGTAACCCTGCCATCTGCCCAAGGAGGAGGGAGATAGAGGACAGCAGATTGGCCAAAGAGAAGGTGCCGTCCCTGTGGCTGAGGAAGACCACAACAGCCAAAACGGAGCAGGGCCCCTGACAGTACCCTGCCCTCAACAACCCCTCCACCGAGGTCGAGGTCCAGGTTTGTCTCGGAATCGGGTATGGAATGGTCTGCGAAGAGCAGGAGCATGAACGTCAGAGGATGCCACCCAAGACCGTTCATCGGGTCAGTAACCTTTCCAATGAATCAAATATTGCAGTTGACCCCAGGACAACCCGGAGTCTAGAATACTCTGAACCTCATACCCTACATGATTGCCCACTACCACAGGTCGAAGTCGAGGAGTACTAGAGGTAAATCAATTGCAGACCAGCTGTTTAAGAAGAGAAACGTGAAATTAATTGGAGATCCGCATTGTGGCTGGGAGGTCTAGGGCGTATGCAACTGGATTCACCCGGTGGAGTATACGGTAAGGCCCAATAAAGCGCGGAACCAGCTTCTGATTAGACAATCGGAGATCCAGGTTACAAGAGGATAACCAAACTGTCTCCCAGATCTGGTAAAGAAGGTACTGGAAGACGTTTGCGGTCGACATGGAGCTTCTGCTGCTGCCTGGATCTATGCAGGTTTCTCTGCACATGTACCCACGTGGAACATAGTTTTCTAAGATGATCTTTCAATACTGGAATGTCATGGGGCGAAAAGGAGGTGGGCAGCAGATTGGGTTGGAACCCATAGTTTGCCATAAACGGAGACATACGAGATGAAGAGTTAATAGCACAGTTACGTGCAAACTCTGCCCAAGGTAACAGGTCCGACCAGTTATCATGGTGATCCGAAATATAGCAGTGCAGGAATTGTTCCAAAGCTTGGTTTGACCATTCAGCAGCACCATTAGACTTGGGGTGGTAAGCTGAGGAAAAGGAAAGCTGGGTGCCCAATTGTTTGCAGAAAGAGCGCCAAAATCTGGAGATGAACTGGCTCCTGCGTCAGAGACTATCTCCTTGGGTAATCCATGGACTCTAAAGACCTCCAGTGCAAACACTACTGCCAACTCCTGAGATGTAGGCAATTTAGAGGAACAAAATGGGACATTTTATAAAACCGGTCTACAATCATAAGTATGACAGTGTGTCCCTGAGAAGCGAGGAGATCAACCATAAAGGTGATAGAGAGGTGTGTCCAGGGGGCATTCACCAGTAGGAATAGGTTGAAGGAGCCCAACCTGAAGATGGCAAGGGGATTTGTTTTGCGCACAGACTTGGCAAGCCGCGACAAAGGCATTGATGTCCTTTCTGAGAGTCGGCCCCCAATAATTTGTGAGATGGATCATATCAGCTGGTTCCTGCCCGGATGTCCAGTGGCTTTGGAATTATGGTACATATTAAGCAGCCTGACTCTCAAGTCTACAGGTACAAAACACCTCCCGCAAAGTGTGTCAGGAGGGGCTTGAGTTGGAGTGGAAAATATTTCTTCGCCAAGAGGAGAAGTAATGTTAGTTCGTAACTTGGCCAAAATACAGTCCATGGGAATAACCGGCATAGCAGATGGTTCTTCTCTGGTGTCAGAGGAGAACGGGTGAGACAAAGCGTCAGCTTTCAAATTCATTGAGCAGGGAAGATTTGAGACAATGCAATTAAATCTGGACAAGAACAACATCCATCTAGCTTGTCGGGAGGATAGGCGTTTAGCCTCTGAGAGATAACGTTATTGTGGTCCGTCAAGATGAGGATAGGGACATTTGTACCCTCGAGTAGGTGCCTCTACTCCCAGACAGCCAAAATGATTACAAGAAGCTGTCTATTACCAATCTCATATTGGCTTTCAGCAGAGGATAATTTTTTGGAGAAGAACTCACAGGATAGTAAGGGACTTTCCAGATTAGGACGCTGGGACAGGAGGGCACCAACTCCTGTTTCAGATGCATCTATTTCCAGCACAAAAGGGAAGACAAGGTTGGGGTGGACTAGAATCGGAGTCAGAGCAAAGGCGTTCTTGAGTGTCTTGAATGGCTGGATAGCTGTAGGAGACCAATTGGCAGGATCTTGTCCTTTGCGGGTCATGTTTAAGACCTGTCGGTTTAAGACCTGTCGGACAGGGCCAGTGTAAGACTGCAGACAGTTTCAGAGGATCCATGGCAAAGCCTTTAACTGAAATGACGTAACCTAGGAAGGTTATCTGAGGCTGATGAAATAGACACTTCTCAAGATTACAAAATAACCTATTTTCTCTTAGTTTCAGAAGGACTAGCAACATCAGTATGGTGAGACTCTCTCAAAAGAGTGAGAGTAAATGAGAGTGTTGTCGAGATAGATGACTACACACTGTTGTAGCAGATATTGTAGGACATCATTTAAAATTCTTGCAACACAGCAGGGGCGTTACACAACCCAAAGGCATCACCAGATATTCATAGTGCCCATTTCTAGTATTAAATGCTGTCTTCCATTCATGCCCTTCTTTTATTCTGACAAAGTGATAAGCACTTCTCAAATCTAGTTTGGTAAATATTGTGGCACCTTTCAGGCGATTGAATAATTCAGTGATGAGGGTGATAGGGTAAGGGTTTTAAATCATCAAGCGATTTAAACCTCTGTAGTCTAATCAGGGTTGCACAAAGAAAAATCCAGCACCCGCTGGAGAAGTAGATTTGCGAATGAAACCCCTGGCTAGGGAGTCCTCCATGGCTTAATTTTCAGCACAAGACAGTGGGTACGCTCGACCCCTCTGAGGAATGTCCCCCAGTTGTAATTCGATTGCACAGTCATAAGGTCTGTATGAGGGCAAGGTGCCAGCTCGTACTTCGTCAAATACATCATCATAAGCCAAATATTAGTTTGGCAGAGAATGTACTGGGATGCAACAGGACACTTTTAATGGCTTCAATAAGCAAGAGTCCGTACACTGTGGAGACCAGGACAAAATGTCACAATTTCGCCAATTGATGGTCGGATTGTGTTGCTGTAACCAGAACAACTGGGTAATGAGAAGAAGTAATAAACTGGAATTGAAGTGTCTCCTTGTGGAGAGCCCCCACCTCCACGGACACCAAAATAGTCTCATGCATGATATGAGCCGGTTGTAATGGTGTGCCATCAATGGCCTCAACCTCCAGGGGCAGGGACCGCGGTAGTAGAGGAATGGAGTGGCTGGCAGCAAAGAAGCCATCAATGAAAAAAACGGCGGTCCCTGAGTCATCAAGCGCATGGGCGACTATAGAGGTGTTCGCGCAAGAAATGACAATCATAAGGAGAGGCTTGCTCTTATGGATATCTGGGGATGAAGAGAGTCCACCCAAGTTCAGTCACCTGCAAGACCTTAGGTGTTCATGTTTCCCGGCCGGGTAGGGCAAGCTCTCAATAAATGGCCAGCCTTGCCACAGTACAAGCACAACCCTCCGTTCCTCCGAAAGGCTCGTTCCTCAACAGAAAGGTGGGTGAACCCCAGTTGCATGGTTTCACCCCCAGAGGAATCAGCACTAGGAGGCATGGGAGGTGGGGGAGGAATGGGAGGGTGAGGAAAATTGGGAGCCAAAAGTGAAGGAGTCCTGCGCAAGCGATCCCTGAATGAGGGTCTCTCCCTCAATCTGGTGTCAATCAGTATGGAAAATGAAACCCACTCATCGAGATCACTGGGTATATCTCGAGCCACTATCTCATCTTTTTTTTTTCTAATTAAAATTTTTATTCAGTTCAATGACATCCAAATTGACAACATAACAAATATCCATACAAAACATAGTAGAGGCACAAAAAGTGCAATCATTGATTTTGGAGACATAACAGTAAGCCTCATGTGCTTATATTAACATCAAAATAAGGTTAGGATACATAGTGTCAGTCTCTGAGAAGGGTCAAGCTAGGTTATAGTTCGAGAATGAGTCAGGATATTCCAGTCCACAATCGACAAAGACGATTGGCTGGGAGGTGCATAAGGACACATCCCAACCAAAAGCTGTGAGTCATTGTGAACAGGGACTGCCCATATATAAAGGTAGTCTCTGTTCAAGTTCCCTCACAGTGGAATAGATATCAACCCATAAGGTACAAAGGGAAGTGTGCTTCTTCTTCCTTTCTCCCCTGCCACCACAAACAGCAGCAGAGAAATACAAATGGGATAATATTTTTATTTATAAAATTTTTGCCGATTTTCATTTTCTTACACATATTACTACAAGAATGATCATGGGGGCAGATACTTTGGTCTTTGGGCACGTTTTACAGTATGGACCCTCACATCTATGAATTGTATAACACTTTGAGTCCCAGAGAGGAACGCAATGCATTGAGTACCCCTCTGGCGCTCAAGGGGTTAAACTATGCATAGATGTGTGGGTTCTTTGTATGGAATATTTATTTATGTCTCTGTTTGTTTTACAGGTAAATTAAGAAAAGTCGAAGAAAGAAAAAGGACCAGAAAAAAGAAAGAAGATTGAGAAGAAAGGAGAGGAAGAAGAGAGAAGTAGAAGATGGACAGTGACTGACCAAGTGTCCCCCTTGCGCCGATGCACTCACCCGTCTTGCAGCCTATTCTTGTCACTCCCTTCTCTTGGAGAGGCGAGCCACACTTCCGGGATTTTGTGCCTGCGTGTCATCATCCATGATCCTTGGCCTGTCCCTGACCATCCAACTGCTTGCTGTATATATCTGCTGATCAGAACTTCTGTGTATGACCCCTGGCCTCCCCCTGACCATCCAGTTACTTGTTGTTTATTCCTGCCTATGTGACCTTCTGTATATGATTCCTGGTCTGTCCCTGACCATCAGCTACTAGCTGTTAATATCTGCTTATCTGAAGTTCTGTGTATGATCCCTGCCTGCTGATTTCTTCCTGCCTATCTGAAATATTGTGTATGACCCTTGCCCTGTCTTTGATGATCCACTTGCTTGCAGACATCTACGCTTCTGACCTACTGTGCATGACCTTTGGCCTTTCTGTTTATTTTCTAGCTCATATTCCTTGGAGAGTTCACTCTATTTCTAGTAGCCCCGTACTCAAACCCCAAACCCTACTCTGAGAAATCTAGCCTTCACTCTCCCCTGCAGGAGAGCTAGTGCTGTCTGAGTATTCTCATCCAGGGCTCACCTCCAGCTTCTCTGGGGTTTGTCATCCGGTCTTGCGGCTGGCACCTTTAGTTCGGCCCTCTCCACAGCACAGGTCTATTTCAGACAGCCTATGTACCCGAGCTACGCTCCCTAACATTGTACCCCAGCACTCCCTCTTCTGCAGGCCACCCGTGCTTGACACCAGGGTGCTGAAGACTCAGCGGGACATCAGTATTAACGGTAAGCATTACTACTCCTGGGCTGTTGCTTTGTAGCTTAGTTGGATTAATCCTGTTAGTGCCAGTGGGGTAATTATACCCCACTGGCACTCACAGGGTTAATTCTACTAACACTGGACACATTTTGGGTGTGCTTTGGATGTATTGGAGCAATTATAACAGGCAACTTCTGCATTGGTGTTTAAAAGTTGAGTTAAGGGACTCTGAGAGCAAAAAAACTGGGTGAATAATTTTTCACAATAAATTGGGTCCCTTAGCACATCTTACCACCTAACACAGTCCTTTGAATTGCAGTTTGAACAGTTTGTAGTATGTTTTATGGGGTCAAATGGGTGCAAAATTTAGCAGCTGAAATGCTTCGTTTTCTGCCAGCAGTTCTTCATGGCACGGGTATTTGAATTGATACTGTGCTTGAAAAACTGGCGAAGGGTTTTTTTTTGTGTTGGCATCCTTTAGATCTAGCCCTAAATGCTTATAGCTCAGCTGGAGCTCCAAACTGACACAGTCATCAGCAAATCTCACCATTTTATGGGAAAATGTCTTCATTCATACAGAAAGTGCAGACTATGAGCTAACCATGTTTTTTTTTTACCTAAATATGTAAATATGAACATCAAAATACTAAAGAGGGCTGTTAGTACATATCCCCATTTGACCCATACAACCTCACAAGTGCCCTAAGTTAAAAATATCACAGATACCTCAATGCTTTGCTGAAATATCAGCTAAGCTAATTGTGAGGCAGTACCACATGAACTGGTGTAATACTGACTGAATTGTTTAAAGGGATAGTAATGTTTCATAATAAAAGCAGCTCTAATTAATCATCATAGTATTTGGACTTCGGAGAGTGTTATTTCAATACTGTCAGAGTTATGGTTCAAGAGTAATTCAATGACAAAGTGTCCCCCTCCCGCCCCTTTTACTAATGTAACACTGTTCAGCCAGAGCAGAAGGGAGGTGCCCAGGTAGACTGCAGAGAGGGATAATCTTCAATTAAGATAAGGGAAAAAGCTGAAAAGCTTGTCAAGGGGGGCAGGGCTTTCATTGTTCTGATAGGAAGAATATTGTCCCTTGCTGTTATCTGTCTGGTCTATGGACTGCATTCCACATCTGAGAAGAGATTGCTTACACTAGGTAAAAGGGGCGGAAGGGGGGAACTTTGCTTGTGAATATCTCTCAAACCATAAAGGTTTGAGAGATAAGACTTATATCGTTCTTCGTGTTTTTTTAATGTCTACAAAATAAAATAAAGATAAAATGAAGCATTACTATCCCTTTAACTAAAGTACAAACAACTCCAAAACAGTTCCATTAGTAATATGCAGTAATTTGCACAGTGAATGCATTTTTGGTGCAACTTTTCTATTGCACTGTATTCTTTCTGAAAAGCAGTTAGTGCTAGATAGAAAATGGAATATATTATACAAAGCAGAATTATTTTTCTTGTAGACAAGCCCAAAATAATGTCATTGAATGAGTCACCTGTAAAATGACTTGTGCTCTGCATGATTTCATCATTACCTGGTTTCTGTGGAAAGAGCTGTGGGAACTTCTGTCTACAACAAATTTCCGCCATCATGTTTGCCCAGATTTCAAGGTTTTGGCGTATATTTTAAGTGGCCCACCCATATGTTAATGTGTTGTTCCTTCTTTTCTTTGCATGATGTCAGCTTGCAATCTCTCTTTTTTTACCTAGTTACAAAATACAAATTTCTTTTAAACATTAAATTAAATGTTTGTTTAGTCCTTAATTATTTTGGAGTGTGATAGAATCCAGCACCAATAAAATATGTTGACACAAATGTAGATATAAAAATAAAAATTGAAGCCACTTCTACAGTCAAACCCAGCTTATGATGTAATGCTCTAGGATAATGACAGAAAATTGGCCAGGCCTGACTCTGTACAAGTGACAGCATGGCTGGCAATTCTTAACAGTGCTAGCAGGATGTACTAATATTTATAGGAAAAGACGGTCTCTGGCTTTGCTGAAATAACACCACTTTCCCAGTTTGAATGCTTCTGCATGGCAGATATTAACATACAGCTACCAGGGAAAGAGCAAAAACGATTGAGCTTTCATCAAATACTAATGTTTACCTTGAATTCGTAAAAAGTCACAATTATATTAAACAGGCTCAAAAGACATAGAATAAATAATGACATAATTCTGATGGAATATCCTGATTTAATAGTACACGAAAAACTACTAAAAGACAAGACTATATAGTGAAAAAAAATCTAAATGTAAAATAGTTTGTCATTTAATACTTTAATAAATTATCTTTTTACAATTTTTTTAATGTGTTTAACAAGAGAGTACTTTCTTAATAGCTGGTTAAACCCTGTTAAGTTATCCATTTAAAATGTTTTACTGCTGAGTTAACAAGAAAATAAAAACCTGTTAATAGGGCTTGAATCATTATAGATAAAGTCAAGCTCCCATCTTAGCGAGAAGAAAGATAACTGTTTGAAAGCTAGAAAGGTGTCTGAGTTGAAGACCTCTCTAGCATCCGATTAGTTCAATTTCATTTTAAAACCATTATACGTTTTGACCTTGTTTTAATTCTATGTCCTAGTTTTTTTATATATCCTGATTCCCCTATAAAAAGAAGTTGATGTTAAAGGAGCAGTAAACCTCTTTTTCAAAGGAAAAAAATATATAACTATGCATTGGGTTTTTTCTTATAATTACTTATAGCAGCAGCAGTAGCACCAATTAGTGCCCAAAAGGCACATTTTTATAAACAATGTACTTTATGAGAAAGTTTGAGTCATAGACTACATATTAGAATAGCAAATTAGGTTGAATAAAGACATAGGTCCATCAAGAAATTAATCAAATCTTCTCCATTGTGTCTGCCATTACCACATCCTTGGGCAAAGAGTTCTGCAATTTAACAGACCCTACTGTAAAAAAACCCCTTCCTCTGCTGAAGTTAAAACCTCCTTTCTGCTAATTGTAAGGGGGTACACCCTATTTATTTGATCCCTCCTTGGAATGAAAAGCTCACTAGAGAGATCCTTGTATTGATCTTGCATATACGTATGCAATGCAACAAAATACATACTTAGGCATCTTTTTTCTATAGTAAATAAACCAGGCCTATGACACACATGTACCCAAAGACACACACACACACATAAATGTGTGTGTGTGTGTGTGTGTGCGCGAGCGTGTGTGTGCATAGACCAAATGAATGATTATTGCAGTATGTAGTAATACCTTTAATACTGGATAACATTCAATTATAAAGACAAGCTTTATACTTTAGACTTGAAAAGGGAGCATTGCAATACTTATTGATTTGGACTAACTCTCCTAACCTAAACTGAATATATATATTTATTCAGCGCTCAATACTTCCCTTTGTAACCTCTTTGTATTTCTTTTGCATTCAGTGTCCATGTTTCATAGCCAAAAGTTAGAACTGGGAGGATACATTGGTCAAAAACTTTTCGCTTGATGCAGAATGTTTAATTTGTCTTAAAAACAGAGCTACATAGTTTTTCAAATGCTTGCCATCCCAATTTTATTTGTCAATCAATTTCCATCATGGTGTTTCCACTCTTTAAAGTGACAGTGAATAGTTACAGAATTATGCAGTTATGTTAAACATCATGGTAGTTTCTACTATTTCGTTTATGGAAAAGCTATATGTTAAGTTTTGTTATTTTAACCCTTTGAGTGCCAGAGAGGTGTCCATTGCTTTGCAATGCTTTGGATACTTCCCTGCCACTCAAAGGATTAACATTTGGATATCCCACTGAAATAAGTAAATATAAAAGTAAAATGAATACAGGCGAGGAGAATGCAATTCAAATGAGGTGTTACTCGCAGGCCATGTTTTTAGTTTAAAAATAAAATAGTGAGGAGGGGCAAAGTCACAGTTCATGCTGGGTCTTTGAGATATACTCAAACTAAGCAAGCCAGGATATCGTTTCACAGTACATTAAGAGGTTAAATGACAACAGGATTTTGGTATTGATTGACTACTTAAAGTTGTGACTAATAAATGTAATAATAGCTACACAACTAGAGGAAAGGTGTGTTCAACTAAAACAAAGGAATGGATTTTTTACAATACGGGTGGTAAAGCTATGGAATTCTTTGCCTCAGGATGCTGTGCTTGCAGATACTATAACTGCTTTTCAAGAAAGTAATGGATGCATATCAAACACAAAACAATATTGACAAAATTATGATAGCTTGAAAGTAGATAGGTTATTCATCCAGGTAACAATCTGACTGCCATTTGGGGTCAGGGAAGAATTGTTTTACCCATTTGGCTCTTAATTGGAAATGGATTTGATGGGTGTATATCATTTTTCAGCCTCATCAACCATTTTACTATAACGCACTGTCTGAAGATTTGTTCTTATAAAAAGTGTAGTGCTGTAAAAAAAGTGTTTCTTTTATTTGTTGATCTGTTCAGTTTACTGTAACTTTTTCCATGCTTTGCAGTCCAGCCAGCACTAATACAGTATCATAGACTCAGGCATTGAGAAGTGTCCTCCTTAGATTAAACTTCAACACAATATGGTGCTATTTAGAGAAATGCAATATCTTCAAATCAGAAATATTTATTTAATATAGTGGAATGATGACAAAAGCAAATGCCACAGAAATACATTAGGAAAAAATGTCACTTCACAAAAAGTTGAATGAAGAATTAAAAAAGAAGCCTTGCAATTTTATGACATACAGATCACTAGGGATGGGAAAAAAGTCCCATTTTCTTCACGTTGGAAGTTTTGTGAAAAAAACATGTTTATCACTTCCCTGGCAGGAAATTTCCCCCATAGGCAAACATGTAGATTTTCTGCATTTTCTCTATGAGAGCAGATAATTTAGCGCATCTAAAAAAGTACCCTGCTCCGCCAGAGCACCTCAGTGTGCAGTTAAGAAATAATCAAAAAGAAACCACAAAAATGCACTTTAGGTTAAAGACTTGTGACTAGGGATAGATGAGTTGAAAAACATCATTTTAAATAATAAGTCATAGTCAGCATGTGTCAGACAAGCAGGGAATCCAAGTTCCTACCTGAGCTGGCTTAGCCTTTATTATGACTGACTGAGTGACTATCCGACACATACAATTTGATGACAAATAAAAGTACATCATACACCCAAGAGACAGGCAAGTTCAACTTACTTGATATGCACTACTACAACTACAAGAAAAAGAGGGATAAGCAAAAAATGAGGTGTGGTGGTGCTACACATCTGCAGCTGCTGCTGTGCTGCATACTTTATCCTTTATTGCAAACAACTGATTCTGGAGCTAACAGGTCTAGCCTTGTGAACTGAACTATAATGCAAAAACTAACACTGCTGTCAGGTTAGGAGAGAAAGTAAGCTGCTGCTGAAATGTTGACACTAGCTACATATACAGACAGAGAGAGAGCCAAAGAGGAGGAGGATAAGGAGTTACTTGCAGTTGCAGGGAGAGTGCATGTGATTTCATTGTAAATAGTGACAGAAAGGTAGAATTTATAAAAAAAAACTTTTAACTGATATGTGACAGAGACAGGCAGGGACCTTGACCTGAGTTGTGACTGAGAGTGACTATGACAGATACTAGAGACACAGACATATATCATACATTCTCAGATGGACAAAACCACTCCACATACTAACAGATATGTTGTATACTTTATAGTAAAACTCAATGCTACTTTCATTATGCCCAACAAACGTGCTATGTACAGTGGTGGCCAAAAGATTTGAGAATGACACAAGTATTGGTCTTCACAAAGTTTGCTGCTTCATTGTTCTTTGATATTATTGTCAGATGTTACTATGATATACTGAAGTATAATTACAAGCATTTCATAAGTGTCAAAGGCTTTTATTGACAATTACATTGTTTATGCAAAGAGTCAATATTTGCAGTGTTGACCCTTCTATTTCAAGACCTCTGAAATCCGCCCTAGCATGCTGTCAGTTAACTTCTGGGCAACATGCTAACTGATGGCAGACTATTCTTGCATAATCAATGCTTGGAGTTTATCAGAATTTGTGGGGTTTTGTTTGTCCACCTGCCTCTTGATTGACCACAAGTTCTCAATGGGATTAAGGTCTGGGGAGTTTCCTGGCCATGGACCCAAAATTTCGATGTTTTGTTCCCCTAGCCACTTAGTTATCACTTTTGCCTTATGGCAAGGGATTGTTCATCACCAAACTGTTCTTGGTTGGTTGGGAGAAGTTACTCATGAAGGATGTGTTGGTACGATTCTTTATTCATGGCTGTGTGCTTAGGCAAAATCGTGAGTGAGCCCACACCCTTGGCTGAGACGCAACCCCACACATGAATGGTTTCAGGATGCTTTACTGTTGGCACGACACAGGACTGATGGTAGCGATCACCTTGTCCTCTCCGGATAATCCTTTTTCCAGATTCCCCAAACAATCATCAGAGAAAATGGCTTTACCCCAGTCCTCAGAAGTCCAATCCCTGTACCTTTTGCAGAATATCAGTCTGTCCCTGATGTTTTTCCTGGAGAGAAGTGGCTTGTTTGCTGCCCTACTTGACCCCAGGCCATCCTCCAAAAGTCTTTGCCTCACTGTGCGTGCAGATGCACTCACACCTGCCTGCTGCCATTCCTGAACAAGCTCTGCACTGGTGGTGCCCTGATCCCGCAGCTGAATCAACTTGAGGAGATGGCCCTGGCACTTTCTGGACTTTCTTGGGCATCCTGATACATTCTTCTCAACAACTGAACCTCTCTCCTTGCAGTTCTTGATGATCCGATAAATGGTTGATTTAGTTGCAATTTTACTAGCAGAAATATCCTTGCCTGTGAAAACCTTTTTGTGCAAATCAATGAAGACAGCACGTATTTCCTTGCAGGTAACCATGGTTAACAAAGGAAGAACAATGATTTCAAGCACCACCACCCTTTTAAAGTGATAGTAATACTTGGATTTATCTTTATTTTATATTGTAGTCATGAAAAAAACATTTAAAACGATATAAGTCTTATCTCTCAGACCTTTATGGTTTGAGAGATATTCTCAAGTAAAGTTTCCCCTTCCCTGGTTGCATCAGTCAAGTCTGCCATCTAGCTGACAGACTTGGAATCTGGTCTGCAGACCAGCCGGTGGCTCTTCAGCAGAGCCGAGATCGCAAGGTATAAAAATAACTAGTTCATTGGAAAGGTCTACAAAGTGTGCTTGCAAACCAGGCACACTTTGTACACTATTCCAGTGAAGTAGTTATTTTTATATTTTGCGATCTTGGCTCTGCTGAAGAGCTGCCGCTTGCCTGCGGACCGGATTCCAAATCTGTCAGTTAGAGTGCTGACGTCAGTCAGGGGGAAACTTTACTTCAGAATATCTCTCAAACCATAAAGGTTTGAGAGATAAGATTTATATATTTTTTAATGTTTTTTTTCTGGCTACATTTAGGGGTGGGAGAAAGTTGTCACAGTGTTCCCGTGGGAAATTTCATGAAAACCACATTGTTATCAGCTTTTTCACTGGAAAATCCACTTTAAAACTAGCAGTTCAAATTTTCAAATTTTTCGCCCATTGGCAAAAATTTTTCACCATTTTTTCAATGGCTAGAAAGTTTCCGCCCATTGATTTACATTGTTTTTGCACTTCTGCTATAAAAATGTGACATTTTCGCTGAAGGCAGACACAATAGAAACAGCTACAGAGCGAGATAGACGTGTTGTGCTGTTCTCTTGTGATATTTTGCAAAAAGCGAGGCAGGAGAGGCTTATAGTGACCCCTATCACTATGAGCAGGGTAAAAAATAATCAATGGCAGAGGTGGAAGGACCATTATGTGTCCACTGAGTCTGAGGAGGAAGGGACCACTACTTTACCAATGCTGTCCAGTCCCCCTAAATCACCCTAAGGGATCTTGGGGAATTTAATGGGAAGGGAGGGAGAAAAGGGAATGGTAAGGAAGGGAGAAAAGGGAATGGGAAGGGAGGGAGAAAAGGGTAGTACTAGTGAGAAAAGGACAGGCCAGATGCCTGTGCCTGCTGCAAGACGTGCTGCCCCTGCTGCCAGTGCCATCATTGTTGTACTTGCAGCCACTAGTGTTGTACCTGCTGTCAGATGTGCTGCCTCTAGTGTTGAACCTGCTGCCAGTGCTGAACCTTCTGCCAGTGCTAAACCTGCTGCCAGTGCTGAACCTGCTTCCACCAATACTTTGCCTGCTGCTAGTGTTTCTTGTACTCAGGGGGGAAGGAGAAAATTATGCCATGTGTGACAGCAGGGGACCCTCTGTCACATTGCTCATCACCTCCTCCAAGCAGCAGTGAGATGTCTGGAATAGAGCAGCAGCACGTAGGGACTAGTGGTGGTGGTGGTGTTGGAGAAGCTGGGGTGGAAGAGACATTGATGGCCTTTTTATCAGAAACTGAGAAGGAATGGGAGACAGGGATGAGGATGGGCATTACCAACACTAGCAGTCAGCTTTTGAAATTACCGGAAATTGCAACTGCTCTAACTTCTGCTGCTGCTGAGATGAAAGGGCAGCAGGGTGTTGAGGAGCAGGCTAGTGTGTCACAGACCACCGTGGACACAGTGGGAATGGGGTCAACAAGTTATGCGGGACTAGGACAGGTTCCACTTGCCAGCAGTAGCAATACTCCTTCTGATCCTAGTTGCAGCGCTAAATCTGAGGCAGTAGCAGCAACAGCAGCAACATTATCCGCATCCACAGAAAGTGAAGGGGAATGTGGAGGACAAGAAGAAAGAGGCCATTCTTCTCCACCTGTTCCCTATCCCTCCCCCAAGAAATCATGGGTATGGGACTATTATTGTCTTCCAGCAGGCACAGTGCAGTCATCATCAACAATGGTACAGTGCAAATTTTGTGACAAGTTAGTGAGAAGGGGAAAGGAGGGAACACCTTGGTACAACCTCCCTGATAACACACATGAAACACAGACACCATGACATTTATGTCAAACATGTTAAAGCCAAACACCCATTACAGAAATCTAGCGCTGCTATTACTGTACCCCCTGACTGTCCAGAAATGCACCAAGAGGCGAGGTGGAGATCAAAGTGGAGGAAGAATAAAGAAACCCAGACAAACACTGGAAGTTCCATGATGAGCTAAACAACATGCTCGCCATCGACATCACCTTCTTTCTCTAGGGTAACAAGTACATCTATTGCCAATCCATCTCATTTATCGTTACCTCCCCTGCTAAATGATAGCCACTTTGTTAATGTTAGGATATGGCAGTTCATCTCTACCCATTGCACACTGTGTGGTGCACTGACAACACATGCCAGTGTGGTGGAGGAGAATCGATACCAAGTCATCAGGTGGCATCTGAGGAGATTCCATCCTGCAGAATATGCTTAGATTCTGGCAGGGAGGGTTCATCATTACTATTAAACTGTCAGAAAGTTGTCATGTGTCCTTAGCGGGGTCTGGACAAGGGGTATAGTGACAGCGGCAGTACTTGGTTTCGGGTGTCATGGTGTTTGGATACAATTGTGCCCCAGATGTTTTTTTCCACACACACACACTGTGCACAGTGCAGTTGCTGATGGAAGCCACAGTTCCTGTTCTCAAGGGAAAAATATATATTCTAATAACAACACACCCATGATGATTTTGAGGCGGGGCAGGTGGAGAAGATTTAATGCTCAACTTGTTCTTTTCTCCACATATACTTGGGGCTACTTATTCTTCTGCTACTGCTTCAGGCTCATCACTGGAGCCAGTCGTGGCAAGTGGAACCTTCATCATCCATCTTCCATGTTACTGCTATTGTTGATCCCATTCCCTTTCAGCTACCTAATCATCCTGCTGCTTAAACAACTCAGCAGCAGTACAAACAGCAGTTGCAACTCAGGAGGACATTTGACAGTGGCCACTGGCCAACATGACCTGCTGGCATTAGGCCAGTAGGGAATTTTTATTTTTTTGTCATGGCTTGTGTTTTGAAAAAAAAAAAAAAACAAAGAAAAAAAACTAGTCGTACACAAAGAATAAACAATTTTTGGGGGGTTCCTTTCTAACAAGCCTAAGTCCTACAAATCAATGTTTCCTTAGGGCTTGTGCCAAACTAGCTTAAGTCCTACAAATCAATGTCACCTTAGGGCTTGTGCCAAACTAGCTTAAGTCCTACAAATCAATGTTTCCTTAGGGCTTGTGCCAAACAAGCTTAAGTCCTACAATGTTTCTTCAGGGCTTGGGCCTCTAATAAGTCTAAGTCCTACAAAGGCCTCTAACATCAAATCAAACAAATCATCCTCTACAAAATACTCTATCAAGTCAAGTATCAGTCCACCCCAGTGGCAGCTCATGTCAGGGGGTCCCTGTCTCTGTCACGTTAAATACAAATGTATGATTTTATTTTATTGATTAATTTTTTTATTAATTCTTCCCCCAAAAGCAGTCAAGAAAGCCCCCCCAAACAAATTCCCTGTTCAAATGATTCATTCATTCACCAACACAGGCACTCTCCTCAGACCCCTCAAAGGGTTTCAGAGGCTCACATACATTGCATATTAGTTGCATTTGGCAGGTGACAAAGAGGCTCCCTCCAAAGCCTTCCAGTTTTGCATGGCGTACTCACTAATGGCCTTGTTCTGCTTTTACAAACTGTATGGAATCCTTATTCCACCTGGTAGGGACCTCCATTTTCTGCTAGTGATGGGCCAGGTTCTTATGCTCTTGTATGGAATATAGAGCATTCCATGCACAGTAGGAGCGACTAAAATGGGCACAGATTTTGTGGGCAATAGTAAGCATCTCTCTGAGGATTTCAGATTCTGAGCTTTATTGTGGTAATAAAATTTAAAAAGTTACAATATACCTCCTTATTTGGCCTTCAAGAGTTACAAGGAGAGACTTCAGTCATGGAGCGGCAGACAGTAGAAGCATTCTAATAGCATCCCACCTATCAACGTGTTTTACGTCTATAACGCTTAATCATGATCAGAGACAAAATCATGATTAAGTGTCATAGATGTGAAATGCATTGATCAGTGGGATGCTATTGAATGCTTCTACTGTCTGCCTCTCCATGACTGAAGTCTCTCCTTCTAAAACTTGAAGGCCAAATAAGGAGGTACATTGTAACTTTTTAAATTTGATTACCGCAATAAAGCTGTATTGGTTTTATCACTGCATGCTATATATGGTTGTGTAAGTTTTTTCGGCTTTGGATTTATACATTAAAGGGTGTTTGTGGAGAAGCTCTTTTACTCGCATCCAAAGCAATATTGTATCTCTGTGTCAGTGAAGATAGTTTTACACAGTGTGGAAAGGTGATTGTGAGATTCAAATATGATACTAGGTATCCATGAGAGGACCTTGATTACTCACAAAAAAGAGAGGAAATCTCAGTCACACAGCTAACGTCAGAAATTAATCCCAGTCAGCTGTCTGTCACCTAATATATTTATTTATAATTTTTTAATTTCTTATTTATATATTTATTTATTTATTTTAAAGTTGCCCATCCTATCTTATCACAGTCTGTCCAAAGAAAAAAAAAATTATAACTAAAAAACAAAATCAACAACTTCCTTCAGCAGACTTCCTCAGCACAGAAACAATAACAGCAAGATCAGCAAGGAAATCTCATTGCAGCTGCCTGTGTTTTTCAAATCAAATCAGCCAGACAGAAAGTTGGGGTATTTGGATCAACCTCCTTTGCTCCCTTCTCACACCCCGAGACACATCCAAAACAGTGATAAGAACAGCAAGATCAGCAAGGAAATTTCTTGGAGTGCAGTTGTCTTTGAAATCAGACAGACAGAATGTTGGGGTATTTCTTGTCAACCTCCTTTGCTCCCTTCTCATACCCCAGACACATCCAAAACAGAGATCATAATAACGTCAAGATCAGCAAGCAAATTGGACCCCAGCTGCCTGTGTTTTGCAGCAGGGGTGTTTCTAGGTTCCAAAAATATCTGGGGCAACAGTTCATGGCAAAATTCCACAGTGCGCCCAGTGCTCTGTGCCCAAGGTATTGACAATAACCACATATGCACACATAAATTATATCATGGATTTTTTTAATGTACATGTACATTTACAATATGGGTTATCTTATCACCTGTAAAGGCCAATTGGCTAATCACTCTTTTTGGTTGTTACCCTGACACGTATGTGCTTGGTGGCTTGTTGGGCACATGGAGAATTCTTCTGCACTCACACACTCATTATTGGAAGCTTGAACAGCAGCTTCCCCTTCCATTGGCATGCTCAATCACATCTGAGTGATTTCCAGAATGACACAGAAAAATACCTAATGGTGTACTTTCACACTAGTTCTCAACAATGATGACATAACCTCAAAGATGATTACATAGCTTATGGCTTAATGTATTCACCCTCATAATAACTGGCATGTTGGGCATACAACTTTGGTCAGAGTCAGCACATTAGAATTATGACACGTAATTCTAAACTGCACCATTAGTTCTTTTTATTTGTCATGGAACTCACTCAGATGTGACTGTCTGAGCATGCCAATGGAAGGAGAAGCTGCTGTTCAAGCTTCCAATAATGAGTGTATAAGTACAGAAGAATCCTCCCCATGCCCAACAAGCCACCAAGCACATATGTGCCAGATGGTAACCAACAAAAAAGAGTGATTAGAAAATTGGCCTTTATAGGTGATAATGATAACTGATAACCTCCATATTGTACATTATAATGTACACTGTACAAAATGGGGGTTATCAGTTTTCACCTGTAAAGGCCAATTGTCTAATCACTCATTTTTGTTGGTTACTTCCTGACACATATGTGCTTCACACACACATTATTAGAAGCTTGAATAGCAGCTTCCCTTTCTATTGACATGCTGAGTGCTCTGTGAGTTCCATAATGACAGATAAAAAGAACTAATGGTGCACTTACCCACTAATTCTCCAACAATGCTGAATTATCTCAAGGATAATTATATGGCTTCATGTGTTCACCCTCATTACATAACTGGCATGTTGGGCATACAACTCTGGTCTGAGCCAGCACTTTAGAATTATGACTCATAATTCTAAAGTGCTGGCTCAGATCGGAGTACAGTTGTATGCCCACCATGCCAGTTATGTAATGAGGGTGAATGGCTCTCATGGGGGCAGTGGAAGAGGTCTGAGGCTTGATAGTGAATGTGGAGCTGAGTGACTATCAGTGATACCATGCTAGGGGGTAAGATAGGCTATGTGTGGAATCTGTGGCACCAGTGGGACTGGGAATGTCTGGGGGGTCACAATGTTTGTGAAGGAAATATGTGGTTACCAGTGGACACGAGCCTAGGAAGTCAGACAGTGTACGTGGGGAATCTGGCTACCAGTGGGTATGTGAAGAAGGCAGGGGGTGGGGGAATTATACAATGTATGTGGGGCTCTGTGGATAACAGTGGGAAGGGGAAAAAGGCTGGTGGGGTCATTCAGTGTATGTGGTAACTTGGAGCTACCAGTGGACAGGTGACTTAAGTTAATGGGGGTCTCTCAGCATATGAGGGGATCTGTATGTACCAGTGGGAAGGGGACCTAGACTGGTGGGGTAACACAACATGTGTGGGAATCTTTGGCTACTAATGGGCAGGGGAAGAAGGCTGAGGGCTATACAGTGTATGTGGGGATCTGTGGATACCAGTGGGAAGAGGAACAAGGTTGGTGGGGGTCATTCAGTGTATGTGGTGATTTGGGGCTACCAGTGGACAGGTGACTAAGGTTAATGGGGGGGGTCTCTCAGCACATGAGGAGATCTGCATGTACCAGTGAGAAGGGGACATAGACTGGTGGGGTAACTAAGCATGTGTGGTAATCTTTGGCTACTAATGGGTGGGGAATAATGCAGTGAGTGGTCAGACAGGGTTATTTTGGGCATCTGTGACTGCCATGGGGCTGGCAGCAGGGATTTTATTATGGCTTCCAAATGGGCAATTACTGCTGCAACCAGAAAGACTATCTCTGCATTCCTTTACCTCCTCCTCCCCCTCAAATCTGCATTATATGTACTTACAGGTTGCATTGGAGGACCTTCAAGGCTTACATGAAGTGAGTGGGTTTTGAATGTCCTCCTCAGAAACTCTGACATTCATAGAATGCTGGTGGTGATAAACTTCCTGGTCACACAGATAGGGAATCAATGCTAGGAGGACATCAGGAGGAGCCCCACAGGAGGTCTGAATTTCCTTTTTTTTTTTATATATTTTGTGTTATATACATGATTGCCTACATGCTCATGGGAGTGATCCTGTATATTTTTCCTGTGTTAAAACTTATCCTGCAATGTCACCCATAGAACAAAAATAGTTCCAGTATATAGTCTGTAACAGAACAGTTGTTATGCTTGATTCACTGGACAGGTCACAGAATTGCAGAGCAAATGAAGGACTCAGTAGGACACTGCTATTCTTTTTAATTTACCTTGTAAACTGGGATTCTGGGCTAGTAGGTAATAATAATGAAGGTAGTGACACTTAGAAAAAGAACAGGTGGCAGTACAGGACAGCATAAGCACTATAAATACACAGAAACAGCTAAGCCATTTATCTGACCTGCAATGAAGCTTGGCACAGGAATGGAGAGGCACCTGTAATAACACACACACAATCAGATGGTAGCTATAATTGGTAGGAGTAAAGTAATGAGTGTGGCTAGGGAGCAGCATCAGCTGCAAGTGGTTGGATACTCCGATGCTGGCTGAACCAGGATTGGAGTGATGTCACAAAGCTGGGTCATGGTCATTGGCAAGCAGGATGGCAAGGTCTTTAAAATAGGCTTAGGTCAGTGCAGGCAACAGACAGATAATGGTCAAGATTCAGGAGCTAGAACAAGGCTCAGGAATGATTGCAATGAAACACTATACTCACTCACTCCAGTGTTTGTGTTGATGCTTGATAAAGGCCAGAGGATTATGTCCAGAAGAGCAAATAGAATCATAGATAAGTGCAACACAGGAGTGAGTGGAGCAGGCATGTCCAGGTAAGTTCACAGACAAACAGGTAAGTCCAGAAACAACTTCACTGGAGTGGGTTCTTATCCTAGTTGATTTAATTTCTTCCTGCCTGTCAATCTCCCAGTAATGTCTTACTTATATTCTCTTTCAGTGCATCAAATCTTCTGCTTACTTTTTTTATCCAGCTCCTACTGATTTGAAAATGATAGGTCATGCAATGTATTGACCCATTGATGTTTACTCTGATATTCATTCATGGTGTGCTTTCATGTTTTAATTGGTCATATATGTAGTTAAAGTGGGCCTGTCATCTTCAATATTCTTACATGTTTTGTTTTCTTTTAATAGATTTTATTATCAGATTGCTCCATACACATCTCAAATACAGAAAAATACATGTATAATCGTTCAAGTACAGCAAAAGTATGTAGACATTTGGAACAGTGAAAAGAACATATTCATATCAGTAGGGCGCACAGTGTCAACCTGAGGTTTTTATTATTATTTTAACCTCCAATAACCAAAACTCCTCAAATCTAACCTAACTTAAAATTCACTATACCCCCGGTCCCAGATTCCTCTCTCTCCCGAACCCGCAGCACCCCCCGCATCCGGCCACCAGCCAGCAGTTTCACGAGGTCCCGGCATTCACAGGGTTCATACATAATGTATTTCATCAATTATATATATCGCAGCCATCCACGCAGCAAGCAGGTATGACCTCAGTCAAGCATCCCCAGTAAGATGTACATCTTCAGGTGTCACAGTAGTATCTGCTCTACTCGCCCACCAGTTCTGCCATCTACCCCAGATCTTTTCAAATTTATTTGGGTTACCCCGGTGTAAGTAAACCAACCAACCTCGCCCTACAATTAGGGACTCTATTTGACATCCAGTTTAAGGCCACCACCTTTCTCGCCATCACCAACAGCTCACTCAGTAGAGATCTGTCAGTTGCATCCTCAATGTCATCGGGAAAAACAGACAATAAACAAATCTTTGGAGTCACAGGAACAGGTCTCCCCAAAACCAGGGCCACAATACGCATTACTTCTTTCCAGAACATCCTGACTCCAGGACATTCCCAGATCATATATAAGTATGTGCCCTGAACATTATCACACTGAAGACAACAGTCGGTATTAGAATTCCCCATTCTATACATTCTGACCGGCGTATAATAAATTCTATGTAGAATATTCAACTGTATCATCTGGTGTCTAGTCGACGTCGCCACCAGTGCTGGTCCCGCCTTAGCCGAATCCCATTCCAAATTCTCCAATGGACCCACATCCATTTCCCATTTGTTCCGTGAAGGGAACTCCTGATACCCCATGTGAGATTCCAGCCACTGGTAAATGAAAGAAAGAGGTCTCAAAGGCTCAAGAATCCTCAATCTAGTAAGAAGCAGGAATGCAGAAATCATCGGGGCTCGATCACCCCACTGAGCTCGAAGAGCATGCCTAATACATAAATATAAGTAGAAAAGATAATGCGTTATATGGTACTCGTCATGTAATTGTGTGAAGGATTTCAGCTGATTATCCTGGTATAACTGTCCAAGGTTAGTAATCCCAAATCTAGCCCACAAAGGACCAAAGTCGCTGCCAAGTAGATGGTGTAGCCCCGCGGTGCCCCACAATGGGGTATCCGGTTCCAGGTCCATGGCAAGAATATTCTTACATGTTTAAAAGCCTCTATCAAAACTGCATAAATGTCATGTTAAAGAGGAACTACCAGCCAATACAAATATTGCCCCACATAATTGCCCATCTGGTGACTAGCTGCTCAGTAGCGCTTGTCGCCAGAATTATTACCAGATTAAAGACAAATCGATATTCTTCCCGGACTGAAAGCAGGATGGAGCGTGGACATCTTGCCATAATGACGTCCACACACCTGCTCTGTCATTCCCAGCCAGATCTAGGAGGCGTTGCTAGGAGCTGGTCGGCTCCAAAAGGGACTGACAGCTCAGGTGCAAGGATGTCACTATGGCAAGATGTCCGCGCTCCGTCCTGCTGTCAGTCCGGGTAGAATAGCGATTTCTCTTTAATCTGGTAATAGTTCTGGTGACTAGCGCTACTGAGCAGCTAGTCGCCAGATGGGCAATTATGTGGGGCAATATTTTTATTGGGTGGTAGTTCTGCTTTAACCAAAAGACCTGCAGATGAATAGTTTAGGAGAGTTTTACAGTTTTTGGGAAAAATGAAAGTAAAAGTCTCCTGACGCAGCGCAACTCTTAATTAGCATATGAAATATCATTGAAAACAATCAGTAGCATATGAAACATCAATGAAAAATGTAATTAGCATGTGAAACATCACTGAAAAGCTTCATCAGAAAATGTAGCCGCATAGGTACTCCAATGAGTATACGGTACCAAGTATGGATATTTCCTTAACTGTACATTTTCCAGTCTTTTGGCTAACATGAAACATAGGCAGTTGTTAATGAATTTTTCAGATACGCAAACTTGAATCAAGGTCACAGGTATACTTTTTAAGAAATAAAATGTTAGGTAGTTCTATACTACATAACGTGATTCCACCCAGTAATAAACATATATCAATATCCTATATGAAAAAACGCTAGATGTTTGTCCGATGCAGTCATGAGCAGTAGAGACTGCTCGAATGCACAGAATGCTTGGTGTAGTCATGCACAGTGGAGAGTGCACAAAATACAAATAATGCTTCCACTGCACAAAATACAAATAATGCCAACCGACCGAACCATACACCCAGAGTAGACCCGCGAGGTAAAGCACATAGGAGACCTGCGAGGTGAAGCGCCCCAGAACATGGATGTCACCTTGCAGATGTCCCGCGCTCAAATGCCCGAACGGGAGGAAGAGGAACGCAAGGGCAAAGTCTCAGAAGCCAAACCCACGCTTGTGTGATAACAAGGTTCGGCTTACAGGGTGTACTACTAATGATAAGACATACAATACAAATTTCACAGTTGCATACTCAAATGTTCCCCATTTTGGGTATTAGCCTTGGGGATTAGTTTTAACTCCTGGAAAAGTGGGCAGTGGCTTAACAAAGTGGTAAGTTCTAAATATAAGCACTTGTGCCGGTCTCTATCCCAGACCATCTGATAGTTGTCTTTCCCAAAGTGGGCTACATGTCACTCTGTTCACCTGGATCTTTGCTCCAGTTTGAAGAGTAGCTGCACATTACAGCTGCCATGTTTGGAGGGATTGATCAAGTCACGTATCAGAGTGGGACAGTAAGATCACAGCATTGGGGGGAATACATGAGTATGCAATTGTGAAACCCTTACTGTATGTTTTTTTATCATTTTATCATTAAAGTACTACACTTACAATTGCCAGTCCTATTCTCTTCTTGTGAACAGGGGATTACTGGCAACTTGTGGCCTTGGAGGCAAATACAATTAAGTGACCCATTTCTACTATAATTCCAGTCCATGCTCCAAGCTCACCTCCTCTTATTAATTTTAAAATTAGCATTAATGTTGTGAAGTGATACCATGTAGCTCACAAATGAAATGTGGCTATAGTTGTGATACTACAGAGCTTACAGTTGAAATGAAGATACACTAGTGATACCACAGAGCTTACAATTTAAGTAAATAGTACACTAGTGCTACGAGTATAGCTCCATTTGGATTGTAGTTCTGTGGTATCATTTGTGTAACGCCACTTCAGTTGTAAGGTGTGTGGTATCACTAATAAAGCTCAATTTTCAGCAGCAAGCAGACGATTGAGTGAGGCAGTGGCCCAAGACCCAGACTTATGACCATCCCAGGGGACAATTTCCCCATGCTCCCCAATCCAGGCCTCCCCTGCTTGGGCACTTGCTATTCTCCCTTAGAATATATGCAGTTAAATATAAAAGGTCTTGCATCTGCTCAGATTAACAAAACTCAGAGAGAATTCAGAAATCAAACTTCATCTTTGTTTTAGGTGTTGATGCAATTATGTCACATAAATCCAGAAGTTGATAAATTAAAGAAGAACTGGAACAATTTTGGGGAAAACCAAAAGTAAAAATTGTTTAAATTGAGATCTTAAGATTTTAATTGTTACTGAGGTATCCAATGCTTTGCCTCCATTTAGCTAAATTGGAATTATGATAGTTAGTTTGCTTCAGAATTCCTTCAGATCTTCAAAGTATATCAGTCCCAGTGACAAGAAATGGATTTTGCTTCAAATATTACCACTGCAGGATAACACACAGATCTTCCTTAAATTTATAACCTATCAGGGATTATTGATTAACCTATTAGATTCTAGAGCTATCTCTACCATCCAAGTGGTTAAAGTATTTCTCTTAAAAGGAAATACATTTCCAGGGCAATGGGTTATGGGAGTTGAGTTTCCATTACTTCAAACACTGCCATTCTTTTTTCATTTGCCCTGTAAATCTCCATGATCTGCAGGGCTGAGTGATATCATTTTTTCACTCAGAGCTTTTGGAATGTATATGTTATGTCCAGTTAAGCCATTGTTGACCAATCTGCTGACAAAGTGCTTCATTAGAAATTCAGCAATATTGCTTCCTCTCCCAAAAATGTTGAATGAAACTCTGATGTCACCTAGCCCTGCAGATGATGGAAATATACAAGGCAAACCAAGAGAGCATGGCAGAGTTTAAAGCTATGGTAAAGTAATTCCTATATCTGTGAATTATATTCCTATAGTTATAAAGTCCCTCCCCTGACCCTAACCCCTTGACAAGAAGTGAAGTTCAAAGTGCTGTTTTGTTAAGATTGTAATTATATTTATAATTTATACAAAGAATAGTGTTTCGTAAATTTGAAATAATAGATTTATTTTAAAGATTTTGAGTCATATGCCATGTTTTTCATGTCTTTGTTTATTTAAACACAGAGAAGCAGATTTCACATGTTTGGAATTTTTGTGAATTGACTTGGCCACATTTCACTTTTTGAAGTGACCTATATGAATGAAAAAAGAAATCAGATCTCAGTCAGATTAAATTTGAACCAGCTCATCCATATCTGAGCTAAAATCAAATCACCAGCAGCAAAAACCTTTCATTTTCTTTCTCTGTCAAGTCATTCATCCAGAAAAGGCTCTGAGTACATTTGATTCCTATATCTTTGTTAATAATTTTAATGCTGAATTATCCAACTGATTTATGTTAAGTGGTCCTTCCAACTAGATCATGCTGCATTATATTTCAATTTTCAGAACCAGCTGGAATACAAATTATCTCTCTCATGAGGAAGGATCATTTGAGTGCCTTTATAAATGTCCTAGAGTTAAGGTTAATGCTGCAAGAGCTTCAAAATCATGCATGTAATATTATCTGATACAGTAATACCAGAAATAATCTTTGTTACAATGAGAACATAAAATGACCTTTTATATTCTTTTGGAAATTATATGCAATTACATCTGACATTCCTGAACATTTTTTTTAAGTAACTTGAGCTGTAATTCAAAAAAAGTGCGAGTGATGGAGAATAGGCTTTTTGAGAGAGAGAAAGAGAGAGCAAGAGAGAGAGAGACCTAGAAATAAGTGTTTGAGGTTAGAGAGAGCAAAAAGTTAGGAGAGTGAATGGTTAGGAGAGATTAGGCTTAAGACAGAGAGCAACATGGGTTAAAAGAGAGATGGAAGGGTTAAGATAGTGCTTAAGAAGGATTAGAGGGCATTGAGAAAGACAGATTGAGAAGGTTTAGAAGAGAGAGGGAAGGAAGGAGATTCACTAAAGCATAAGGGCCACACATGGAAAAAAAACCTTGAGAATTCATAATTAAGCTAATTTGCCATATGCAGTAAGCACTAACTTGATCTTTAATTGTTGGAAAGTAGACATTAGAGAGAGCAAGAGTGACAGATGTTTGAGGGAATAGAGAGCAGTATATACACTGCTCCAAAAAATAAAGGGAACACTAAGATTACACATCCCACTGCTCCAAAAAATAAAGGGAACACTAAGATTACACATCCTAGATCTGAATGAATGAACTGACAACAAAATCAAACAGAAATTCTCAATGGAAATCAAATTTATCAATCCATGGAGGTTTGGATATGGAGTCACACTCAAAATCAAAATGGAAAACCACACTACAGGCTGATCCAACTTTGATGTAATGTCCTTAAAAAAAGTCAGAATGAGGCTCAGTAGTGTGTGTGGCCTCCACGTGCCCGTATGACCTCCCTACAATGCCTGGGCATGCTCCTGATGCGGTTGAGGATGGTCTCCTGAGGGATGTCCTCCCAGACCTGGACTAAAGCATCCGCCAACTCCTGGACAGTCTGTGGTGCAACGTGGCATTGGTGGATGGAGCGAGACATGTCCCACATGTGCTCAATCGGATTCAGGTCTGGGGAATGGGCGGGCCAGTCCATAGCATCAATGCCTTCCTCTTGCAGGAACTGCTGACACACTCCAGCCACATGAGGTCTAGCATTGTCTTGCATTAGGAGGAACCCAGGGCCAACTGCACCAGCATATGGTCTCACAAGGGGTCTGAGGATCTCATCTCGGTACCTAAAGGCAGTCAGGCTACCTCTGGCAAGCACATGGAGGGCTGTGCGGCCCCCCAAAGAAATGACACCCCACACCATTACTGACCCACCGCCAAACCGGTCATGCTGGAGGATGTTGCAGGCAGGAGAATGTTCTCCACGGTGTCTCCAGACTCTGTCACATCTGTCACACGTGCTCAGTGTGAACCTGCTTTCATCTGTGAAGAGCACAGAGTGCCAGTGGCGTATTTGCCAATCTTGGTGTTCTCTGGCAAATGCCAAACGTCCTGCATGGTGTTGGGCTGTAAGCACAACCCCCACCTGTGGACGTCGGGCCCTCATACCACCCTCATGGAGTCTGTTTCTGACCGTTTGAGTGGACACATGCACATTTGTGGCCTGCTGGAGGTCATTTTGCAGGGCTCTGGCAGTGCTCCTCCTGCTCCTCCTTGCACAAAGGCGGAAATAGCGGTCCTGCTGCTGGGTTGTTGCCCTCCTACGGCCTCCTCCACGTCTCCTGATGTACTGGCCTGTCTCCTGGTAACGCCTCCATGCTCTGGACACTACACTGACAGACACAGCAAACCTTCTTGCCACAGCTCGCATTGATGTGCCATCCTGGATGAGCTGCACTACCTGAGCCACTTATGTGGTTTGTAGACACCGTCTCATGCTACCACTAGAGTGAAAGCACCACCAGCATTCAAAAGTGACCAAAACATCAGCCATGAAGCATAGGAACTGAGAAGTGGTCTGTGGTCACCACCTGCAGAACCACTCCTTTATCGGGGGTGTCTTGCTAATTTCCTATAATTTCCACCTGTTGTCTGTTCCATTTGCACAACAGCATGTGAAATTGATTGTCAGTCAGTGTTGCTTCCTGAGTGGACAGTGTGATTTCACAGAAGTGTGATTGACTTCGAGTTACATTGTGTTATTTAAGTGTTCCCTTAATTTTTTGGAGCAATTTATATACATATATATATATATATATATATATATATATATATATATATATATATATATACTAACAGTTTGGGATGGCGTTGCCAGTCTTTCTTTTTTTTTTTTTTTTCTTTTTTTAATCCTTTTGCAATGAAAGGGTTGGTGAGTAGACAACACAATGTTGTGTACCTGTCCTGTTGGTCATAGCATACGAGGGATTAAGTACTGACGAATGACGCCTTTGTTGCATATGTGTTGGCTACCTCTCTGCCTCTTAAAGTGTTTAAACATGAAGTGTGAACATCACAGATATTGAATTCATGTTAGGTAGATTTGCAATGTATCTCGGAGGCTTTCTAATATGAGCAAACCTATAAGGTAGCAGTGCTGCTGTGTAGCCCTTTGTAACCTTTTGATTGTCACAGGGGCTTGTAATGCACTGCATATCCCTATGGCACTCAAAGGGTTAATTGTCAGCATGGATTATGTCACAAGCAGGGGGGTCTACTTCCCCTGTTGATGTGGCAAGAGCTCAATAGAAGAAAGGACAGAGGAGCAAACAGGAAGGTAAAGGGTGGTAAAAGGGGAATGGCTGTGCCCTCTGTATCATGGTCTTGTCTCCATCCACCATGTACAGGGTTGGGTGAGGATGTGGGCCCAGGGAAACATGGCTACATCCACCATGTACAGGGTGGGATAACAGCACTGATGACATAGGACAAACTGTGTAGCCCTTTGTAACCCATTGAGTTCCACAGGGGTAAGCAAGTCATTGCAAATCAACGCGTTGTGTACCGTTGTGGCACTCAAAGGGTTAGTTGTTAGTGTAGATGATATTGGAAGAGCCCAGGTGCCCTTCCACCATTGATGTCGGCCCTGGAAAAGAGATTGCCAGAGAGGGCTATTGCTGAAGGCCCAGGGAAATAAATTGCGAGAGCTGAGGGGAAACAAGGACAGGGGAGCAAGCAGGGAGGTAAAGGGTGGTAAGAGGGGAATGGGCATCAGTCACCATGGGGAATAGGAGTCCTTATCTAGACCAGTAAGCAATATGATAGCACATCGAGCAGCTTTAGTGGGAGTAGCTGCACTCCCAGGCATGTGAGTAGTGACCCACCACAGGTCCCCAACTCCCAGATTTTCCTCTTCCCCAAGCAGCAATCAGGTGAGCTGTCCTCATCCCCTTCCCTTCCATGGGACCTGACTGATACACAAACAGTGAAGATTATTATTCTTAGTGTGTAGGCCACGGGATAGAGGGAGGCCTCTTACCTTCAGGGGTACAACTGACTATGCATCATTGTTCTGGGTGAGGCCATTTTATGTGTGTGTGTGGAGCGGGAGAAGGTTTTCTTTGTAGGAAAGGTCCAGTTCAGGGAGTGTGTGTGTGTGTGTGTGTGTGTGTGTGGAGAAGTAGCAGGTGTTGGGCGTAGAAGAGGTCCAGGTGAGGGCATTTTGTGTGTATGTGTGTGTGTGTTTGTGAGAGAGAGTTAGTTGGCCATGGTTTTTCTTTTTTCAGATGAAACTTCAGGGAGGAACAACTCCTTGCAGAGATTTTGACAGGAGTGCAACTGCTGTACAAATCAAGCCCCCCTGTATCTCCTGGACAGGCAGCATATATAGATAGGGTTAGGAGAGTTAATGAGATAATGCTTACAAGAGAGAACAAAAAGTGTTAGAAGAGAGATGGAAGGGTTAGGATAAAGAGTTTGAGTAGGGTTAGAGGGGATTGAGAAAAAGAGAGAGAGAGAGAGAGAGAAAGAGAAAGAAAGAGAAAGAAAGAGAGAGAGAGAGAGAGAAAGAGAGAGAGAAGGGTTAGAAGAAAAAGAGGGAAGAAGGGAGATTCATTAAAACATAAGGGCCAGACATGAAGAAAACCTTGAGCAGTCATAAAAAAGCTGATTTGCCATATGCACTAAGAACTAATTGCTACATTATCCATGAACTTGCTCAAATCATGCCCTCCTAGGGTAAATTTCATGCCCGTTGTATAAAAGTAAATCTAAACAATGGGAAACCAGTTGTATCACATTGATAAATACATTGGATGGTCAATGCACCATATGTAGAATCTGTTCAAACCTCAGGGTCACAGGTTCTAGTCCAGGCAAGGTCAGCTCAGAGTTTCACACTTCTGAGGTCGATAAAATGAATACTCAGGACATACTTGACAGGGAGAGACAATCTCAATGTATCCTTCCTGGTAGAATACTATCATGAAAAAAATACAAATTTCCATTTAATCATTGAATGCTAGAGGTCTGCAACACATTCATTTGCAATTTCCTGGAGACCTCCCTAGGATTCAAAGGGTTAAATGTCCAATTGAAATCAATGAGAATTTTTGGAATTTTGTCTTGCTGTGGTGCAGTTGCTTTGCCCAAGAAGTCCTACAATTTGTTTTTGTAATTATTTGAATATGCATTGAAGAGCATTTTATTTTAAAGAATGTATCTAATGGGCCATATATGTTCAAAAGAAAAGTGAGGTGTTCTAGGGCAAAACATTTACACTTTCGTGGAGAACTAAAAATTCCCATTGAGTTAAATGGAGATTGTAATCCCTCGAATGCTAAAGATGATTCAATGCATTGCTCTCCCCTATAGTGCAAATGGTTTGCCCCAGTACCCCACACACTTTATTTAGAACATACAGTATTCAGATTACAATACATTATTCAGTTTATATCCAAAATTATTCAGATTATACCTGAAGAACTTCTCATGGTATGTATTAAGGAAGAAACAATCATCTCTGTGTGGCAGAGTAATCTACATTTTGCTCTAACTGTATAACTGGCATTAACTACCAGAGAAGGTACAAGAAGAACAAAAAACAGGGGTGCTCCTGGTGAAATATCTAAGGAACCAAAACCACCACCACTGTATCACCTCACTTACAAGATGTAAAAAATGTCTGCATATATGGGGGATTCAAGACAGCCCCCACTCTGTCACTTCTCAGCCAGAAATAGTCTGCAGCTCCTCCAAAAAGAAGTCCCCACGCAACTGGATAACCTCAAACAAAGCAAAACAAACACCAGAGAGGGCGCAAGACCACAATATATAAATGCTGTAGATCAAATAAATCTGGAATACTCACAGCTATATTGTAGTACCGGTTCCACGCTTGTATAACCGGTATCAGCAAACGGGGGTTTTAATATCCGCCCCGATTCGGACTCAATAAAGATGTTGGATCCACCATTGATAAAGATAATAGTTTAATAGAATAAAATAATAGGACAATAATATAGATAAATGGGTTAAGTACAAGGCTTCTTCTTCAGAACCCAAAATTTCAGCAAAATATTGTCACTAGAATATAAAATAAAATAAAGTGCATTTATTTTATATTCTAGTGACAATATTTTGCTGAAATTTTGGGTTCTGAAGAAGAAGCCTTGTACTTTGAAACGCGTTAACCCATTTATCTATATTATTGTCCTATTATTTTATTCTATTAAACTATTATCTTTATCATTGGTGGATCCAACATCTTTATTGAGTCCGAATCGGGGCGGATATTAAAACCCCCGTTTGCTGATACCGGTTATACAAGCGTGGAACCGGTACTACAATATAGCTGTGAGTATTCCAGATTTATTTGCTCTACATCATTTATATACTGTGGTCTTGCGCCCTCTCTGGTGTTTGTTTTACCAGAGAAGGTGGTTATGCCAGTTAGACAACTAACAGGTTATCATCTGGGTGCCAGACGCATTATTAATCTGTAATAAAATATGTACTTCATCAGTGATTGCCTTTGTACTTATTTCAATGCATAATGACTGCATTATGTTATAAAATATGGTTGGTTGCTTGTCCCATGTAAATTATTTGCTTGAAGTTTGATACAATTTGTGATTTCACTTCTGAAAGTATACAACAATTCACAAGCACATGTAGAAGGCAGCAATCCAAAAAGTAAATGAAGAACTACATCATGAAGGTTAAAAATTTAATGTTTTATTATTTTGTGTTGAAAAAAGAATAGTCCACCAATGTATATTAATACAGATAAAACACATTTCATACTTATGCTGGTGCTTAATAATTATAACGCTTGATTAAACATTAGCATATATGTGAACTGCATTAAATTGGAGCATTGCAATGACTGTCTTATACCATCATCATCACACAATAGTGTCCTACACCAAACGGAGCTGTAAACGTACAAAATGACAGATGCACAAAAAGTAAGTATGTAGATTATCAAGGTGCAGGAATAGCAGTGTATTTTATATGCTGCTCCTTGATAGATACCTTCATTATTCATCAGTGATCCATCATATTTACCTTCTTTTCAAATGCAATTTGAGAACATTGATGGTTATGCACTAAGTCATGATAAAGAGGTGATAACGCAGAAATAACTTCTCCAATGATATCACTTCTCCAATTCCTTTTATTCTATAGAGCCTATGCACTAAGATTTCCATAGTTGGAGAAATCTTAGTCCAATGGCTTTGTAGAATAACATAGAAACTGGAGAAGCAATATCACTGGAGAAGGGAGAACCTATCTCTGCATTATCACCACATTGTCAAGTCTCAGTGCATAAGCTCCATTGTGTCATTGTGTTTTAATTCCCGCATTCACTGATATACTGATGAATGAATGAATACCTTATACCAGGGCTGTCCAAGTTCAGTTCTCAACAGTAAAGGATTTAAGGATTTCCCTGATTAAACACTGGTGAGTTAGTTAAAATGAATGATCCACTGATTAACTCACCTGTGCTTAATTAGGGAAATCTTGAAATCCTGGCCTGTTAGTGGCCCTTGAGAACTGAAATTGGACAGCCCTGCCTTATGCGATTTGGTAATCAATTCATTTGTACAACACAAAGAAAAGACATCTGTAAGTTTCAATGTCCCTAAAAGAATTAAGGGTCATTAACTTAACGCTTCAAGGAGATCAGTTCTGCACGCCATTGGCCCTAAAACAGAACATCGGCCTTAAAAATTAACTTTTAATAGTATACATTTAAAGTATACAAACCCTATTTCACTCAATCAGAATATTGTGAGAAATACCCAGTAAAAAGTAAAAATGATCTACTGCTCATAATAAGAACACTATAGAGGGATGTCAGGATCAACCTTCAAATACATATATTATATCCACTTAGTGCATTATTTCAGTGCAAATATGTGCCAAAGCACTATATAGTTCAAACTGTACAGCAATCTTGTCAGATACAGACAGATTAAATATCCTGCAATGTGTGCTATGCATAGTTGTATATAGTTTTAACTGTGCTCAAACCTCGTTTTATACTAACAACTTGAATATCCTGCAATATACATTGTAACCAACAGATGGTGTGATAGAGGGCTAAGTAATCTTACAGTACTCTGTTAGTAAGAGGCCAAAGTGAATCCTAATTAGCAGTATTTTAGGTCTGCCCCAAAGCCACAGGGTACCTAACCGTATCTGTGTGTCAGATAAAGTGTTGCTGATTCCTTTATCAGTGTTATAATTAGGTTGCTAGCCTGGTAGTGAACACTTGTACAATTACTACAGGCACAAAAAATGCCAGAAAATATCCCTCAATCTTGGTTAAAGTAAACTATTGTTCAGGTTTTTAAAATAGTGCAACGTTTTGAGGATTGAACATATAAGTGACTAGTCTAGCTAATATGACACAAATATGATGTAATTCTATACACAAAATACTGATAGAAATAGTACTGCTGGTAAGTGTGCCACCCACCACAATCAATAGATGGTAGGGCGTGATGCAGTGTTACCAAATGTATTCGGAATGACTCCGTTAGTTGAAAGATATAGTAAATACCAGTGAGTGGTGGACACTCAGTGAAGGCTACAGCATCTTAGCAACCTCAAACAATGCAAACAAAAGAGATACGTGTCTCATAACCCTGAAGAAAGTCACTATGACTGCAGTTAATATTCAAAGCAAGTTGTTTGCAGTTCACTAAATTGAGTTGCCAGTGAACAGCTGGCCTAGCATGAACTACTAATGTAACTCATGCAATCACAATATGAAAGAAGGTAAATGTACAGTCCTGTCTATAGTGGACCCCTGTACATGCTCAACACATTTTGCCGTTCACCATGATGGCTTCATCAGGGGTTACCAACTGACAGAAGGATGCAGGTATATGTATCCTACATCTGAGGTATAGCTATCTGTCAAAAGTCGAATACATTAATGAAATAAAAAAATATATCAGTGAGACAAACAGTACTGTCCTAAAATGATATATACTAGATCATAAAATACCACAAATACTAAACAACCACATATTATAGCTTATATTAATAAAAAATAAGATAAACATTTAATTTATCATTCGTCCTTACTCTTAATAATCACTTGTACGCCAGGCTAGTATGTCAAGTCCACTGAGTGCCGACATGTCTAATTACAGGACTGTGATAAGAAAAAAATGGAAGACATAATAAAAATGTGAATCAAGTAAAAAAACTGGGATGTTTTTTATAGCATGTAGATATAGTCACTGGCTACATTGTAGAAATAAATGTTGCGACAATAGGACCATTTTACTGCAGTCATACATCAAATACATCATACAATAAGTCTATGCTGACTTTGGCGTAAAGAGCATCAAATGCATCAAAGTTACACAATAGTCTCAGTGAAAATAAAATAATAAATAAGTGGAACTGAGCTCTTTACCATATGATAAAATATATCATCAAATGATTGTCAGAGAGTTATAAAGAAAGGAGAGAGGGAACAGAAGCAGAGACTGCTAGATTTATGAATGCAGTGCTTTGTTAAGTTAAATCAATCTTTAATTTAGTCCCATTGGAGTTAACAGTTTCAGCATGTACTGTATATCCATTTGGCCTCATTCTTTAATAGTCTTTGATTCAAATATCCTTTTCTCTGGCTTACTGTAAATTTCTCAGTACACTTGAATTTCAATGTTTTTATGTCACTACCATGAATTTCATTGACGTGTTTTGCAACTGGTTTGTCTCTGCTGTTGCATATATCACCTATTTGTTCCAATATCCTCCTTCTCAGTTCCCGGTTGGTTTTTCCAACGTATTGTTTTCCACATTAGCAAGATATCAGATAAATGACCCCGGATGTCTTACAACATATTAATTGTCTAATCAAAAAATCCTTCTTAGTTTGATTACTTGTGAACGATTTAGATACTTCACTTTGCATGGCTACAACTAAATTAATTTGAGAATGGTGAATGCACAGTAAAATTTGAATGTATTGTCCAATGTATTCACTATTACAACTTTACTAAATAAACAAATTATTAGTCATTATTTGGCTTATTTGATCTTGTTATAGGCAAATCAAAGGTAAAATGCTACAGCTAAAATAAAGATCTTAAAGGGATAGTAATACTTAAAATGTAAAAAACTCCCACTGCTGAAAGGTGTTTCATTCAAAAGTTATTAATTTTCAAAGTTGAATTTTTTAGGTGCAATATCACAATGGCCTGAAATTATACAGTGGCGCTGTTGCTACACGATCCTATGGACAGCTCTGGTCCCGGGACCATAAATCTCCATAGGATGGTGTAGCAACAGCGCCAATGTACAATTTCAGGTCACTGTGATATTGCACATAAAAAATTCAACTTTGAAAATTAATAACTTTTGAATGAAACACCTTTCAGCAGTAGGAATACTCTTGTTTTACTGAGGGGGATAAACCCTACAACATATTTTTGTTTACATTTTAACTATTACTATCCCTTTAAAATATTAAACAAATGTTCAAAAGCAAACAAAAATATTAAACTGGAATGGAGTGATTTAACAGCTTTATTACAATACAACATTTCCTTAATAAGAGGGAAAAAACCTTATTATATGTCCTTTAAAAGGGAACTACCACCCCAAATAAAGCCCCCCAATAATTAGCCATATAGCAATAAGCTTGCCAATATTTATATTATCCAGCATAATTATCGTTTTAGTTAGAAATCCTACTTCTGCCAAGACTGACGACAAGCTTCTTCCTTTAGAGGCATCTGTGTGCCTGCGCCATCAGTCCCTTCTGTTACCTTATGGTACCATGCAAAGCCTCCTAGAGGAGAAAGGGACTGAAGGTGCAGGAGTGCAAATATCCGTAAGAAAAGATGTCTGCACTGTTGCCTGGCCATCAGTCTCAGCAGAAGTAGGATTTCTGACTAATTCTGTAATTATGCTGGATAATATGACTATTGGCAAGTTTGTCACTATATGGCTAATTATTGTGAGGGGACTTTATTTGGGTTGACAATCACCCTTTAAAGAGAGTGTTATTTCCAACACTATGTTCTTTATTTTCAGTGTGATATTGGATAATGCAATCAGGAAAGGATTTAAAGAAAAGCCTTCTAGGATTGAGATTACAGGAACTTTACACAGAGCATGATGTAAATATATGAACTGTCAAATAAAATAATGGTGAAGTAGGAACTTAGACTGGATGGGCCTAGGGAATTTAATTTCTCAAATATGTTGTGAGCTATAAAAACTGGTTTACCTTCTTTACATATATTTTACTAGGGGCTCTGTCAAGCAAAGCATATCAAATGCTTTATTCATAAATCTTTAAAAAGCAACATGGTTCACTTTCAGTTTAATCCACTGAAAACTCTGAGAGATGATTTTTCCTTAAAGCCTGTATGATACCTTCAAATTTACTGGAAAGTTTCTTCTCGACAGATAGAGAGGAATTATCCTAAAAATAACCATAGATCAATAGTTGAAATGTATATTATATTAAAGTGTAATGTGCTCAGAGGAAAACAGTCATTAGATAATGCATAAAAAAAGTTTTGGCTTTTCCCATTGGGTTTGTTATTTCATATTATTGTTCTCTTGACATTTGAAAAAAGCTTTATCATAAATGTGATCTCTTTCAGATTACTATAAATTTTGCTCACAGGGCAGACATACAGGTATATATATATGATACTTAGACATAAGAGTGAATGTATGAATCTGCTGGTGCAGCTCAATTTCTGTACTTATATGTTGGCATTAAAATCATGCAGCTATGTGCTAGAGTAGTGACATATTTAGTACATATGGATGAACATACTACCATTATTAAGACTTTAATGTGAGAAAGCCCTGAACACCTCCCTTATATTAAGCTCTGGAAAACTGAGTAACACTGTGGCAGCTTGTTAGTACATACATACAGAAATGGTCTTGTGGCCAAACGTTTATTTTGCGCGTTAAGTTCCCAAAATGCCGATGAATAGCGGCAATATTGGGAACTTCACAGTAAAAAAGCTAACTATCGGTACCTAACATGCTGCCAAGCACCCATCGTTAACTTATGCGTTAAACTTACCTGTCATCCAATGCCTGTCTCCTTCTGTCTTCATTTTGTATTCTATTCTTTCTTCTGTCTTGTATCGTCTTTCTTCTTCTCTCCTGCTGTAAAGAAAAATAAGTGATTAATAAGTGTTGTTGAAATACCCCACACAAATACATAGTTTAACTCCTTGAGTGCCAGAGGGGTACGCAAAGCAATGCATCAGTGTCCGGTTCAATATAAATATGCGTGTAGTTATTACAAGATGTCCAACTTGGACAAAATAAATATTCTGAAATACCATAAGTATGCCATAAATAAATATTCCAAAATGCTAAATACTTAGCTTAAATTTGTCTCTGCTGCGGTTTGTGGCCGCATAGGCGGTGGCATCGGAGACTGTAATGTGTGCCACAGCCCCCCATCCTGTCCCTCACGGGCACACATTATTGTCTCCACTGCTGCCGCCTATGCGGCCGCACATAGCGGTGGAGACAGATTTGCACTGTTCACACAGCCATGGCAACCAAGTTGGAACAATGACAGTACAGCACACAGGCAAAGCAACTCCACGAGCATACATTGATGGTGAAACATAGCAACACAAGCAGCTGGAGGACACATGTTTCACACACCATGAGAACCAGAACAAATCCACATTCAAAATGTCATGCTGGAACAAACACTCAAACTTGGGTTAGCAACAATGCCAAACCACACCATTAGGGAACCACACAACACATGTCTGAAAAGCACATTATACGTGATTGGGAATAATGGGAATGGTGCTCACACTATCCGTGTTGCCACATTTGACTAACCCTGGATTCAAAAAGATGTGTCTTCTATATCACAAAATATTTACCCAACATGCATGCATCCCTCATTGCCATCCCCACTCTTCAGAATACATATGATAATCAAAGCTCAACAGCTGTAGGTCCCTGCCATCAATGTACAGGATCTTGTCAAGCTGTTCAGTCAATGAGTACCAGGATGGTATCTCATGCATTGCAACACAATGCATTGGATTCCATACTTTCACTCAAGTGTTCACATGTCAGTGTCTTCATCTTGCATCCCTCTTGTCATTGCTCAGATTACTAATCACCCTATATAATTTCCCCACACAGCATCAATGCCTGCAGCACAGCTGGAGGAGAGTGAGAAGGAGGAGGTGCAAGCAGTCATTCCCAGCGATACAGCCCCTGAAGAGCCAGCACACCTGGGCACAGGCTGGATGCCACCACCACCTCCATAACAGTACGGGCTGCCACCCACAACAGCGGATGCCTCAAGAGGCACAACTGTGGATACCACAAGAGAGGTGGATGCCTCCAGCTACATCTGGCCAGTATTGGATGCCCTCATCACCACCACCACTAGAACACCACTGGATGCCTGGCATGGTCAGCACACTGCAATATGGGGCATATGGTCTCACTCTACTACCACAGCCACACAGCTGAATGCAACCAAAGCAGGAGACCAGCCTTCAGCCTACACCCAGGTGGGAAGGGAACAGAAACCAGTGGCCACAGTATCAACCATGACCACTGGACTACAGCCATCTTGGCCTCATAGGTGAGCCACTTACAGAATTCACCCCACCATCACAGATCAGCGGGCAGTGGGGAGACAATAGATGTGGTAGGGGCACAAAGATAACTTTCATTTGCATCACATGCTGGCCCGCTCACACCTGGCTCTACATTCCCCTCACCAGCAGCTGCAGCATCAGTGGCACACACAGACCATGAGGAAATCACTGGTCAACAGACAGAGCCAGGCCACGGAGGAGAGGCGCCCTCAGCACCTCCAAGTACACTGTCCATGCCCTCATCCTCTGTCACAGCTACCACAACCATCAGGATGGATGAGGAGTATATCAGCATCCAGAGGAGGCTGCTTAAGAAGGCCAAACACCTCTCCAGGTGGTGTCAGTGCAACATGGAGAGAACCGAAGCCACTTTCAGTGGTATAGAATCCCAACAAGCCATGCCATCCTTACTACAAAGATACGCCATATTGGGACTGGATTCATTGACTTGTTTGGACAGATGTTTAACAACAGCTGATGAGAAACATGTCACAGTCTAAGTCTGGACACACACAGGAACACTGTTAACGCACAGGAACAGTAGCACTCCAACAAAATTATACACACAACTCACAATACACAGTGTCTGTAACAAACATATCCTTGGAGGCAACCAGTGTGTATCCCTTAAGCCGTATATTCATCAGGTGTGTGTGGAGGGGTCTTAGGGGACTCCTGGGTAGGGGTGGGCAAAAGCTCTCGCCATGTTACCACAAGAAATCCCGCGATAACCACGTGGTTGTCAGCTTTTTCGTGGGAAAATCTGCTTTAAAACCAGACATTAAAATCTTCGTATTTTTCGCCCACTGGCCAAAATTCTTTGCCATTTTTTCAATGGCTAGAAAGTTTCCACCCGTTGATTTATGTGGTTTTCGCCTTTTCACTATAAAATCGTGACGAATTCCAGGAAGTGAAACAGAAGTAGCTACAGATGTGCTGTGCTGTTCTGCTGTGATCTTTTTGAAAAATTGAGGCAGGAGAGGCTGCTAGTGGCCGCCATCACTATGAAAAAGTTTAAAAATAGTAAAAGGAGGATTTGGAAGGACCTTTATGTGTCGACTGAGTCTGATGAGGAGAAAGAAGGGAGCACTACAGAGCCAATGCTGTCTAGTCCCCCTAAATCACCCCTAGGGATCTTGGGGAAATTAATGGGAAGGCAGGAAGAAAAGGGTAGTAGGTTGTTAAGGGGTTAAAGACAAAATCAAAACATTTTTAATTTCAGAATTTTAAAGGGCGATTTCATCAAGCTCATCTTACTGTCATTTGTAATTCTTTATAAGACATTTTCAAATGTGATGAACTTACTTCTGAAAATGCTGTCCTTTTACCACTAACTCACGACCCGACAATTTTTATTATGATAACTTTATGAACACACTGCACTCTTAGACCTCCCCTAGCTCATCCCCCACACATATTCCTTCTCTTCTTACAACATTCCTCATATTTCTGTTCATAGGCTATATATAAATTGAGGCCAACTATAGACTATGGAATACAGTTCATGCGGGGTACCTTCCACTCCCTTGTGAGTCCCTCTGTCATTCCTTGGCCTGCAGAGTTCTATAGGTGGTGTGCAGAGCCTCTCATAATTTCCCCTGCCTCCTCACCTGGATTCTAGTCCTTCAACCATGATGAGGCTGCCATCTTGCAGCCCTACTGCCACCTCTTGCTGTGTGCTCTCTTCATGGTGCCTTCCAGTCTCTGCCCGATGCTACTGTATGCGAGGCAGAAGAAGGGTGTGTATGACAATTTGTGCCACAAAATGCTGTTTCCCATGGTGTAGAGGTCAGAAGTGACATCATTTACTGAGACTGACACATACTGTCAAAGACACATGTATGTATGGTTCTATGGCTACCAATGGGATAGTGGAACAAGACTTCGGGGGGGGGGGATCAGACAGTATATGTGGGAATCTGTGAGTACCAGTGCACAGTGGAACAAGGATGGGGGTTAGACAGCATATATGGGGATCTGTGACTTCCAGTAGGACCTGCCTGGGAGAGGGGCAGATAGTGCATGTGGGGAAATCTGACTACCTGTGGAAAATGGAGCCAGGCTGGGGGGGGGGTTCAGGCAGTGTATATGGGGATCTGTGACTACCAGTGTTAGTGGAAGCAGGTTTGGTGTTCAGGTAATGTGTGTGGGGATCTGTAACTACTGGTGGGCAGTAGAACCAGGCTGGAGGGACAAGGTTGGAGAAGCAGACAGTGTATGTATGCTTCTATAGCTACCAATGGTATAGTGAAACAAGCTGGCAGTGGTCAAACATTATATATTGGGATCAGAGACCACTACTACCAGTTGAACAAGGCTGGGGGGACAGTCAGAATATATTGGGATCTGTGACTACCAGTGAGCAGTGGAGTCAGGCTGGAGAGTCAAGGTTGGAGAAGAAGGCATTGTATGCATGGTTCTGTTGCTACCAGTGGGACAATGGTACAATGCAACAGTGTTGTGTGGTTCTGTTTGGTTTGGTTGCCAAACAATGTATGCATGGTTATGTGTCTACCAGTGCAATAAGGTTGGGCTGGCAGACAGCATATGAATATTTATGTGTCTACCAGTGGAATAAACCTGGGCTGGCAGACACTGTAGTTCTGTAGCTAATAGTGGAGCAAGTCTGGGCTGGCAGTCAGTGTAGCACAGTTCTGTGGCTCCTGGTAGAACAGGGTTGAGCTGGCAGATAGTGCTGTATGGTTATGTGACTTACAGTGGAATATAGCTCCCTCTCAATTGCTTCATCTTGTACAAGCAAGTATTTTCTATTTATGCTATGTTGTTATAAATATATTTGCATTAAGACTGGAATAGCTTTGGAATCTTTGTTCTTACAGTGGAGACAATCAGGGACAAATGTCTCTGCGAGCACCTGCAGTGTATACAAATTGAGGAGTGCATGTGCAACAACCTAGTATGACAACCTACTGTGTTAGACACATATTACATTTTTTAACACAGAACCTATATTAAGAACAGACATCAGATCCAGAGGTGTCTCTAAGTGTATGGGAATCACGATAACTTAATTTCAAAGTGAGAATAAGGGGAGCTGATCAAACAGCTCTCCTCCCTTATAGGAGACTCTAGCTGACTAAAACAGTCTGACTTGAGTCTCCTATATACACACTATGCACACTGTAAGTGAATGGGGATGGCTGAAAATGTTCACCTCAAACCAAAATCGGTGAATAATGGCACTTCCCGCATGGAGAATAATTTTCCGCGAAAAGTGCAGTTTTTCCACGTTTTTTTACCTAGTTCATTGCATTGATATCAATGAGAACATTGAATTTACACAAATATATAGCAAATCTTATTTTATTTCCCAAAGGCATAGTATAAAAGGGATATGAGGGTGCTTTTGTTGGTGGAGTGCGGGGAAACAATCAGTTGAACAGGGAATTTTTTGGGGGGTTGTAGACTGTGATTGAGTGCACAGTTAATAAAAAACTAAAAAATAAATTAAATGAAAAAAAGACATGGTATAAAAGGGGTCTGGGGAAACTGCCTGTGTTGGTGTGTGGAGTCTGGGTAAAAAATCAGTTAAATAGGGAATTTTTATTTGGGGGTTGTTGACTGGTATTGGGGGGGCAATTAATTAAAAATAAATACAATTAAAAATAAAATAAGAAATTGGTACGTAATGTGAGACAGGGACCCCTTGACATACACTGATACTTGGCGGGATGAGGAAACATTGATTTGTAGGATTAGACTTGTGTTAGGCACTAGCCCTGAGGAAACATTGATTTGTAGGATTTAGACTTGTGTAAGGCCTAAGACCTGATGAAACATTAATTTGTGGCACTCCAGCAATTTTAAATGTGTTTTTTTTTTCTTTGGGTGTGCTTACCAAAACTTAGACTAGAATTGTACTTTTGGAAGTTTTGACCAGCTTCTATTGGTTTAAGCACCCCTCCCACCCCCAGGTGCAGTGTTCATTGTCTTTAGGACACTATATAATGTCTGTCAGAGAGTCTCTCTCCATTAATGAGTAAAGCTGATAAAGATTCAGTGCTCAGGATAAAATAAATTAAGGTTAGTAAATGCCCAAAGTAGGAGAGATTCAGCTCATAAGACAAAGCATATTAAGGTTAGGTTCTTGCCAAAAATGAGGTACCTTGGCATTGGTGGCAAGCTTGGCATTCTATGGCCATATGATGTGACTAAATCCTTATCTTTAATATAGTAGTGATATGCAAGCACAATGACTCAGAGCAAAGGGTTAATGTTGATGAAAATTTGGATGTGCACTAGTGATGAGCGAGCGTGCTCGGCCGATGCTCGGATCGGCTCGAGCATCGCTCTGCTCGGCACATGGCGGTACTCGTCGAGTACCGCCATGTGCTCTCCCGCCATGTTCGGGTGGTGGGGATCTGTGCCGGAAGAGGCACAGATCCGAAAAAGCTCCGCTGGACCACCAGGGACTGGAGGTACGGGGGCATTGCGGAGATGAAGGGGGCATTGCGGAGATGAAGGGGGACATTGTGGAAGAGGGGCATAGACTCTATGCCCCTCTTCCACAATGTCCCCCTTCATCTCCGCTATGCCCGTCTTCCACAATGTCCCCCTTCATCTCCGCTATGCCCCTCTTCCACAATGTGCCCCTTCATCTCCGCTATGCCCCTCTTCCACAATGTCCCCCTTCATCTCCTCTATGGCATAGAGGAGATGAAGGGGGACATTGTGGAAGAGGGGCATAGCGGAGATGAAGGGGCACATTGTGGAAGAGGGGCATAGCGGAGATGAAGGGGCACATTGTGGAAGACGGGCAATTCGGAGATGAAGGGGGACATTGCGGAGATGAAGGGGGCATTCGGAGATGAAGGGGGCATAGCGGAGATGAAGGGGGCATTGACCAGGCACCCTCCCCTCATCAGAGCAGGGGGTGCCTGGTGTCGCCCCATTCATTTCAATGGGGCTCGGGTGCTCGGCCGAGCACTCGAGCCTCAGGGGGTGCTCGGTCAGAGCACCCGAGCACCCGAGCATCGGGGTGCTCGCTCAACACTAATGTGCACCAATATTTTGTGTATTTGCTTTTAGCTATTTTGGTCAAGTTTGTTTGCACTCCAGCAATTATATATATATATATATATATATAGACAAGAAAGGAATGTGTCCTGCAACACTTTGATCATGGTCAGTCATAACAACTAAACAAATGTTGGGATCCGATAAGAGAAGACGTTAAGTGGTGACACCCTCCATCTAAAGACATATATGCAAAGAAACTAAAGGAGCTTGAATGATAATTCAGTTGCTATGCATGATTACAAGACTTACCTCATATGAATGACCGCATATTAATATATACAATGTAAAGTGGGTTAACAAATGTATAACATTTTTGTTTCCAACTCACAGATGGTAGATGTAAACAGATATATGATGGATTATCCAAAGAAGATTAGATATGGATGGAATATCAATAAGTCAGTCCTACACCCATTGTGAGCACATAAAAATTAATAAATATATTTATTTATTTGGGACATTTGTCCCTGATGAGACTATAAAAGAATATTGAGACTCTGCTTAAGTGTATGGCAACACAAGACCATATATCTTATCAGCTATATTTTATAATATTGCAATCCTTCACAAACAGGGCCCTAATTCAACTTATTTCAGTTTGTTACATTATTTTGTTTTTATATTCCTCCCTTTGGTACAACATGAAATAATATGCTGGCACTTTATAAATAAAAGATAATAATAGTATGTGGCAATTGGTATGGCTATTCAGTTTTTATGTTAATCTATGTAGCCTATTTGTAAAGTGTGCGTGTAGCCTGACACTAATGAAAGCTAATAGAACTGGGATTGGAGGATGGGGTGGGATTTGTTATTATTGCATGCCCACCAGTGGATCTTCCAGATGCACTTGCTGTGGACATAGTGATAGACAGGCACTCTTGCCCACAGAGGACTGACACCTTTTGTAAACTGTCTCCTTCACCTCATTTTCACAGTCAGTAATCATCACCATTCCTGCATGCTGACTGCCAAGGCAAACTCTGTAGTCATCACTCATCATGTCTGCTCTCTGCAGTCCTCCCACTTTATCTTGATCCTATAGATACAATGACATAAAGACAGTTGCTCTGTGGATAATTGATGCTCAGCATGTTAAGTACAAGCACTAGTTGTCTCCTAACACTGTCTTCCCCATAGATTCCAGTTCCTTCTGATAGACACCACACTCATTATGGTAAGTCAAATGTCAGCATGTCTGTCAGCATTCTATCCATGCAGTAAGAGATTTCAAGCAAATCTCCTGACATTGTCTGACATAATGTAGCATATGCACTGCATGCAACAAATAAACATTCTCATTGGCTTTTAACCCTCTTGTTTACTAGAGAAAAAACCAGTGCACAAGTATTTGTAAAGCCACATGCATAGTTTTAATTCACAGTAAACTTTTATCATGAAACATATGTATGGTAAGTAAAACAAGGGTACTCCTACTGCTGGGAGATTAATCATTCAAAGGCTAGTTATTTATTTATTGTTTTTAACCAATGGTGACAATTAGTGTTAAAAAGTTTTTTTTAAAGGGGGACATTCACATCTGAAAAAGTTTTTACTCTCTGTTTCACTATGTAACTAGTATTAGGAAACATAATTGTTTTTTTTTATTTACATACTTTTTAAGATCTTTAATCTTCCAGCTGTTCACTTCCACATTATGAGGCACGTTGAATCTTCCGCACAGCTCTTGAAAACTTCCCAGTGCTATTTAATTCTCCTCCCACCTCCCTCCCAGCTGCCCCAGGGAGCACGTTCATGCTTCCCTTCAATGTGGTGTAAATCACTTGTAGCGTTACAGCAAGCTCCGGTTATCATTATACTGAGGTTGCAAGCTCAGTATAATGATTAACAGAAGTCTCTGTAATGATTGAAAAAGTTCCTTTTTTTCCTTGTTTTTTTTTCCTTTTTTCACTGAATTGAAATCAGTGGTAATGAATTATCCCTCTTCCATTTCAGTGTTTTCCCTATGTATTCCCAGTGTTCAAAAGTATAAATGGGGGTGTCAGTTTCCTGCATGTTGCCTGTCTATGCTTGGGAGGAGAGTGAAACCAACTGAAATATTGATGCTAGCAGACAGGCAAAGAAAGGAAAATGAAATTACCTGTTAGGAGTATTGAAGGTAGACAGTTGTTCTCTGCATGTAGATGTAAAGAGGGAGAGATAAAGAAATAAACAATTAAAGAAATAAACATTTGATTGATTATTGACAGAGTCAGACAGGCTATATCTAAACACAATTTCCAAAGGGCTTATGTTATACGGGTAATATAAAAAAAACAAATTGATGTTAGCATATAGAAAGTCAGTTCATATGGTCATGTTTGTACCAAATCTGAGTAAGGCACAATGAATGTAATCCTTTTAGTATTTAACTCAGTAACAGATTTTCCTTATACCCAGTATATTAGTTCATGAGTGACCAGCGGTATTTCCTGATGTCAGATCCCTGTTTGGGAACGTTGCTCTTTGTTTCCAAAACCAGTGGAAGGTGCTTGTTTCCACAGCAAACCACAGTAACTACAGCAAAGACAAAACAGAACAGGGAGCAGGACCATCTAAGATTAGATCTGTAACAATAAATTGATACTTAAATTCCTTGAAAAAGTGTCTAAAATGACACAAAACATGTTGAACATTTTTACCTTTTCACTATTACTGTATATTATGTTACAATACATTTTTCATAAGAAGTTGAGCTGGAGTGCTTTTTGCTGAGACCAAGATCAGATTAATAACCATTTAAAGGGATAGTAATACTTCAGTTTAACTTTATTTTATTTTGTAGGCATTAAAAACATGAAGAATGATATAAGTCTTATCTCTCAAACCTTTATGGTTTAAGAGATATTCACACGCAAAGTTTCCCCCTCCCGCCCCTTTTTCCTAGTGTAAGCCATCTCTTCTCAGATGTGAATCTGGTTGTAAGACCAGACAGATAACAGCAGGGGACAATCTTCTTTGTATGAAAACAATGAAAGCCCTTCCCCCTTGACAAGTTTTTCAGCTTTTTCCCTTATCTTAATTGAAGATTGTCCCTCTCTGCAGTCTACCTGGGCACCTCCCTTCTGATCTGGCTGAACAGGGTGGGGGGATACTTTGCTTGTGAATATCTCTTAAACCATAAAGGTTTGAGAGATAAGACTTATATAGTTCTTCATGTTTTTTTAATGCCTACAAAGTAAAATAAAGATAACACGAAGTATTACTATCCCTTTAACATCTAGATTGGCAATTAAAGAGAGCAGTCCATTTTTAAAGGCAGGCTAATTTCTGGACATCTGGGGAGTGACAACCAAAGTGGGGGTTGTTTAAACACTTTGTCTTTGCTGTACATGAGCCTTCCTACCTGAGCTGGTTAGCTGAGCCTGACACTAAAAGTGAGTGATAGATACTACTCAAAAGACAAATCATTCACGACAAGACAAAACAGGCAGGAACAACTTGGTATGCCATGTTACTTACACACAAACACACACACTGGTTCCTACTGCAAGAAGAAGCATTTAAAATGTGGCAACGAATATGAGGCATTTTCTTATTTTGTGACACTGAGTATTTTGTATTCTAATACTGCCCTTTCTTGCTACTGAAGAAGAAGCTATAGCGTCGAAACGCATTTAGCGTTTGGGCTTTTGTACTCGTTGCTAAATTTTAATTATATATTTGTTTTAATAAAAATATATATTTTTTTGTTATATTGCAACTGGGTTCCAGTACATTTTCTATTGTGAGTGTTAAGATCCAGAGAGACGTTTATCTGTATCAGGGTGGATATATATCCCTGGTTGTTGTACCGGTTGCCATTGGGTTCAACTGGAATATCTCTATTTTGTGAGTATCAGTCCTGCTTCATATATTGTTATTTAATCAAAGTGGAATTGCGCCCCTTCTGGCTTCCTTCTGTTTGTTTTTGACAGGGGTACCTTGAGAGATATGCAAAAGAGCTAGTCAGAGATGCTCAACTAGGAACGAGCCTGCCCTCAAAGTGATGAGGCTCTATAGGATAAGTATCCTACCCAGGGTGCAATCTCTTTTAGCTCACTAGTGCCTTTCACAGAGAGAAAATATCCTGAAGCACATCATACTGATCCTACCAAAAGGCAGTCCAGCCACGAAGTGCCAGGCAATACCTCTCTGAACAAGAGAAGCAGCCAACCCCAGACGTACGTTTCAGCCTTGTTGGGCCTCGTCAGTGAGGTGCAGCTGATCTCTCTAGGCACTGTGAGCAAGAGGTCCACATCTGGATTACCCTGTTACCCTTAGGGTGACTAGTCCCAAGGGCAATTTGCATATGCAAAAGAGCTAGTCAGAGATGCTCAACTAGGAACGAGCCTGCCCTCAAAGTGATGAGGCTCTATAGGATAAGTATCCTACCCAGGGTGCAATCTCTTCTAGCTCACTAGTGCCTTTCACAGAGAGAAAATATCCTGAAGCACATCATACTGATCCTACCAAAAGGCAGTCCAGCCACGAAGTGCCAGGCAATTCCTCTCTGAACAAGAGAAGCAGCCAACCCCAGACGTACATTTCGGCCTTGTTGGGCCTCATCAGTGAGGTGCAGCTGATCTCTCTAGGCACTGTGAGCAAGGGGTCCACTTCTGGATTACCCTGTTACCCTTAGGGTGACTAGTCCCAAGGGCAATTTGCATATGCAAAAGAGCTAGTCAGAGATGCTCAACTAGGAACGAGCCTGCCCTCAAAGTGATGAGGCTCTATAGGATAAGTATCCTACCCAGGGTGCAATCTCTTTTAGCTCACTAGTGCCTTTCACAGAGAGAAAATATCCTGAAGCACATCATACTGATTCTACCAAAAGGCAGTCCAGCCACGAAGTGCCAGGCAATTCCTCTCTGAACAAGAGAAGCAGCCAACCCCAGACGTACATTTCGGCTTTGTTGGGCCTCGTCAGTGAGGTGCAGCTGATCTCTCTAGGCACTGTGAGCAAGGGGTCCACGTCTGGATTACCCTGTTACAGTGCCTAGAGAGATCAGCTGCACCTCACTGACGAGGCCCAACAAGGCCGAAACGTACGTCTGGGGTTGGCTGCTTCTCTTGTTCAGAGAGGAATTGCTTGGCACTTTGTGGCTGGACTACCTTTTGGTAGGATCAGTATGATGTGCTTCAAGATATTTCCTCTCTGTGAAAGGCACTAGTGAGCTAAAAGAGATTGCACCCTGGGTAGGATACTTATCCTATAGAGCCTCATCACTTTGAGGGCAGGCTCGTTCCTAGTTGAGCATCTCTGACTAGCTCTTTTGCATATGCAAATTGCCCTTGGGACTAGTCACCCTAAGGGTAACAGGGTAATCCAGACGTGGACCCCTTGCTCACAGTGCCTAGAGAGATCAGCTGCACCTCACTGATGAGGCCCAACAAGGCTGAAACGTACGTCTGGGGTTGGCTGCTTCTTTTGTTCAGAGAGGAATTGCTTGGCACTTTGTGGCTGGACTACCTTTTGGTAGGATCAGTATGATGTGCTTCAAGATATTTCCTCTCTGTGAAAGGCACTAGTGAGCTAAAAGAGATTGCACCCTGGGTAGGATACTTATCCTATAGAGCCTCATCACTTTGAGGGCAGGCTCGTTCCTAGTTGAGCATCTCTGACTAGCTCTTTTGCATATGCAAATTGCCCTTGGGACTAGTCACCCTAAGGGTAACAGGGTAATCCAGACGTGGACCCCTTGCTCACAGTGCCTAGAGAGATCAGTTGCACCTCACTGACGAGGCCCAACAAGGCCGAAACGTACGTCTGGGGTTGGCTGCTTCTGTTGTTCAGAGAGGAATTGCCTGGCACTTCGTGGCTGGACTGCCTTTTGGTAGGATCAGTATGATGTGCTTCAGGATATTTTCTCTCTGTGAAAGGCACTAGTGAGCTAAAAGAGATTGCACCCTGGGTAGGATACTTATCCTATAGAGCCTCATCACTTTGAGGGCAGACTCGTTCCTAGTTGAGCATCTCTGACTAGCTCTTTTGGGTACCTTGAGAGATCCCTGTCCACTGTTGGGAGCAGCATCCAGGATTTACCATCAAATGTGACTGAGTGGGGGCAGTCGAGATCCCTCCAATGGTCTGGTTGACCACTAATTAGTGGTCATATAAAAATTTGAGTGCTGTGTATATGTGGTGGTGGTGCTGATTACCCAAGAAACATTACACTAGGAGTGCCCCTCCTTTCTATTTTTTGTTCCACATATACTGACCCCAACCTTGTCCCATAGGAAACACAGAACTACACATATGGACACCCCAGGATTCTCGCACTGCAGTGGTAGCCATAGAACCATACATACTGAGTCTGACCTCCCTGGCTGGAATTCTAGAGCATCACACATACTGACCGACCCTTGTGCCACTGCACTGATAGCCATATAACCACTCATACTGCTGGCCCCTCCAACCATATCCAACTGCACTGGCCACAGATCCACACATACTGACCTCCGATTCTTAGTCTTTTCCAACTCCACTGGTAGTCGTAGGACCAAATATAATACGTTTGAACATCTTCCCCCTAGCATAGACATAAACTGGCAAAGTTCTCCCAGGAAATTTACTGGAGTTATTAAAAACATAAAAAATTTAAGAGATTTCAATTGTCAGAATTTTTGTTGCAGAAGCTGTGAATTGCAGAGTTTCAAACAAAATCTGTGCAGGGAAAAATGGGAGTATTTGCCCATCCCAACAGTCAAATAAGCCTACCTAGTAACAGATAGTAGAGACAAAGACAAACATCATACATTATTTTCCAGCAGTTAACAACAGACAAAATAACACTCTATGGTCATGATTCCTTTTTGGTCCTCCCTGAATCTTGTCCTTCCTCCATTTGTCAAAGCTCCTATTTATACTGTTGGAGCCTATTCTTTTGTGCCCGATTATTTTGTTGATTGCATTGTTCCTGATCTGTCCCTATCTCCAGTTCTGACCTTGGCTTGTATTCAGCATTCTCCAGTCTCCAGTCCTGACTTCGGCTTGTACTTGACCATCCACCCGTTTCCAGTCCTGACCTCGGCATGCTTCCTACATCCCCTAGCCTTGATTCACCTGAACAATGTTAGAGAAAATTTGCTAATATGTTTAAGCTCACAGGATTGTCCTCCTTCAGCATCATCTCTCTTCTTAATCTGGATAAATTCTACTGTTTGTGTAAGTTCATCAAATCTTCATCCGTTTAGCACTGGTCACATTTTCACCAATGTGTACATCTTCAGCAGACAAGCATCTGCCAGTGCATGTCAGAGACTGGATCATCTGTCATGAATCGCCAGTCTGAGTTTGTCTGCCAGACAAGCATCCTTCAGTGTGTGTCAGAGACTGACCACCTGTCAAAGATCACCTGACTGAGTCTGTTTGCCAGTTACTCATTCGCCAGTGTTGACAGAGACTGATCCCTTGTCTAATCTCTCCAGTCTGTGTCCATTCACCAGACAAGCATCCACCAAAGTGTATCAGAGACAGATAGTTTCCAAGATATGTCTATTTGGGGTCTGTCCTACTCTCAGCCTGAAACTACCTCTGTCAATCCAACCAATTTCCTGCTACCCTGCAAGTATCTCTGGGGATGTCCTCTGTGCAATATATATGGTACAAGGTTATTCCCATTATTGGTCCCATCCCCACAAGAACAAGACAAGTATAAATTGGTGCTGCTGCTGTGCTCTGTTGTTCTCTGTGCAAATAACTGCATAGATCAGATGTGTTGATGTAAACAGCTCTGTCATATACTTTACAGTAATATCAACACTGCTATTGTTATGTACACCAAACATGTTAGGGGTAAGGGGAAAAGAGAGGTGCATGGAAGTGTTGGAAATGTTGGTGGTAGTAAAGTCATAAAACACTGATTGTAGTCAGTGGCCACAGATCCAGCAACTTGTACAGTAAATGTTAATGATCTTCCTCATTCTGAGGAGGCTATTTGTAAAAGTGATATGAAACAAAGATTATGATTAGTAGCATTCTAGTGCTGTTTTCATATTAGGAATTTAGCATAAGTAAGACACAACTGTTGCATCAGACAGTGACAGTGACATCCCACCACAAAATACTGGTCAATATCAATACAGAAAAGACAAAAATAAAGCAATATCATTACAGCTGAACTTTATTTCCATGTACCACCACTGACTTAGTAATCCTACTCACAAAATTGGTGTCTGTGACCAACACTGACATAAAGTAAACAGAATATTTTTCAGACCTTAACAAAAAAAAAGAAAATGAAAGAAACGCGGAGTATTTGGTATTATGGGATGATGGTGATGCTGTTGACCTAATTATTTATGATGTTTAATGTAGGATATATCTCATCATGCTCCTCTACTTCTTCTGATACACATCAAGTAGAGAGTTATGATGATATGTCAAATAGTTAGCTGTATTTGAAAATAAAATATTCACCTCTGAAAATTAGTACTGTAACAGTTTATAAACTCATTGAGGGAGCAACTGGAATGCCAAAAAATTCACAATTATCTTGGTCATAATCACTATTTCCAAGTCCAACCCTCACCCAGTTAGACTGTAGTAGTGATGATGTAACAAGGTTTGGGAAATACACCTGCAGCATGTCATGGGTGCACCAAATAGCACCAGTATAAGTAGCAGCACTCCTAAAAGGGAAAGGGGTCATGGGGAGTGGGCTAACATTGCCCTCAGTAACCATCTCACCCATACTTGTTGTTGCTGTTAGGCAAATGCAAAGTGTGTAGGAGAATGACTGAGTTAGCTGGAGGTGTCAAGAATTTTATAGTTCTTGACAAGTTCCACCCCCTCTAACAAGCACCAACACTACTAATCAAGTTAATGCAATTAAATTACAGAGATATTTTATGAGTTGCCAAACCACTCTTTTTGAGTTATTAGTGAAGTAAAAATGCACAAAAATAAATAAAAGTGCACCTGTGGATTGGCAGACTTGCTAAACTGTTGGAGGCTGACATGCTGCCCTATTCTTTTGTAGAAAACAGAGGTTTTAAAGAACAGATTTCATATGTTGAATCATGTTGGCATATCTCTAGCCACAGGTATTTTTCAAGAAGATCTAAGCCAGATATATGTACATTGTACAAGTAGAAAGAGTCCAGACTATACACACAAATATATGTGGACAAATGCAAAGAGTATAGACTGCATTTACACAGACAGCATACACAGTACTAAAAATCAGATTTTGCCAGGAATGTCCTATTCTTTTGCAGAAGAAACTTAAAAAGCAAAGGTGGAAATTGCCAAGTGTTCACAAGAATATGATTGGTAATAAGGAAAAGGTATAAATGTTAATGAATTTTCTATTCATGGAATTTCTACAAAAAAGAGAGGTCTGGATCCTCTAGGAAAGGAGATTCCCCAGGCCTGGGCCTGCGGGTCAGCTCCAGTAAGGCTAAGGATTGCCTGAAAGGTGCTGTATCAAGCTCCCCAGAAGAAGGGGTGAAGTGGGGTCTAGTACTAAAAATAAGTAACAGAGAGGAATCCTCAGAGAGGAAAGAAGGCAGAGAAAGGCATGTGATTGACAAGTGACGGATTTTGCTGGTGCAACCCTGTCCAATAAAGTTAGCTTTCTCTTTTAAAACCTCTAGTGTCCATTTGTGATTCTGTTATGCACCACACTGACCTTGCAGGGTGCATGTCCTAGAGAGAGTGACCTAGTGCCATACATTTTTTAATGTGATGTGTACCCTATTGGGACCCAGATTCAGTTACACTGGGCCATTTTGAGCCCACTGTCAGCTGTACCCTCACTCATATTCTTAAAGGTTTTTACAGCATGTCAGAGCTTCAGGAAGGTGGACAAATTCTGCTTTACCATCACTATCCCCAAGAAACCCTGAAATGTGGTGAAGTATAAATAAAAACATGCCTGCCTGTCTGGGAGGTATAGTATCAGTGCACAAAATGAACTTTTTAAAACAAATCAAAACTGTTTGGGGGTATAAGTGTGCCTTTTAGCAATATCATATTAGTTTATTTTTACTTTACAACATAACATGTGTTTGAAATGTAGCATTTATTAAGTATGTTTGAAGCACAGTCTATAAGGGCATGTCATTTGCATTAATGTATACCTGTGTTCAAAACCTCCTAATGTAAACCTTGTGTTCTCTAACAAGTTTAGCATTTGTTCCTGAAGCAATCTGCAAAGGCTACTTACCACATCCTGTATGGTTCTGAAGGCTGTCTTGGTCAATTAGTGATATGTCAGAACAACATGAAGTTATTGTAACTCCAGCTGTGAGTTGTTAATAATAAACTTACCCACCGGACAATCCAACCATATGGTTGCTGGGCCAATCAAGGCTACAATATGCATTACAAAAAGCATTCCTGTCAATAGTAAGTGGGCATAGGTCATGGGATTTAATTCTAGGTTTGCGAAGCAAGAGAGCTTTTTTCAAGACAGTCTGGTGTGGAATATTTTCTTAATTAGAAAGAAGCTTAATGAAAATGTTCTAGTTTTAATTGAGAGTCGTGATGGAGAAAGTCAACAGACGATTACTGAAAATATTTGAAACTCATAAAATGTTCTTTAATGGGAATCTGACTACATCTCAGTACAAAGCATAGTCTATTTGTGTTAATATTCGATTGGTCCTTTATAACTTAAGAGCTCTGCAACCTGAGTCCTTCAAGCTGTTCAGGACAATAATTCCCATCATATCAAGACAGGAATTGCATCCTAAAAGACTAAAGGGCCTCGGGTTGTCTACCACAGACTTACCCCCTTGTATCCTACAAATGACTCCAACTCACTACTTTGCGACACCACTCCAACTCATTCTTCTTTAACCCTTTGAGTGCCAGAGGCATCTATGACACTCAAAGGTTTAACATCCATAGGATTAAACAAATTGAATTTTCTTTTAGAAATCATTCTGTTTTCCTGGGTTTGTAGCAGTGATACTTTGATAAATGACACTGATTTCCTCAGCCAAATTTACTTATTAAAGTAGTATACATAAATATTGTTAGTTTTGGTTTACTTTCTATTACAAATATATTTATAATTACTACTGTGTAAAAATATGGAAACATAACTTTACAATTTGATAATGCATTCCATACGTATATATAACATATGTTCTTTCAAAACATACAGTTTCAGTAGTTTAACTATTAGTAAAGGTAGATGAACCAGCTGCTATTCATCTTGAAGACAGATTCTTCAAACCTATTAAAGGGATAGTAATGTTTCACAAAAAAGCAGCTCAGGTTAATCTTCTTAGTATTTGGACCATGGAGAGTGTAATTTCAATACTGTCTGAGCTGTTGTTCAAGAGTAATTGAATGATAAAGTATTCCCCTCCTGCCCCTTTTACTGATGTAACACTGCTCACCTCAGAGCAGCAAGACTGTCTGGATGGATCACAGCAGCAAGGGACAATCTTCAGTGAGCATAAGGAAAAATTTGCCCTCCTCTGTCAAGGGGGGCAGGGTTTTCCTTATGTTCACAGTAGGAAGATTGTCCCTTGCTGTGATCTGTCTGGTCAAGAGACCATGTTCCACATCTAAGTGGAGGCGGCTTACACTAGGTAAAAAGGGTGGGAGGGAGATACTTTATCATTCAATTACTCTTGAACTACAACCATACTTGCCGTGTTTCATCCGGAGACTCCGGATTTAGAGCTCTGTCTCTGGGTCTCTGAATTAAACTTTTAAATCTCTGGGTAAAGCTGAGACTCTCATGTCTGTGGCATTATTTGTGAGTGTGGCGCTTAAAATGTAAATGTGTATATGCTGCCGGATGTCCGTCCAGGACCATCACTCAGGCATCCACTTCCGCTTGCCGATGTGACCCCACTGTCACCCCAGGCCACATACCTGACTTGATGATACACAGCGAACCAGCCTTTTGTTGTTGCTGGCATTTGTGAGGAAGAGCAACGCCAACGTAATTGGCTTCGCAGACGTTCAGGGCAGCCACACGAGGAGTGGCAGGCACAATGGACATGAATTGTATTTATATATTTTGGTAAATTATAATAAATATCTACTTTCATGATCATGACAAAGGTTGAGAACTAAATTGCTCCATATTTAATTTTTTTTTCGGGGGGTTGGCATGGAGGGGGGGAATTTCAGGGTGAGCCATTTCTGAAAGTTCCCAGGTATGGCTACAACTTGATAAAGGAGGGCAGGGTTTTCCTTATGTTCACTGAAGATTGTCCCTCGCTGCAATCCATCAAAACTTCCTTCCTCATCCAGTGTGGCCTGATTTAGGAGGCACAGAGACTAGAATCAGGCAGAGAGAGGGAGATAAAGAAAAAAAATTAAAATGAAAGTTAAAATTTAAATAAAATTAGTTTTTTAAGTGGTGTTTAGCTCTATGGACCTTGATGCTACTGATGCTTCTACTGATACAGAGGGGGTGGAGGAAATCAGCAGCACCAGCAGTAAAGGGAGTCCACATACTCCCAATGGTGACCCAATGATTCCCATTCTCTTGGGAATGCCCCTCTGGCAACGTATATTGAAGAAGGCTGAACTTGCTAGCAGTATGAGCAGCCCATGTTAGTTGCCTATTCCTTATGCTACTGCTGCCAGCGTGCCTTCTTCCCAGGAGATGGTAAATGTGACAGCAGGGGACCCTGGGTCACACTTGTCATCCCCAATCATTCCCATAAAGCTGGAAGAGACTGGTGGTGGTGTTGGTGATGAGAGTGAAGGTAATGGTGGAACAGCTGTTGTGGAGCAGAGTGAGATATTTTTGGTGGAAAGTAATAAGGAATGAGAGAAAAATATGCAAATGGGGATGGGCATCATGGCAACCAGCAGCAATGACATTCAAGAATTTGCTACTGCTTTAATTCCTGTTGCTGAGTCCCCAGTGGCAGACTTTCAACTGTCACAGCAGTAGGATGATGAGAGGGCTAGTGTACCACAGACCATCATGGCCACCATGGGAGTGGCTTCTTCCAGCATTTATATGGGACCAGGACAGGCTCTACTTGCAACCTATACTCCTGGTCCTAACTTTAGTGATGATGCTGAGGCAGCAAAATCAATATCACTTACAACAGCCAGTGAAGGTGATTATGGAGAAGAAGAAGGCCATTCTTCTCCACCTCTCCCCTCACCGAAATCATGGGTGTGGGAATATCTTTCCATTGGTGCAGGCACTGTGCACTTATCAGTGACTGTACTATTTACTTTGGGTGACAGAGTAGTGAAAATGGGAAAGGGGAGGACTTAGCTTGGCACAACTGCCCTTATAAAGCACATGCAACATAGACACTGCAACATTTATGTTAACCCCTTAACGACCCATGACGTACTGGGACCGTCATGGGTACATGTGACTCAAGGACCCATGACGGTTAAGGTACGTCATGGGTTAAACTCTCCCATCGCCACCGCACGGAGCGATGGGAAAGCGCGGGCTGGCTGTTACTAAGTGTCCCAGTACTGGGACACTTAGTAACAGCCAGTAGAAACATTGTTGCAACATGTGATTCACTTGATGAGCGAATCACATGTTGCAAAAGTGATCAGTTTGCTGTAGATCAGCATTTGCTGATCTGTGGTACATCCCCCTTGTATTTTTTATATTTTTTTTTTTTAAATAAAATCTGATTATTTTCTATATTTTAGGTAGTTTAGGTAGGTAGTTGGGTAGGTTTAGTGTATACGTGTGTTAGGGAAAGGTTTAGGGTTAGATTTAGGTTTAGGAGTAGAGAAGGGGAAAAAACACAAAAAAATATAATAATTATAGTTTATATAGGTAGTTGACTTGGGTTAGGTAGGTTCACGGTATACGTGGGTTAGGGTAAGTTTTAGGGTAAGATTTAGGTTTAGGAGTAGCGTAGAAAAAAAAAACTCAAAAAACAAAAAAAGTTTATTTTATTTATAAATTGATTTTTAGAATAAATACTTATAGTTTAGATAGGTAGTTGACTTGGGTTAGGTAGGTTCAGGGTGTACGTGGGTTAGGGTAAGGTTTAGGGTTAGATTTAGGTTTAGGAGTAGCGTAAGAAAAAAAAACAAAACTTTTTTTAAGGTAAGTGTACATAATGCAGCGGAGGTACAGTGTAGAAGAGGCATATGCCTTTTTGGCATAGACACTGCGTCAGACTTTGACATAACGCTGGTTTCAGAGAGTGAGAGCAGCTCTAGCGATGACGCTGGGCCTTCTGTCAAGAAAAGACACACTGCCCCATGAGCTGCCCCAGCAACTACCCCAAGAGCTGCCCTGGCAACTGCCCCAGCACCTGCCAAAAGATCTGCCCAAAGAAATGCCCCAAGTGCTGCCCAAAGAAATGTCCCAATACCTGCCACTCCTGATCCTAATGAATGGGTATCACCAACCAATTTATGCCCACAAATCCCAGAATTCTCAGGCAACCAAGGAATTCAAATTGATGTGGAAGGATTTACCCATGATCATTTTTTTTATTTGTTTTTGGAGGAAGATATTTTGGGGGAAATTGTGTCCCAAACCAATCTGTATGCAGCCCAGTTTCGTTGTTAAGCAAGAAGTATAGAAATCCACAGACATCACAGAATTTAAGCAATTCTGAGCCTTAATAATGGCAGTGGGGATAATAAAAAAGTAAAGTATCTGATCCTACTGGAAAAAAACCCATATGTGACACCATATGTGACACCCCTATATTCTCCAAGACAATGGCCAGGTCTAGATTTGAATTAATTTTGCACTTTATGCATTTTAATGATAATACCCTGTGCCTCCCAAAAAGAACACCCCCAGTATGATAGATTGCACAAAATTCATCCCCTAATAAATCATTTACAGAAAAAGTTTGCCAAAGAATATATGCCCCAAAAGCAAATTAGTGTAGATGAATCCCTAATGAAATATAAAGGCAGGTTAGGATTCAAGCAATACATCCCCTCCAAGTGCTCCAAGTTTGATGTTAAATTTTATAAATTGTGTGAAAGTGCCACAGGCTATACCCAGGCTTTTAGAATTTATGAGGGCAAGGACAGCCAACTTGATCCTCCTGGTTGCCCCGAATTTATGGTAACAAATGGGAAAATAGTTTGGGATCTAATTTACCCCTTATTAACCCTTTGAGTGACAGAGGGGAACGGAACGCATTGACATTGACGTCAAAGTGTGAAAAACAGTGTTTTTTTTTTACTTATATCAAGATTTACGAGGGATTGGTGGTAAAATGGCTGCGTAAAAATTTTGAAAACATATATAAAATGAAAGCATGGGTTGTCTACATTCCAAAAATATACACTTTTAGGGGGAAATCTTAGAGTGGAGCACTGTTACACAGCCCCAAATGAGAAATCACACCAGTGATGCAAGCTGTGAAAATTCAAATGTGAAACTGGAATAGCGCATGTTCCAATGTGGGCCCCATAGCTCCCAGAAACCATGAGAAACATGCATATGGGGTATTGTCTTACTAAGAAGAAGGAGCTTAATACTAATCAATGCAGTTTTTAAAATCTACACCTATCCTGTGCTTGAAATTCACATCAACATTGAAGTAAAAAAAAAAAAAGCTGTTTTTTTCACTTACGTCAAGATTTATAAAGGATTGGTGGTAAAATGGCTGCGTAAAAAATTTGAAAACATACATAAAATAAAAGCCCGGGGTGTCTACTTTCCAAAAATATACACTTTTGGGGGAAAATCTAAGAGTGGAGCACTGTTACACAGCTCCAAATGAGTAATGGCACCAGTGATGCAACCTGTGAAAATTCAATATTTGTTCAAAATTGGGCCCCGTAGCTCCCACAAACCGTGAAAAACCTATGTATATGGGGTACTGTCTTACTCAGAAGAAGGATCTAAACATTAATGCAGATTCTAAAATCTACACCTATCCTGCGCTTGAAATTCACATCAACATTGAAGTTAAAGTGTGAAAAATGCTGTTTTAATTACTTATGTCAAGATTTACGAAAGATTGGTGGTAAAATGGCTGCATAAAAAATTGGAAAACATACATAAAATGAAAGTCTGGGGTGTCTACTTTCCAAAAATATACACTTTTTGAGGGAAATCTTAGAGTGGAGCACTGGAACATAGCCCCAAATGAGAAATGGCACCAGTTAAGCAAGATGTGAAAATTCAATATTTGTTCAAAATTCGGCCTCGTAGCTCCCACAAACCATGAAAAATCTATGTATATGGGGTATTGTCTTACTCAGAAGAAGGAGCTAAACATTAATCAATGCAGTTTCTAAAATCTACACCTATCATGTGCTTGAAATTCACATCAACATTGAAGTCAAATTGTGAAAAACGCTGTTTTTTTTTACTTACGTCAAGATTTCCGAGGGATTGGTGGTAAAATGGCTGCGTAAAAAAATTGAAAACATACATAAAATGAAAGTCTGGGGTGTCTACTTTCCAAAAACATACACTTTTAGGGGTAATCTAAGAGTGGAGCACTGTTACACCGCCCCAAATGAGAAATGGCACCAGTGATGCAACCTGTGAAAATTCAAATGTGAAACTGGAAACGCGCATGTTCCAATTTGGGCCCTGTACCTCCCACAAACCATGAGAAACCTATGCATATGGAATATTGCCTTACTTAGAAGAAAGAGCTAAACACTAATCAATGCAGTTTTTAAAAATATCACCTATCCTGTGCTTGAAATTCACATCAACATTGAAGTCAAAGTGTGAAAATCGTTGATTTTTTTTCCTTACGTCAAGATTTACGAGGGATTGGTGATAAAATGGCTGCATAAAAAATTTGAAAACATACATAAAATGAAAGTCTGGGGTGTCTACTTTCCAAAAATATACACTTTTAGGGGGAGATCTAAGAGTGGAGCACTGTTACACAGCCCCAAATGAGAAATGGCACCAGTGATGCAACCTGTGAACATTCAAATATGAAACTGGAAATGCGCATGTTCCAATTTGGGCCCCGTAGCTCCCACAAACAATGAAAAGCCTATGCATATGGGGTACTGTCTTACTCAGAAGAAGGGGCTAAACAATAATAAATGCAGTTTCTAAATCTACACCTATCCTGTGCTTGAAATTCACATAAATATTGAAGTAAAAGTGTGGAAAACGCTTTTTTTTTTTTTTTACTTAAATCAAGACTTACGAGGGAATGGTGGTAAAATGGCTGCATAAAAAGTTTGAAAACATACATAAAATGAAGGCCTGGGGTGTCCACTTTCCAAAAATATATACTTTTGGCGGGAAATTTTAAGGTGGAGCGCTGGTACATAGCCCCAAATGAGACATGGCACCAGTGACACAAGGTGTGAAAACTCAAAGTGTGATACTGGAAACGCTCATGTTGCAATTTGGTCCCCTTAGCTCCCCCAAACCTTGAGAAACCTATTCATATGGGGTATTGCCATACTCATAAGAAGGAGCTGAACACTAAACAATGGATATTTTTAAATTTTCAACTATCCTGTGCTTGATATCAACAGTAATATTGAAATGTAAGTGTGAAAACTGCAAAAAACAAAATATTACCACAATTTTGAAAACTATTTCTGGAAAAATAGCTGCATAAAAAACTCCCAAATTCTCCTGATTATTTACCTTATGTTGTCTAGTTATCAGAAACATATACCTTTGTGGGACATTTTTGGTTCTGGCACCGTCAACTAAGCTATGATGCTCACATGCCAATAGTTGAAAAATTACAGGTTGGAAATAATGGCATCCATCTTGTAATATTTACCTTGTAAATGAGAGAAAGGGATTGAAATACTAGGTATATGGGGTACTCTTAGATTCAGGGGAAGCAAATGAATATATTTAGGGGTATTTTTTGTAATGAACTAATAGTATGCAAATCCTGACAGGAAAATGTAAGCAAAATGTTGTTTTTTTATTTTTTTTCCTCTTTTTTTCTATTTTAATCAAATTAAACAATGAGGTATTCATATAATTGTGATATCAAAAGAAAGCCCTACTTGTGCTTACAAAAACAGTATATAATTTGTTTGGGTGTACAAAAGGAATTAAAGAGAAAATATGGTTGAACAAAGACATATTCTAAAAAGTCAAAATTGTTCCGGTCCTTAAGTCAAATCAAACTCAGATTATCCCGGTCCTTAAGGGGTTAAGCATGTGAAAGCCAAAAAAATGAAATCGAGAACCACTCATTGTGTCACGGTGTGCAGGCAAAAGAAGGACAGACACAATTGTATGAAATATAACCACCTTTATTTATAATGTACAGCAATAATAGTATAGCCCACACAACCCCAGACAAGCAAATAGTCCCTCCGGAGCTGCACACAGTGCTGTGCTCTGCACTACTCAAGTAGGACAACAGAGAATGGTAGAATATGTGTAAGTCACCACTTGGTCTGAGAACGAAGGCAACAGAGCGAAAGAAGACCAGAGACAGGAGGCACCGAGACTACAGGTCAGGAAAGCAGGTAGTGTAGCGAGTAGGCAGCCAGAGTCACAGGTCAGACAAACTGGGGACTACACTGGGCGAGAGTAACCAGGCCACTGGTCAGACAACCTGAGACTATGCTGAGTGAGTAGCAGTGAGGGCCACTGGTTAGGCAAATCGAGGACTACAAGGAGCTAAAGTAACCAGACCCACAGAGAAGGCAATCAGAGGCTACACTGAGTGGGTAGCAGCCAGGGCCACTGGTCAGGCAAGCCGGGGTCTGCACAGAGTGAGTAGTCAGCCAGAGCCACACATCAGAACCAATGTGGGTAGTCAGACAAGCCGGGTCATACACAGTGCGAGAAGTCAGCCAGAGCCACAGGTCAGAACCGATGTGAGTAGTCAGACAAACCGGGGTCATACACAGAGCAGATTTTCAGATAAGGCACAGGTCACAATGGAGAACAAAACACAATAGTAGAAACACCACGTAAGGGCATTGACTCCAAGTCCCAGAAAGGTTTATAAAGGACCAGAATGAGGCGGGACCCAATTAGGCCACCCAGAATAGGCCATAAACAGGTATCCATGCTAGTGCCTGTTACCTGATGTAGCAATGGGGAAGTGGCAGGAGGCCATTCTGGCTGGCGCCCTTACAGAGGTAAGGAAGAACAGAATAGCCCAAGAGAGACTGTGATAGAACCCCCCATTAAGACCTCTCCCCCATGGAAGAGGACCAGCACTAGATTCAGTGCAGGAGTGGAATTCACGGAGAAGGGCTGGAGCATGTAGATCTCTCTTAGCTATCCAGAAACTCTCCTCAGGTCCATAATCTTTCCAAAGAACTAGATATTGTACCAGGCCTCTGACCCTGAGAGTGTCCAAAATACTTTGTACCTCATACTCCACATGATCCCCCACTTAGACAGGTCTGGGATGGACAGGAGCAGTAGTATATCTGTTACAGACCAATGGTTTTAGTAGCAAGACATGGAAAGCATTAGAGATGCACATATTAGCAGGGAATTCAAGGGCATAGGTTACGGGGTTATTCCTATGGAGAACCCGAAAGGGGCCCACAAATCAGGGAGCCAGCTTTTTACAAGGAACCTGGAGATGGAGATTGCGTGAGGACAGCCATACTCTCTCCCACCTGGAACACTGGAGCCAGTAGCCCTCTAAGGTCTGCCCGTCTCTTATAGTGCAACGTGGAACTCTGTAGGGATCTCTGAACCCGTTCCCATGTGGAGCGAAGCACCCTCAAGTGCTCCTCCAGAGCAGGAATATTCTGAGCCTCGAAAGACTCTGGCAGCAGCGAAGGCTGGAACCCATAATTAATCAGAAAGGGTGAGAGGAATTGACTGCACTATTTCTGGCCAGATCTGCCCATGGTAACAAGTTTGCCCAATTGTCATGATGATCCGAGATAAAGTAACGGAGGTACTCTTCCAACGCTTTTCTGCAGGACAGTTAGACTGTGGATGGTAAGCCGAGGAGACCAAGAGTTGGATGTCCATCTGACCACAGAATGCTCTCCAAAAACGCGAGACAAACTGGCTCCCACGATCTGAGACTACCACCTTGGATAAACTGTGGAGACAAACCACCTCCTTGGCAAAGATCTTGGCCAACTCCTTGGAGGATGGTAGTCTTTTGAGTTGTACAAAATGGGCCATCTTAGAAAATCTATCCACAGTCATGAGGATGACCATGAAACCCTCTGAGGCAGGCAAGTCTACCATAAAGTCGATAGATAAGTGCGACCAAGGCTGCTCCCCATTGGGAATGGGTTGAAGGAGACCAAGAGGAAGGTGTCTAGGGGTCTTAGTCCTAGCACAGGTGGAACAGGCATCAACAAATGAGGAACAATCTGCTCTCAGGCTGGACCACCAAAAGAATCTAGTAATAGACCATATTAGTTGGTCTCTCCCAATGTGCCCTGCAGCGTTCGAGGAATGGTAGGTCTCAAACAGTCTGGTAGAGAAGGGATTCAGGCACAAAACATTTCCCATTAGGCTTATCCACCGGGGCGGAAGCTTGAGCAGCCAAATTCTCCTCCCCCAATGGAGATGTAAAACTGGTACGTATTTTAGCCAAGATGCGGTTAGGAGGAATGATAGGTACCATACCTGGGATTCGGCACCAAATTGTCGAGACAGAGCATCTGCTCAAATATTTTTTGTACCAGGGAGGTAGGAGACCACAAAATTAAACCTCGAGAGGAAAAGGGCCCATCTGGCCTGACATGGAGACAACCTCTTTGCCTCTGACAGGTATGTTAGATTCTTGTGGTCTGTTAGTATCAGGATAGGGTCTGTGGTACGCTCCAACAGATATCACCATTGTTTCAGGGCGAGGATGATGGCGAGTAATTCCCAGTCACCTACATCATATAAACTCTTAGTCTTAGACAGTGTTTTTGAGAAGAAACCGCACGGAAGCAAAGGTTTCCAAGGGACCGCACGCTGGGACAACAATGTACCTACTCCATACTCTGAGGCGTCAACCTCCAGGGTGAAAGGCAGGGTGGAATTCGGGTGGGACAATATCGGAGCTTTAGCAAAAGCTGCTTTCAGATCCTCAAATGCCTGCAAGGCCTCAGGTGACCAGTCTGAAGCATTTCAAAAGTTTTAGGCAGGTGCAAAAAATGCTGTAAAAAAGTAGACATGTTAACAAAATGTATAGTGAGAGAACAGAAGAAAAATATAAATCAATTCAATATTTAGTGTGAACACCCTACACAAAACAGCATACATTCTTATAAGTATACTTCCACAAAGTCAGGGATTTTGTAGGCATTTAGTCAGGTGTATGATCAAATAATTATAACAAACAGGTGCCGATGAGTATCAGTTTAATATGTAAGTTGAAACACGATCATTAACTGAAACAGAAACAGCTGTGTAGGAGGAATAAAACTGGGTGAGGAACAGCCAAACTCAGCTAACAAAGGGAGGTTGCTGAAGACAGTTTAATGTCAAAAATCATACACCATGGCAAGACTGAGCACAGCAACAAGACACAAGGTATTTATACTGCATCAAGGTCTCTCCCAGGCAGAAATTTCAAGGCAGACAGGGGTTTCCAGATGTGCTGCCCAAGCCCTTTTGAAGAAACACAAAAAAACAAGCAATGTTGAGAACTGTAGACACAGTGGTTGGCCAAGGAAACCTAGTGCAGCAGATGAAAGACCCATCAGCATGGATGACTCCTCAAAGGGTTTCAGCAGCTCACATACAATGCATATTATGGTGCTGTGATGGTGCTGATGATAAATGGCAGGATTTTGGTGCATTTTTGAGGAATCTTTACTTGGCCAGAGTCAGACTTTCCAATTGATTTCTCAAACAGTTTATAAACAGGCATAACACTCATTTTCAGTGGTGGAAGATTAAGTTACATTTCTGACAATGTTATCATCTCTCTCACTCTCAACCCCATCTGTAGCTGAAGAAGATGAAGATGTTGGAAGAATATATTCTAGATTAATATCATCATCTATAATTAGGTCATCCTCAACATCGCCCATTGCTTATTTCCTACTACTTTTATAGTCTAGTGAAGTGTCAAACAATTTATTTTACTTTTCCTCTTAGAAGGATTTTTCCAACATTCTCTAGTACTTGCAGGACAGTTGTTTTCGTGTTTGTTTGTCTCACTGTCAGATGTAGTAGCTGGTTGAGCTACTACACCTTCTTCCACTATGCCATCAACAATAGAATGCAACTCATTGTTGTCTTATTTTTGTAGATTGTTTATCAATACTACTGGTGCTGGTGGTGTTGGAACTTTTGGTGGGACTTTGACATACTGCATCCTCCTCGGAAGAAGACTAATCCCCATCATTTATTGCACATAGTACAGCAACCATGGCTGCAGTCAGTTTTTGGATTACGATTTTACTCAGACATCTCTGCACTGCTGCTATTCCTTTCACCCTACCCCTTGTGTATTTGCTAGATATTACTTGACTACTGTGTGTGTTTTTACTGCAAAGTACACAGTAGAACTGATTGTTTGTAAAGTCTTGCCCTGGCCCTCTATGAAATACTCTATCTCATCTAGTATCAGTCAGGCTCAGTCAAAGCTCAAGTCAGAGTCATTCTCTCTCTGTCAAGCATCATTTTTTTATTTAATTAAGTGCCGCCCCATCACTGTCAACAAAACCAAAAAACACACTCCAGACTCCACCAACACAGAGATTACATCAGGATCAGGAAGGAACTTGGATCACTGCTGCCTGTGTCTTCCCAGTTAGTCACAGAGAATTTTGGGGTATTTAAGGTCAATCTCCTTTGCTCTCTTCTCACACCCCAGACTCTCCTAGCACAGGGATCACAGCCTGTTTAGGAAGAAACTTGGATCAAGGCTGCCTCTCTATTCCCAGTTAGTTACAGAAAATTGTGGGGGTATTTGGGTTGAATCTCTTTTTCTCCATTCTCACACCACCAGACTTCCATAACACAGAGATAACAGCCAGATGAAGAAGGAACTTGGATCATGGCTGCCTGTGTCTTTTTAGTAAGTCACGCAGAATGTTGGGGTATTTGGGGTAAATCTTTTTGCTCCCTTCTAACTTCCACAGACTCCCCAAGCACACAGATAACAACCAGATCGGGAATAAACTTGTATCATGACTTCCTGTTTCTTCCTAGCCAGTCACACAAAATTTTGGGTATTTAGGATCAACCTCCTTTACTGTCCCCAAGAGTCCTCCGGACTCCCCTAATATACAGAACAAATGTAGTGCCTACAAGACTCCCTAAACTAAGCTTCAACTCCACTTTATTATCCTGTCTTCTCTAGCTCAAAAAAGTGCTGCTTTCTCTTCCTCTCAGAAACACAGGATGGCATGCTGCCTGACACACCATTTATACTACACCTGCAAGAAAAGAAGGGGAAAGTGCCAAGTGGTGGGGGGAAATTCAGTCTTCCCTTTGATTTCAAAGCAAAGAGGTAGGTGAAAAAAAGATGAAAATTTACACTTTTCATAAAAAATTTCTCTGTGAGAATTACCATTTTTCTCCTGTTTCACTTTTTGGGTATCACTAGTGTAGCTCCATTTCTATTGTAAGCTTTGTGGTATCACTATTGTATCTCCATTTCTATTGTATGCTTTGTGGTATCACTTGCCTTGCTTCACAGCATGTTTTATATGTTTTTATTCTTTGAAAAAAGCATAGTATATATATATATATATATATATATATATATATATATATATATGCGTGTGTGTCTGTGTGTGTGTGTGTGTGTGATAGTGCTATGAGAAAAGCACTCACAGGACTTCTTGTTGTGTGCAAATAGTAGTTATAAATTATTTCATAGATCGACGTTTAGGTTAACACCTTCTTCAAGATGCCATACAAGTGAAACTTGTAATTTAAATAATACTGAGATGTCATCATTAGATATCTGTGAGCTCAAAGTCATGTTAATATATGTGGTACACAGAGATATCTGTGAGTTACATATGCAGGAGTCTGGTGCATCGCAGTGCTTGATCAAAAAGCCACCAGTCATAAAACTATGCTATGGTACCTAATGCAAGTTTATCATCTCATGTTAAAAATATATACTCAATAGAGTGGAAGGATCTAGCTTTTAGATCCCGAGGAACAGTGGTATTCTCTTCACAGCTAGCACCATAACATATTCTAATGGTATACAACATGTTTCACACCGGGGACTCAACTTGTGAAAATATTGTAACGCTCAAGCGTTTATACATATCTTCACATAGGGTAATATATCACATCAGTAAAGGTAGCCCTGTAAATATCCATGTAGCCTGTATGTGTACAAGAGAAAGTATATAGACAGTGATGGTGTGTTTATTCCCATGTATGCAGGGGAGAAGTCTGGGCTCAGTTTGTGTGTTATTGAAGGAGTCAAGTGTAATCAATTACCTCACAAAATGGAATCAAAGACATACCAGATGTACACTCACTACTGTAAAAGTACATGTTCGAGTGTATGTAATACATTAATAACTGTTAGAGCAGACTGCAATAAGTCATCTCCCGGACCATATGGAGATAGCGGGTTCTCCTAAGTGCATAATTAACTGCAGAAATAGTTTAAGAACTTTTACAAAAAGTACTGCAGAAAGCAACATGTCAACACATGGACAATAAAGAGGTTATGGCTTCTCCTTGAATGCATAGTTAGTTTACAAACATTGCTGCTGATGCTAAAGCAAGGAAAAGAAGGTGTAATCCCTGCGTTGGTCTGAAGACAGAGCATTTGTAGCATCAGGTTGGATCCTCTCCAATCGGCAGGCAGATAATCGGAGTCAATTCGTTCAGTAACAATGTTGCAAGGTTGTACTTATAATCCCTTGTATGTGTAGGTGTCCGTAGATCCAAGATCTTATAGATTTAGTTAGAGTCTCATAAAGTACTCATGTGGGGGAAGATTAAGATGAACTTGTAGTATTCTGTATCACTCAAAGTATCATTTAGTGATGTGTGATGTCAGGGGATTTTATAGTCATACACTTGCTTGATATTCTGTTGTCTCCTAGTGCACTCATACTGACACCGTTGGTGAAGCGGAACATGAATAGTTTGATCCGCAGTTATGGGAGATGTGGGCAACATTTTACCTGATGGGCAAGCGTGGGGTATCATTCAGTATGCCGTTAGAGGATTGTTGGACAGGAGGCTCCATTGTACAACCCCCTATTTGATGTTTAAGCCAAATGTACACATCACAAATACTGTTGAAAGAACAGGGTATGTCAAGTTGTGGATGTCTATAGCGTCACTTGTTGCTGATATAGTTGAAACAAACGGACTGCTGGATTGAAGATTCTATTGTGCATCCATCTACCTGCTGGTATGTTCCAATGCTAGGTGTTGGTACTATCGGTGAAACAATTGGACTGCTGGATTGGAGATCCTATTTTGCATCCATTTCACTGCTGATCTCTTCAAGCCATAGTACTGAAGGTTGTTGGTCACATACTGGACACTTAGTCCTATTACGTATGTGTACTTTCAATCAAGATTCGTTTAAATAGTGATGGAATATGGTACTGTCAGTTTGCTGTAGTACAGTTGATGCACTTCACTAAGGATATGTTGCAGTGTCAGTAAAAGGCAGAGAAGGTGAGATTTCATTCAGCCCTTTAGGGGCCACTGTATCAAGAGTATGTATCACAAAGGTTTCTTTTTGTAGCATAGACTCTATGCCCCTCTTCCACAATGTCCCCCTTCATCTCCGCTATGCCCCTCTTCCACAATGTCCCCCTTCATCTCCTCTATGGCATAGGAGATGAAGGGGGACATTGTGGAAGAGGGGCATAGCGGAGATGAAGGGGGACATTGTGGAAGAGGGGCATAGCGGAGATGAAGGGGGACATTGTGGAAGAGGGGCATAGAGTCTATGCCCCTCTTCCACAATGTCCCCCTTCATCTCCGCAATGCCCCCTTCATCTCCGCAATGCCCCCGTACCTCCAGTCCCTGGTGGTCCAGCGGAGCGTCTTCGGATCTGTGCCTCTTCCGGCACAGATCCCCTTCACCCGAACATGTCGGGCGAGCACATGGCGGTACTCGACGAGTACCGCCATGTGCCGAGCAGAGCGATGCTCGAGCCGATCCGAGCATCGGCCGAGCACGCTCGCTCATCACTAGCCATTGTTGTTTCAAAATGTGCTGAGTCTTTCAGACCCAGGAAAGTAGGGAGAAAGGAGGTTGACCCCAAATACCCCAAAATTCCACGTGACTGACTGGCAAGACACATGCAGCTAGGGAACTATTTGCTTGCTAATCTTGCTGTTATTGTATCTGTGCTGGGGAAGTCTGGGGAAAAAGTTGTTGATTTAGATTTTCAGTTATATTTTTTTTTTATTTTGGACAGACTGTGATAAGACAGGGTGGACAACTTTAAAAATAATAATAATAAGAAAGAATAAACAAATAACTAAATATATTAGGTGACAGACAGCTGACTGGGCTAAAGCAAGACATCACACACCATCAGTTGTGTTGTGTACTGTTTAGTAAAAACACACAGAGTAGTTGAGTAATGTCCAGCAAATGCACAAGGATCAGTGGGAAGAGGAAGGGTGGAGCAGTGCAGGGACGTGAGAGTAAAGCAGCAGTTAAAAAACTGACTGCAGCAATAGTTGCTGCAGTGTGTGCAATAAATGATGATGATGCCTCTCCCCCAAGGGAGGATGCAGTTTGCCAAGGTCCCAGAAAAACTTCCAGCATCACTGGTGCCAGTACAAAAAAGAACCATATAAGAAGACATATAACAACACTGAAGACTACAACAAGTCACATTCAAGTGTTGATTATGGCAATAGCATAATGGAGGAAGGTGTAGCAGCTGAACCATCTGCTGCATCAGATAGTGAGACAAACAAGCACCAAAACATCCACCCTGAAAGTAGTACCAAAGTATGCTACAGTAAAAATAAAAGTTAAAAAGAAATTGTTTGAGACCTCTAAAAGCTTAGAGGAATATAAAGGTAGTAGGCAAGAACTGTCAGGTGATTCTGATGCTGCTGAGGATGACCTAATGATGACCGATGATGATGCAGATCTAGAATATATCCCTCCAGCATCCTTCTCTTGTTCATGACACGGCCATAAAGTTAGCAGAATGGCAAAGGCTGGATCTCCCACCACTTTTAAGGAGCACTGTGCCTGTCTATAAACTGTTTGAGAAAACCATTGGAAAGTCTGAACCTAGACAAGCAAAGATGTCAAAAAGTACACAGCCACCCTATTGGTCATCATCAGCGTCATCACCTCTTCAAAGTCCAAGTACCACTCAGCCACACACACCTTTGTTGGGTACCCATCAGCAACAACGACAACAGCAACACAGGTTATTAACATCCACAATGTTAGATATGACAAGTGTCTCTGCTGCTGCTGGACGTGCTGCATCTTTGACACCTAGTAGTAGCCCCAGTAGTAGTATCAGCACCTCAGGAACCCCTCAGTCCATGAAGTCCACAGTATGGAGATACTTCACTCAGAATCCTAAAGCTAAGCATGTTGCTATCTGTTGTCTGTGCAAAAAGCACATGAGCAGGGGGAAAGCAGGCTCACATCTAGGCACCTTCTCTATGAGATCCCACCTGGAGCAAATACACAGGTCTGACTGGGAGACACAATATCAGCAGGCCAAAGGTGCAGCAACTATCAGCAGCAGAAACACTCTAAACAGTTCCCAGGCTCTAGGGTAGAAAAAATATGTAGTGAAGTTATTTATGTGTCAGAGTGTGCTACTGCCAATAGTTAGTTCACTCCAAATAACACCTATGGTTCCTGCTGCAGAGGAGTATGATAACTCTGACTTTGCTGTAGGAGATGACAGGAGTCATAGAGTGCCCACACATACTGCCTCTAACTCCATCACCTCCTCTAGTCATCTTGTGAACCAATAAAGTTACAGGGTTCTTCTGCCATGTCCTGCCAACCCACACTGTATGCCTTTGCAATGGCAAGGTTGCCAAGATGTTGGCAGTAGACATGCTGCCATATTCTTTTGTAGAAAACCAAGCTTTCAGAGAACTGATGTTATGTGTAACTCCGCGCTGGCATATCCCAAGCCACAGTTATTTTTCCAGGATGGTTGTGCCTGAATTGTAGAAGCAGGTGGTTAGTGTGGTGAGCAAAGGGCTGAAAAGTGCATATGTCAAGAAAATACACCTGACAACAGATATGTGGACAAGTGTGCAGAGCATAGACTATATGACTTTGACTGATCCCTCCCAGCACCAACAGTGGACAACACTAGCTTACAGCATCAGGTAACAGCCAGTAATCGTGCTTCTGATTCTGGCAGTGTGATCAAAAGGCAGCAGCAGCAGTAGCATAGTCCATACAAATGTCACACCACCTTGTGCATGCAGAGTTTTGAGAGACAGTCCCACAAAGCCATAGATGTTTTAAATAAGCTAGAGCAGGTGATAGAGGAATGGCTTGTACCCAGCTCCTTAAAAGCTGGTTTTGTGTCTGCTGATAATGGCGCCATCATAATCGCTGCTTTGAGAATAGGTGATATGGTACATATGCCCTGCTTTGCCCGTCTGCTATATTGTGTTGCTTACAATAGGTGCTTACTATTGCCTGCAAAATCTGTGCCCATTTTAGTCGCTCCTACAATGCACACAATGTTCTATATTCCATACAGGACAGTAACAACCTGCACCATCACCAGCTGAAAATGGAGATCCCTATCAGCTGGAATTCAGCAATGTACATGCTAAAGCATTTGTATGAGCATAATAAGGCCATTAGCTAGTACACCATACAAAACTGGAAGGCTTTGTAGGAAGCCTCTTTGCCACCTGGCCAATGGCAATAAATGTGCAATGTATGTAAGCTGCTGAAACACTTTGAGGAGGCAACCACGCTGGTGAGTTGGATTGGGGCAGGAATTAGTGAAATTCTACCACTGATATTTTTATTGCAGAAAAAAATTAGTAGCATGGCTGAGGAATCTTACCATAATAACAACACAGACATGCACCAGCTGGTAAATGACACGTTAACGTGCTTTGAACAAGATCCTCACATAGTGTACATTAAAATCAATTTGAAATACATTTTTACCACTTTGCTGGACCCCTGCTTAAAACACAAAATTTCTGAATTTCTGCCAAAGGTCCATCAGCAGTTTGTCACAAAAAGGTGTTGATCAGCAGCAACTCTCTGAGGAATCAAATTCTGTCAAAGAATATCAAAATATGCTTATTGATCGAATGGAGCGTTGCATTGTGGAGGAAGAGAGGGAGAAAGTGAGGGCACAACAAACATCTAGACAGTATAGTGAAAAGGAAGGCAGCAAAGTATTTCAACCAGCAGAAGCAGCTACATCATCAACCAAAATATCCCATTCTGAACACAGGGCAATTCATGGGGCTCAGCAGGGGTGGCAAATACCCAACATTGGTGGTGGTGGTAGCGGCTGTACATCTCTTTGGAACTTACTCCCTGAGTCTGGGTTGATAACTGACACACAGGAACACTGTGTATCTAATAGAAGTGGTCCCACTGCATGTGACATGGTTTCTGCAGACTTGCAGTATAGCTACATTCTAGGCAGAAACAATGACCCCATTGACTACTGGCAAAAAAGCAGTGTGTGTGGCCAGCATTGACACGTACTGCAGTGGAAACCGTTAGTTGTCCTCCAGTAAGCATTGAGTCTGAGAGGGTTTTCGGTGCGCCTGGTTACATTGTCAATGACTGCAGGATGCTGCTATCAAGCAACAATACTAACATTCTTAAAAATGAACCAACATCTCATGCCATCTGATTATCAGGTAGCAGAAACCACACATGACAGAGAAAGCCAGGACAAATATATTAACAGCAGCACAGATTATGAGGAGGAAGAGGTATGTGAAGAAGGGTTGCCACCATCTACCCCACTTGGGACCACTGCTATGACAGCTAAGTAATGTGTGTCAATAAAAAAAAGAAGGAGGAAAGCGATTTGACACAAACATGACAATGGTAAAAGCTGTTCTATATACATATACAAATAACACAATACCAGTCCCCCACCACCACCCACTACAATACACATCTGCCACACTGTAGGTTGTACTTTATTTTTTTTATTACTTGACATCATCATCATGAATATGTGCCAGTGTCACTTAAAGGGATAGTAATGTTTCATATTAAAAACAGCTCTAATTAATCATCATAGTATTTGGACTTTGGAGAGTGTTATTTCAATTCTGTCAGAGTTGTAGTTCAAGAGTAATTGAATGACAAAGTATCCCCCTCCCGTCCCTTTTACTGATGTAACACTGCTCAGCCAGAGCAGAAGGGAGGTGCCCAGGTAGACTGCAGAGAGGGACAATCTTCAATTAAGATAAGGGAAAAACCTGAAAAGCTCGTCAAGGGGGTCAGGGCTTTCATTGTTTTCATTGTAAGAAGACTGTCCCCTGCTGTTATCTGTCTGGTCTATGGACTGGATTCCCCATCTGAGAAGAGATGGGTTACACTAGGTAAAAGGGGCAAGAGGGGAAACTTTGCTTGTGAATATCTCTTAAACCATAAAGGTTTGAGAGATAAGAATTATATCGTTCTTTATGTTTTTTTTAATGCCTACAAAATAAAATAAAGTTAAAATGAAGTATTACTATCCCTTTAAGCAGGAAGTTAGTGTTGTGGGCAAAGGACAGATGCACTCTGCATGCTAAAACATTTTTCAAGGCATATGTTGCTGTAGGACTCACAACTTTGACTTTCAGCCACATATTTCTAAACTATAGCCCTCAGAAGAAGCAATATTGCAGTGGGAAATGTAGTACCCATCGGAAATATAGGCAAAAAATTGTTAAAATATGCCAAACAGAGGACATTTTGCATTGAGGAAAAGGAGAAAACTCGTGAAAAAAGAGAAAAATTGGCCAGTTTTCACAAAAAGTCATGCAGGAAATTTTTCCTACTTTTCACCAAACCCTAGTCTGTAGATGCTCCTTTATCCTCTGCATTCTGTCTCCACCACATTTCCATATGTTGTCATTGCACAACACAATGTGCAGTGTGTGGAGATATATTGCCATATACTTACATCGACAGCATCCCTGTCTGCTGATGGTGGTGGCAGATTTGTCAGTGACAGTACTGAGGAGGAGGACCCCATGTGCACTGGGGGGAGGAGCATATGAAGTATTATTAGTAGCCCAGCCCTGACTCTGGCAGTAGGTGATAACAGAAGTGTCATTGTTGAATATCTGGGCTGTTGGGAGTTTGCTTTTTTTGGGGGGGTTGGGTTGTGTCACATTGTTTTTGTTTTTTGGGGTGGACAGTGGCACACTGAGTTTCCTGGGGAATAGCTGCAAATGTGACATGCATTTAAAGGTGGTTATGCTTCATGTGCTTAATTAGTGTGGATATGCCACCTCTCCTTCCCTCTCTTCACAACCTTGTCACAGAGTGTGCATGCTCCTTCCCCAACTGAAAAGTATTCAAACACTGATCTTTGCACATATTACCCTACTGAAAAGTATTTAAACATCCATTAATTTTCTTTGCGGGGGAGAGTGTTGAGAAGGATCATCTTCATTGTACACCTTGTCCCCAGATGCACATGAAGTGGATTCTGGTGCTGTGGCTGTTGCTTCTGCTTTCTCAGCACTAGTATTAGGATACAACACCACCTGTCCCACCCCTACTGGTCCTGGCACTTCCACCACCACAGTCTGTGGTAGTGATAAAGATGCCACTCCTACTACTACTACTTCTACTACCCAGGATAGAGAAAGTAGCCTGATCGTGCTGTGACATTAGCTGATGCTAGGATTGTGACTCTTGATTTGTCTGAGCTACAAAAGCTGTTCTCATCTCTGATTCATCACCACTAGTGCCGCCTTCATCATCAGCCACATCATTCTCAGTTTTCCGATGCAAGATTGTGCCTCCGCTCTTACTTGTGGTGGTATTATTATTGATAATGGCAATGAGTATGACAGTTGTAGTTAGTGCACCTGGTGTCACCACTAGTGTTTAGTTTAAGTGTGACTTAGGTGTAGAGATGAGAGTTGGTACCGTGTTAGCCGTATAAATACAGGAGGCAAATATAGTTTTTGATACCTTTTATTGGCTAACTAAGCAGATTTAAATGCAAGCTTTCAAGACCTTAGGTCTCTTCCTCAGGCATGTTATAACATAACATGCCTGAGGAAGAGACCTAAGGTCTTGAAAGCTTGCATTTAAATCTGCTTAGTTAGCCAATAAAAGGTATCAAAAACTATATTTGCCTTAGGTGTAGAGAGTCATTCTCTTCAGTGTGTTGCATTTACACAACAACATCAGTGGGAGACATTTGTGTTATTGTTACAGAGGAAGAAATTCAGTTCCTAATGAATGTATTAGAAATAGTTTAAAATTCAACTATTTCAGATTTGGAGAGAATTATTATAGACAAAAACAAGGCTCAGAAATGGGGGCGAGTATGGGACCCACCTACACAAATATTTACATGCATGATATGGAAAACAAAATGTTTCTAAGAGATCCTCAATTTTGCGATAAAATGTTACATTATTGTCGCTTCATTGATGACATGTTTTTTGTGTGGGTTGGTGCTGTTACTGATCTCAAGAACATGCTAGTACATATCAACTCCATACATGATACTATCAAGTATTCATTAAAATTTGACCCAGTGAGCATTAATTTTCTGGATGTACAGGTAACTGTGGAAGATAAAGCCATTACAACTGACTTGTATTGTAAGACTACTGACAAGAATAATTTACTATTACAATTCAGTTTTCACCCAAATGGGGTTAAAAAAGGCTTACCTAAAAGTCAGTTGATGAGGATCCACCGCATTACCTCTGACATCCAGAAATATGACATTAGATTGAATGAAATGGTAAACAAATTCTACGAACGGGGCTACAATAAGTCTAAACTCCTCAAAGATAAGGATGCAGTTGCACCTATGGACAGGGAAGAGCTCCTTAGACCCAAGCAGAAACTACAAAAGCTTAGGATTCCCTTTGTCTCCAAATTCAATACTAAAAGTAAACAGATTAAGCATATTATTAATAAACATTGTGAAATTATCCAAAAGGACACAGAATATGGTAACTTGTTTAACCCCTTAAGGACCGGGAAAATCTGAGTTAGATTTGACTTAAAGGGATAGTAATACTTCGTTTTAACTTTATTTTATTTTGTAGGCTTTAAAAAAACATGAAGAATGATATAAATCTTATCTCTCAAACCTTTATGGTTTATGAGATATTCACAAGCAAAGTTCCCCTCCCCGCCCCTTTTACCTAGTGTAAGCCATCTCTTCTCAGATGTGGATCAGGTTGTATGACAGGACAGATAACAGAAGGGGACAATTTTCTTTGTATGAAAACAATGAAAGCCCTTCCCCCCTTGACAAGTTTTTCAGCTTTTTCCATTATCTTAATTGAAGATTGTCCCTCTCTGCAGTCTACCTGGGCATCTCCCTTCTGATCTGGTTGAACAGGGAAGGGATACTTTGTTTGTGAATATCTCTTAAACCATAAAGGTTTCAGAGATAAGACTTATATCATTCTTCATGTTTTTTTAATGCCTACAAAATAAAATAAAGTTAAAACGAAGTATTACTATCCCTTTAAGGACCGAAGCAATTTTGACTTTTTTTACTATGTCTTTGTTCAACCATATTTTCTCTTTAATTCCTTTTGTGCACCCACATAAATTATATACTGTTTTTTTAAGCACAAGTAGGGCTTTCTTTTGATACCACAATTATATGAATACCTCATTGTTTAATTTGATTAAAATAGAAAAAAAGAGGAAAAAAATTGAAAAAAAACAACATTTTGCTTACATTTTTCTGTCAGGATTTGCATTCTATTATTTAATGAAAAAAAATACCCCTAAATATATTCATTTGATTCTCCTGAATATAAGAATACCCCATATGCCTAGTATTTTAGTCCTTTCCTCACATTTACAAGGTAAATATTACAAGATGGCTGCCGTTATTTCCAACTTGTGATTTTTCAACAATTGGCATGTGAGCTTCATAGCTTAGCTGACGGTGCCAGAACCAAAAATGTCCCACAAAGGTATATGTTTCTGAAAACTACACAACATAAGGTAAATAATCAGGAGAATTTTGGAGTTTTTCATGCAGCTATTTTTCCAGAAAAAAATTTCAAAATTGTGGTAATATTTTGTTTTTTTGCAGTTTTCACACTTACATTTCAATACTACTGTTGATATCAAGCACATGATAGGTGAAGATTTTTAAAAATGCATTGTTTAGTGTTCAGCTCCTTCTTCTGAGTACGGCAATACCCCATATGCATAAGTTTCTCAAGGTTTGGGAGAGCTACGGGGCCCAAATTGGAACATGCACGTTTCCAGTTTCACACTTTGAATTTTCACAGCTTGCATCACTGGTGCCATGTCTCATTTGGGGCTGTGTAACAGTGCTCCACTCTAAGATTTCCCCCCAAAAGTATATATTTTTGGAAAGTAGACACCCCAGGCTTTCATTTTATGTATGTTTTCAATTTTTTTACGCAGCCATTTTACCACCAATCGCTCGTAAATCTTGACGTAAGTTAAAAAAACAGCTTTTTTCACACTTGCACTTCAATGTTGATATGAATTTCAAGCACATGATAGGTGAAGATTTTTAAAAATGCATTGTTTAGTGTTCAGCTCCTTCTTCTGAGTACGGCAATACCCCATATGCATAAGTTTCTCAAGGTTTGGGAGAGCTACGGGGCCCAAATTGGAACATGCGCGTTTCCAGTTTCACACTTTGAATTTTCACAGCTTGCATCACTGGTGCCATGTCTCATTTGGGGCTGTGTAACAGTGCTCCACTCTAAGATTTCCCCCCAAAAGTATATATTTTTGGAAAGTAGACACCCCAGGCTTTCATTTTATGTATGTTTTCAATTTTTTTACACAGCAATTTTACCAGCAATCGCTCGTAAATCTTGATGTAAGTTAAAAAAACAGCGTTTTTCACACTTGCACTTCAATGTTGATGTGAATTTCAAGCACATGATAGGTGAAGATTTTTAAAAATGCATTGTTTAGTGTTCAGCTCCTTCTTCTGAGTACGGAAATACCCCATATGCATAGGTTTCTCAAGGTTTGGGAGAGCTACGGGGCCCAAATTACAACATGCGCGTTTCGAGTTTCACACTTTGAATTTTCACAGCTTGCATCACTGGTGCCATGTCTCATTTGGGGCTGTGTAACAGTGCTCCACTCTAAGATGTCACCCCAAAAGTATATATTTTTGGAAAGTAGACACCCCAGGCTTTCATTTTATGTATGTTTTCAATTTTTTTATGCAGCCATTTTACCACCAATCGCTCGTAAATCTTGACGTAAGTTAAAAAAACAGCGTTTTTCACATTTGCACTTCAATGTTGATGTGAATTTCAAGCACATGATAGGTAAAGATTTTTAAAAATGCATTGTTTAGTGTTCAGTTCCTTCTTCTGAGTACGGCAATACCCCATATGCATAGGTTTCTCAAGGTTTGGGGGAGCTACGGGGCCCAATATTGAACAAATATTGAATTTTCACATCTTGGTTAACTGGTGCCATTACTCATTTTGGGCTACGTTCCAGTGCTCCACTTTAGGATTTCCCCCCAAAAGTGTATATTTTTGGAAAGTAGACACCCCAGGCTTTCATTTTATGTATGTTTTCAATACATATGCATACGTTTCTCAAGGTTTGGGGGAGCTACGGCGCCCAAATTGGAACATGTGTGTTTCCAGTTTCACACTTTGAATTTTCACACCTTGCGTCACTTGTGCCATGTCTCATTTGGGGCTTTGTATCAGCGTTCCAACTTAAAATTTCCCCCCAAAAGTTATATTTTTGGAAAGCAGACACCCCAGGCTTTCAGTTTAGGTGTGTTTTCAATTTTTTTACGCAGCCATTTTACCACCACTTTCTCATAAACTTGACGTAAGTAAAAAAAACAGTGTTTTTCACACTTCGCCTTCAATGTTGATGTGAATTTCAAGCACAGAATAGGTGAAGATTTTATAAACTGAATTGATTAGTGTTCAGCTCCTTCTTCTGAGTACAGCAATACCCCATATGCATAGCTTTCTCATGGTTTGGGGGAGCTACGGGGGCCAAATTGGAACATACGCGTTTCCAGGTTCATACTTTGAATCTTCACAGCTTGTGTTACTGGTGCCATATCTCATTTGGGGCTGTGTAACAGTGCTCCACTCTAAGATTTCCCCCAAAAGTATATATTTTTGGAAAGTAGACACCCCAGGCTTTCATTTTAGGTGTGTTTTCCAATTTTGTACACAGCCATTTTACCACCAATCCCTCGTAAACCTTGACGTAAGTAAAAAAAAAAAAAAACAGCATTTTTCACACTTAGGGTTGGCGGCAGTATACTGGGCAGCATACAAATTGGTTTGGGACACAATTTCACCTAAAATGTCTTCCCCCAAAAACAAATCCAAAAAATTATCATGGGTAAATCCTTCCACATCAGTTTGAATCCCTGGGTTGCCTTTGAATTCTGGGATTTGTGGGCATAAATTGATTGGTTATACCCATTCATTAGGATCAGGAGTGGCAGGTGTTGGGGCATTTCTTTGGGCAGGTCTTTTGGCAGGTCTTTGGGCAGATCTTTTGGCAGGTGCTGGGGCAGTTGCCAGGGCAGCTCTTGGGGCAGTACATCTTTTCTTTACAGAAGGCCCAGCGTCGTCACTAGAGCTGCTCTCACTCTCTGAAAACTGCATTATGTCAGTCTGACACAGTGTCTGTTGCCTCTGAGTCAGACGCCAAAAATGCATATACCTCTTCAACACTGTACCTGCGCTGCATTTTGTCCACTTAATCTAAAAAACTTTTTTTTTCTTTTTTTTCTTACGCTATCCCTAAACCTAAATCTAACCCTAAAACTTACCCTAACCTACGTACGTCAAGGGTCCTTAAGGGGTTAAAGAAATGCCACTATTGTCATATAAATGAGGTAACAACATTGGTGACATTGTCACTAAAAATGACATTAAAGAAATAAAAACTACACAAACCTTCTTATCTAAACCTAAAAATGGGACATATCCATGTAGAGACTGTAGGAATTGTATAGGCATTATTAAAGAGATGTGGTTCTACATCCATCCAAGGGCATGGCATTTCAAATTAAACATTTTAGTACCTATAACAGTAAAAATGTTATTTACTTGTTGAAATATCCATGCGGCCTTGGATATGTTGGACAAACTAGTAGAATGATCAAAATCAGACTTAATGAACATAAGTCCACTATTAGGAATTTTAACCCTGAGGGGAAATCACCTACCAGTAGCAAAACATTTCTTTGAAATGAAACACAATGTATCACAACTTCGCTGGCAAGTACTAGAGATAGTGAAATTACCACTGAGAGGTGGAAATATACAAAGGCTACTACAACGTGAATGTTTTTGGATCCAGAAATTGGAGACTATACACCTCAAAGAGTTATATGAGGACTTTAACCTGAGATGTTTTTTGTAATCTACATAATATGGACTTTGCTATTGACCTTAGCCTGGGATGTTATTTGTAATCTAGGTAACATGGACTCTGCTATGGAGAATGGACTATAAGAGGTTACTTGATTCCGCAGTCTGTGATGGACTGCAGCTGTTATTTTGGTACAATTTATATTGTTTTTATATTTTGTGCATTACATGTTATATACATCATTGCTGATCGTTGTTGTTATGCACACTGTTATGTACCCTAGCAATCTTTGCTATAGAGGCTTTTCCCTTTATAGGATAGTAATTTGTTAATTAATTATGTATGTGGGAACTCACAACGTAATTGGTGGATAGATGTGTACTATATGTATATATACTGGGGTGTGGGTGATTGTTATGCCTGAAGAAGGGTGGCATTGAGTCCCCCGACATGTTGGATGTGTTCATCTCATCAATAAAGATACAGATATTGCTGTTTACACTTTGCTGTGAGTGTGTTCTCCATTGTACAAATAAACTACTCCTGGAGACATCTACAATACTACTATCATATACCCATTGTCCTAGTGCATTTTTTGAAGTTCTTCTGCTTCTGTGGTAACACTGGCATGCTACTAGTTTGTCTCCCAATCAGACATGTGGCTGTGCTTTAGGTGGGTTGCCAATGTGGATGTGCCTAGATGGAATCCTGCTTTTCCACTGCTCATGTTTTTTTTATATGGACAACAGATTACAACATCTTTAGCTTTTTGGATACTGAGTTAAGCATTTCCATATTGTAGATTTAATAGACTGAGGGCTTCCTAATGAACTTTTGCCAATACAAGGTCTAGATTTTGCAATTGTGCCAGCATTAGGTGCCAATGGTGCTGCACCTTCAACAGTAGCAGAACCACTCATCATAGCAGAGAGTTTGCATAGTGATGAAGACCTGTGTTTCTGCTTACTCAACAATAATGTGCATGACTGGGTTGGTATTATTGCTGATTATGATGAATGATATGATGATTAGTGTTGAGCGAGCATGCTCGGCCGATGCTCGGATCGGCTCGAGCATCGCTCTGCTCGGCACATGGCGGTACTCGTACGAATACCGCATGTGCTCGCCCGCCATGTTCGGGTCTCCTCCCCGCACGTTTTGCGGCTGCTGCGCAGCCAATAAACGTGCAGGGAGGCTCTGACATCGGTGTAATGCCAGCAGCCATGTTGGCTGCTGGCATTACACTGATTGGCTGGCCAGAACCCGTGGTCAGGTGCTGTATAGCACCTGACCATCGAGTTCGGCTCAGTCTGAGCCAGGGAGAGCTGAGGATAGGAAGGGAAAGGCAGTGTAGGGAGGAAAAAAAAAAATTGTGACAAAAAAGAACCAAAAGTCCTTTTTAGGACTACTGTGTGTGGGGGCAGCAGGTTATTTTGTGTGGGGGGAAAAAAACAAAAAAAAAAAAAAAAAAATATTCTGTTTAGTGTGAAAAGTTGCAGATTAGAGCACATTCTGTTTAGTGTGCACAGTTGCAGATTAGAGCACATTCTGTTTAGTGTGCAAAGTTGCAGATTAGAGCACATTCTGTTTAGTGTGCAAAGTTGCAGATTAGAGCACATTCTGTTTAGTGTGCAAAGTTGCAGATTAGCAGCACATTCTGTTTAGTGTGCAAACTAAAATATCAAAGTCACGTATTCCATTCAGTGTGCGTCGCCGCAGTTTAGCAGCACATTCTGAGTACTGTGCAGAGTTGCAGAATAGGAAGAAATACTGTTAAGTCTTCAAACTAAAATATCAAAGTCACATATTCCATTCAGTGTGCTTCGCCGCAGTTTAGCAGCACATTCTGTGTACTGTGCAGAGTTGCAGAATAGGAAGAAATACTGTTAAGTCTTCAAACTAAAATATCAAAGTCACATATTCCATTCAGTGTGCGTCGCCGCAGTTTAGCAGCACATTCTGTGTACTGTGCAGAGTTGCAGAATAGGAAGAAATACTGTAAAGTCTTCAAACTGTAAAATATCAAAGTCACATATTCCATTCAGTGTGCTTCGCCGCAGTTTAGCAGCACATTCTGTGTACTGTGCAGAGTTGCAGAATAGGAAGAAATACTGTTAAGTTTTCAAACTCAAATATTAAAGTCACATATTCCATTCTGTGTGTGTCACCGCAGTTTAGCAGCCTTTTCTGTGTACTCTGCAGAGTTGCAGAATAATAAGAAATACTGTTAAGTTTTCAAACTCAAATATTAAAGTCACATATTCCATTCAGTGTGTTTCACCGCCGTTTAACAGCCTATTCTGTGTACTCTGTACAGTTGCAGAATAATAAGAAATACTGTTAAGTTTTCAAACTCAAATATTAAAGTCACATATTCCATTCAGTGTGTTTCACCGCCGTTTAACAGCCTATTCTGTGTACTCTGTACAGTTGCAGAATAATAAGAAATACTGTTAAGTTTTCAAACTCAAATATTAAAGTCACATATTCCATTCAGTGTGTTTCACCGCCGTTTAACAGCCTATTCTGTGTACTCTGTACAGTTGCAGAATAATAAGAAATACTGTTAAGTTTTCAAACTAAAATATTAAAGTCACATATTCCATTCAGTGTGTTTCACCGCCGTTTAACAGCCTATTCTGTGTACTCTGTACAGTTGCAGAATAATAAGAAATACTGTTAAGTTTTCAAACTCAAATATTAAAGTCACATATTCCATTCAGTGTGTTTCACCGCCGTTTAACAGCCTATTCTGTGTACTCTGTACAGTTGCAGAATAATAAGAAATACTGTTAAGTTTTCAAACTCAAATATTAAAGTCACATATTCCATTCAGTGTGTTTCACCGCCGTTTAACAGCCTATTCTGTGTACTCTGTACAGTTGCAGAATAATAAGAAATACTGTTAAGTTTTCAAACTCAAATATTAAAGTCACATATTCCATTCAGTGTGTTTCACCGCCGTTTAACAGCCTATTCTGTGTACTCTGTACAGTTGCAGAATAATAAGAAATACTGTTAAGTTTTCAAACTCAAATATTAAAGTCACATATTCCATTCAGTGTGTTTCACCGCCGTTTAACAGCCTATTCTGTGTACTCTGTACAGTTGCAGAATAATAAGAAATACTGTTAAGTTTTCAAACTCAAATATTAAAGTCACATATTCCATTCAGTGTGTTTCACCGCCGTTTAACAGCCTATTCTGTGTACTCTGTACAGTTGCAGAATAATAAGAAATACTGTGAAGTTTTCAAACTCAAATATTAAAGTCACATATTCCATTCAGTGTGTTTCACCGCCGTTTAACAGCCTATTCTGTGTACTCTGTACAGTTGCAGAATAATAAGAAATACTGTTAAGTTTTCAAACTCAAATATTAAAGTCACATATTCCATTCAGTGTGTTTCACCGCCGTTTAACAGCCTATTCTGTGTACTCTGTACAGTTGCAGAATAATAAGAAATACTGTTAAGTTTTCAAACTCAAATATTAAAGTCACATATTCTGTGTAAGATGAAGAAGGCGGGTAAAAAGGGACGGGGAAGTGGACGTGATCCTGAAAGTTCAGGGCGCGGGTCAGGACGCGGAGAAACTGTGCCTGGTGCCAGAGCACAAGAAAGAAAGACATCCACCATACCTAGCTTCATGTGTAATTTTACAGGGCGTCGCAGGACATCACTCTCGAGGTCCGACCACTGCGAACAGGTGGTCGGTTGGATGACAGCTGATACTGCTTCCAGTCGGTTAAGCACCACCCTGTCTTCCACCAAGTCCACTCTCAGTAGCCAAGAGTCTGGTCAACATAATCCTCACTCTGATCATCCTTCCTCCCACCATACACGGTCTGGTCAAAGAAGTGATCCCACACTGGGATATAGTGAGGAGCTCGTCTCATCACCAATCCTTCATTTGACCCTCTCTCCAAGCACGCTTGCAGAGGAACATGACATCTTGTGCCCTGATTCACAACCTCTAGAGGCTACCCAATCTCAAGAAGATGACAGATGTGAACGGCATTTAAGGTCAAAGGAAGTAGTGGATGATGATGATGATGATGAGACACAGTTGCCATTAAATCAACCACTATTTCCGTCTCAAGACCTTGTTGAGGAGAATGTTATACAGTTGTCAATGACTGAGTATGTGGTGGGATCAAGACTTGAGGAGGATGATCAGAGTGAGGAAGTGGAGGAGGACTTGGTGGACGATGAGGTGACTGACCCCACCTGGGAAGGTGTAGAGCCGAGCGATGACAGCAGTACTGAGGGTGAGCCATCTGCAGCACCGCAACAGGCTGGAAGAGGCAGTGGTGTGGCTACAGAAAGAAGGCGGACCGCACCAAACCGGCCCGCAAATGTTCCACGGAGCACCCCCTTGCGTAAATCTACCTTGCCAAGGGGTAGGTGTTCCGCGGTATGGCGTTTTTTTAAGGAAAGTGCGGACGACAAAAGAATTGTAGTTTGCAACCTGTGCCACACCAGAATGAGCCGAGGCATGAACACTAGAAACCTCACCACCACCAGCATGATCCGACACATGGCATCCAAGCACCGTAGTAAGTGGGAGGAACGCCTGGATCGCCCATCTGTGTCTGCAGGCCACACCACTGCCTCCTCTTCCCCTGTTTTCGGTGCCGGCCAATCGCCTGTCGAAGGCGCAGGCCCGCATACCTCCCGCCCTGCACCTGTACCATCTGAAGCACCATCAGCGACCACATCCACTTCCCTGTCCCAGCACAGCGTCCAAATGTCGTTACCCCAGGCATTTGAGCGCAAGAGAAAGTACCCAGCCACCCACCCACAGGCCATAGCACTAACCTCACACCTTTCCAAATTACTGGCCATCGAAATGCTGCCATTTAGGCTTGTGGACACTGAGTCCTTCCGCAGCCTGATGGCAGCAGCTGTCCCTCGGTACGCGGTCCCCAGCCGCCACTACTTTTCCCGGTGTGCCATCCCCGCATTACACCACCATGTGTCCCGTAACATCACCCGTGCCCTGACCAACGCAGTTACTGGGAAGGTCCACTTAACGACTGACACATGGACAAGTGCTTGTGGCCAGGGACGCTACATTTCCCTGACGGCACACTGGGTGAATGTCGTGGAGGCTGGGAGCGACTCGGACCCTGGGATGGCACGGGTGCTACCCACGCCGAGGATTGCGGGCCCTACCTCCATCAGGGTTTCCACCAGCACCTACGTTATTGGCTCCTCCTCCTCCGTTTCCACCTCCGAATTCTCTACACACACCGCCACTCCCCCATCAGCCAGTAGCTGGAAGCAGTGTAGCACTGCAGTGGGGAAGCGTCAACAGGCCGTGCTGAAGCTGATCTGCCTTGGGGACAAACAGCACACGGCCTCAGAGCTGTTGCAGGGGATTAGTCACCAGACCGAGCAGTGGCTCTCGCCACTCAACCTGCAAGCAGGCATGGTTGTGTGTGATAATGGGCGTAACTTGGTGGCGGCTTTGGAGCTCGGCAAGCTCACACACGTACCATGCCTAGCGCATGTATTTAATTTAGTGGTGCAGCGATTTCTAAAAACCTACCCCAATGTGCATGATCTCTTGACCAAGGTGCGCCGCGTGTGTGCACATTTCCGTAAGTCATCAACAGCTTCAGCCGGCCTGTTGAAGCTGCAGCAGCGCTTACAATTGCCAGCTCACCGGCTGCTGTGTGACGTGAGCACGCGCTGGAACTCCACCTTCCACATGTTGGCCCGGCTTTGTGAGCAGCAGAGGGCAGTAGTGGAGTACCAGCTGTTACACGGTCGTCGCCTCTCCGTTCAACTTCCTGTAATCAGAAGTGAGGAGTGGGAATGGATGTCAGACCTCTGTGAGGTTTTACGCAATTTTGAGGAATCGACACAGATGGTGAGCGGCGATAACGCTATTATCAGTGTAACCATCCCACTTCTGTGTCTACTGAAACGCTCGCTGCTCACAATTAAAACCGACGCTTTGCATGTGGAAGAGGTGGAAATGGGGGAGGAAGAGCTTACACAAGGTGATAGCCAGAGCACCCTCACTTCGTCTTCTCAGCGACAATTGGAGGAGGCGGAGGAGGAGGAGGAGGAGGAGGAGGAAGACACGGTTGCCTCCGCTACAGAGGGTAGCCATGGAACTTTAGTTCCATCTCTTCAGCGTGGGTGGGCAGAAGAGGAGGAAGAGGATGAGGAGATTGAGAGTCATCCTCCTGGTGAGGACAGCGAAATCTTGACTGTTGGTACTCTGGCACACATGGCTGACTTTATGTTAGGCTGCCTTTCCCGTGACCCACGCGTTGTACGCATTTTAGACAACACGGATTACTGGGTGTTCACCCTTCTGGACCCCCGCTACAAAGAGAATTTCTCATCTCTCATTCCTCCGGTGGAGAGGACAAGCAAAATGTTGCAATACCAGAAGGTTCTTGTCGAAAAATTGCTCCAAAATTTTCCATCTGACAACGCTGGCGGCAGAGTACGTGCTACCTTGGCCAACCGAGAAGGGGAGAAAAGGGGAGCACACAGCAGTTCCGAGAAAGGCAGGGCAACACTCTCCAAGGCGTGGGACACCTTCATGACACCCCGCCAGCACCCTCACCCTGATGCGCAGCCTAGTGTCACAAGGAGGGAAAAGTTTTGGAAGATGGTGAAGGAGTACGTAGCAGACCGTGTCAGCGTCCTCAATGATCCCTCTGTGCCTTACAACTACTGGGTGTCCAAGCTGGACACGTGGTATGAACTGGCACTCTACGCCTTGGAGGTGCTGGCCTGCCCTGCCGCCAGCGTTCTGTCTGAGCGGGTATTTAGTGCTGCTGGTGGCATCATAACAGATAAGCGTATCCGCCTTTCCACCGACAATGCTGATAGGTTGACACTTATAAAAATGAACAAGGCCTGGATTTCCCCTGACTTCTCCACTCCACTGGAGGAAAGCCCCGGGGGAACATAAACTCACTTTATATATGTTATTTACAATGATGGGAATACTCTGTATTCCCATTCACCCCTTCCACCCAAAAAACGGGTATATGGTTGACTCTTAATCTTCTCATCCTCCTCCTCCTCTTCCATATGCCCTGGGATATAATTTTTATATAGGGCCAGCTCACCAGCGTGCCCTGGGATATAATTTTTATATAGGGCCAGCTCACCAGCGGGCCCTGTGATATAATTTTTATATAGGGCCAGCTCACCAGCGGGCCCTGTTTGACAATTTTTATATAGGTCAGCTCACCAGCGGGCCTTCTCATATAATGTTTTATTGGGTCAGCTCTCTAGCGGGCCCTCTCATATAATGTTTTATAGCGTCAGCTCACTAGCGGGCCTTCGCATATAATGTTTAGGATGGTCAGCTCTGCAGCAGACCCTCACCCATAATGTTTTAGATGGTCAGCTCAGCGCACGTTTCCATCTTAATCATGGCCTCAGTTCTGAAAATCAAGGAAATTTTTGGGAGAATTTGCCTCTGCGCACGTTTCCCTCTTAATCATGGCCTCAGTTCTGAAAATCAAGGAAATTTTTGGGAGAATTTGCCTCTGCGCACGTTTCCCTCTTAATCATGGCCTCACTTCCGAAAATCAAGGAAATTTTTGGGATAATTTGCAGATGATATACAAGTAAATATACAGCAAATATTGTTTGGTAACAATTTTTCGCCTAAAGTCGTTTTTATTTTCCTTTTTGTGTGTTTTATGGTCAGTCTGTAAAAATGGCGTACTACGGGCGAAAGATCGTTCCCAGCAGCGATGTTGGAGTCCAAGGTGCATCCAGACATCCTCCCTATGCTGTCCCTGAACCATTTCTGTAGTGTTTCCATCTTTTTCTGCCCTTTTCCTATGGACCAGGCACCCTCCCCTCATCAGAGCAGGGGGTGCCTGGTGTAATGCTCGAGTCCTCCCATTGACTTCAATGGGGCTCGGATGCTCGGCCGAGCACTCGAGCCTCAGGGGGTGCTCGGTCAGAGCACCCGAACATCCGAGCATTGGGGTGCTCGCTCATCACTAATGATGATTCCTTTTTTAGGAATCTTTCTTTGCATATCCAGAGTCAGACTTTCCATTTGATCTCTCAAAGAGTATATGAACAGGCATAGTGCTTCTTTTCAGTGGTGGAAGATTTTGCCTATTTCCTTTCAGCTGATTTATGACCATATCATCAATGCTTTCACTTTCTACTTCCTCTGTATCAGAAGAAGGGGAGGACACTGTATCTTATCAATAATTAGTTAATCATCAGCATTGACTGCTTCCTTCTCACTACTTTTATATTGCATTAGGCTTGTGAAAGTATCAAACAGTTCCTTTTTATTTTTCCTCTGAGGGAGGATTTACAAAACATTGCCCACTTCTGGCAACAATACTAGAATGCAACTTGTTTTCATTTTAATTGTTCTTGAAATGATCAGTACTACTGCTAGTAGTGGAACGTTTCATGTCACTTTTAAAGATTCCTCAGTAAGAAGAAAATCATCATCATCATTTAATTCACAAGCAGCAGCAGCAGCCATAGCCTAAGTTTCTTTAGTGTCACTTTACTACCATGTATATACACTCCTTCTTCTCCTTTTCCCTTACCTCTGCCTCTAGTACATTTGTTGAACGTAATGACAGCAGAACTGTTTGCTTGTGGAGTTTTGTTTTGCCTATCTCAAAATAAAATATAATGCATGTCTATATATCTAGTATATTCAGTATCAGTCACAGCTCAGGTCAAGGTCCCTGTCTGTCTCTGTCACCACCAATGAAAAAGATTTGTCTTAACTTAACAGTTCCTGACTGTCACTGTCTACAATGGCAAATACAGCATTGGTTTAACTGCTAAACCCTCCTCCGCTATTGCTGCAATACTATAATGTGTTCTCATCTTCAGTTTTCTTAAAATGTTTAGTACTACTACTACTGCTGGTGGTGGAACTAACTTTTTATTTTATGTCTACAAACAACCTCCTCAGTAGGAGTAGGATCATCATTTATTGCACAGGCTGCAACAACCATAGCCACAGTAAATTTTTGGTGTACCACTTTATTAATGCACATGCACACCTCCATCTCCTTTTCCCCTACCTCTGCTTCTAGTACATTTTCTGAATATAATGAAAGTAGTGTTGATTTTTACTCAACATAACTGTTTGCTTGAGTAGTGAAGTTTTGCATGTCTCAAAATAATGTGTCATGTAGGTCTCTATCTCTAGTATATATCTCAGTCACAACTCAGGTCACAGTTCCTGTCTGTCTGTGCCACCTATCAGTGAAAAGTTTGATTTTTTTTTTTAATAAACTGTCCCTGTCTGTCACTGTCTACAAGGAAATCACCGCACATTCCCTGAAACCTCAAGTGACTCTTTTCCTCCCCTCTTTTCATGTCTATTTTCCTGTACATATAGCTAGTATCAACATTACAGCAGCATCATTGCAGTGTTATTCTTTAACAGGACAGGATGAGGATAGGCGTGCAATACCACAGCACGTCATTATATGCTTGCCTTTCCTCTTCTTGTGGTTGTAGGAGTAAGTGTCAAGTAAGCTGTATTTATCTGTCTCTTGGGCATATGATGTACTTTTTCTGTCTGCAAAGTATACTGTATATATATTATCACTTATAAGTCAGAAAAGTTCTTTTGCAGCTCACTTTTCTCCCTTCACATAGAAAACAACTTGGCTACTACCAAGACTCCTTAAAATCAATTACAGCTTTACTGTTTGCAAGTCTCCTCTAGCATCAAAATACAGCTGTTTTCTGTATCTTTCACAAGAAAAGGCTGACAACACACAGAAACCTGGCTCCCTTTTATACTAGCATGGTGGGAACACATGGGAAACTCTCTACGTGTGTGTATGTTGGGGGGTGGAGATCCATTCTTATGATTGATTTCAATGCAATGAAAAAAGTAGAAGAAAGGATTCTCCTGTATCGCTTTTGTCACAAAAAAATGCTCCCATCCCTACTTAAAGGTTTCCAATTTTAGAGTTTTAAACCTGTTCTGTTTAAATCAGGGACTATGCTAATGGTCCTAAATGGACAACTGCAACAGTTCTTGCGGCAGTTGGAATTGAAAGATATTGCTCAGGCACGCTGATCAGATGAAAGACTGAGACAATGTCATTGTGTGTTCTACTGTTTCAGATCATACCGAAACAAAAGACAATTCTAAGGAAACACCTGTTACCTCACCTTTTCAGGAGTATTAACTCCTACAAGTCAAATGGTTCAACAAGCATTATCTAAGCCTGATGCAATTTCAAACGAAGAGACTCCTATTCTCCTAACTCAGTACTGGAGAGCTCAAAAAGAGAGAGTTACTTTTTTTGTTATTTAAAGCACTATGAAAGGGGTATTGAATGCCATACAGTATTGTCTGTCTGCATTTAAGTAACAGCTATTTGAAAATATCACGGCTCTTTTTTGTACAGTTTATTATTTTATCCTTTCTATACTGTATGTAAAAGTCTATATTTTTCAGTTAGTAAAGTGTTTGTTGCTGGAAGCTGAATGTGGCAGTGTTTCTCCTGTTAAAATAAAGTAATGAATATATACAAATGTTTACTTTGAAAAAACTTTTTTTTTTTTTTTTATTGATTTTGCCCCTGCTTTTCACCCAGAAGACAAAACTTCCAAGGTCAAATTTGACAAGAACAACTCATATGTTCAGTTGAGATTTAATTGTTCCAATTTGGAAAAGCTGCACATTTCTCATACTTTACAGTGCAAAGAGAAAGAAATGTGCATCAACTTTGTAAAGCCAAAAATAACAAGAAAAATAACAAATGAGATAAAAAAAAATATCCCCTGAGTTTTTGGCTTTCATGTGGGGATAGAAGTTTCCATTGTGTGTATATTCTTTAGCCAGAGAAATGATGGCATTTGCATAGAACAAAGAAAACTATTGTCCATAGGACAGAAAGTTCTGGGCTCAATCCACACATATTGTTTTCCCCAAACACAAACATAACTATAGCCTCTGATACACTGGGAACAAGTCCAAATATTCTCAGCAAAAGGTTTAACCCCATGGATACTAAACAGGTCTCTAATGCATTGCAAAACAATACATTGGAGTTCTCTCTAGCAGTCAAGGTGTTAATGTGGTGCAATTTGTGTTAATGTTTCAGATATAATTATAGCATAACACCTTTTTCACATAACTGATCTATAATAAAATTAAAACATTTCTCATCATAACAAAGCAATTACATATGTTTATTTTCAAAACTCTTAATTTATATCAAACATATGGTACAAGGTCATTTTTATTGTTTTTTCTACACACTGCAAGTGTTAACTATAATTATATGTCATTGTACAAGCATTTTTCTCCTCTGAGTATTTTACTTCTGGGTATAGACATTTGAAAAAAATACATTTTTCTTCCATTCTGTGAGTTAATTTTGAAATGTCTTGACTTTGTGCTGGGCTGTGTTCTGGATGGCTTAATGTTTATGCTGGCTGATAATAAGATTTAGAGAAAAAACACAGTCTAGGTAAGTGCACTGTTAACTGGAAGGGTCCTGTTCTGTCTCAGATTCTTACAAATGGTCCTGGGTTTTGTAACTACAAATTACATAATGACATGCTACATTTCAAAGTGTATTTTGACTTTGGAAAAGTCAAACTAATAAACACTGAAAGGCAAACAACCCAGGCTTTTTTTTTAGATAAGCATATTGACTAGTATGTAATTGTAAACAGAGGTTTTGTTTAATTGTTTTTTGCATTAAAAAAATGCACAAAGTAAGTGCTTAGTTTGTGATTTTCTAAAGAATGTGTTTGCATTATATAATTTAACAAATAAGAGCAACATATTGTGGATCTATGAACAATATTAGCTTTAAAGAAGTAAGAGTTATTCTGCATTGTTCATGTGAATGAGGTTATCAGTTCTCAGAATTATGCTACAAATTCTTATTAGTCTATTAACACAACATTATCCTATATAATAATTCGCTAAAAGTTTGTAACGATGCAGTCATGCACAGTAGAGACTGCTGTGCGTGCTGCAGTCATGCGCAGTAGAGACTGTCCATGAAGCGGCTGATACGGAGCGGGGCACACCGAATTCAGACCGTGGTCTTGAATTCGGAGTGCCCCGATCCATATCAGCCGTGTCACGGGCAGTCTCTACTGCGCATGACTGCACCGCAACTGGACGGCACTGTTGCCCGTGTACACGGGCTCTTCAACTAGTTCAATAATATTTCCTTTTGCATTTCAACTACTATATTTTTATTAAACTGATATACTTCCCTAGTTCAAAAGATTCAAACTTAATATTATCAGTTATTAGTAAGGTGCCAATATATGTTGTATAATCAGTAAAAGAGAAGACATAAAAGTAAGTGCAATGACAATGTTTTTCTTTTACAGACCCAAATGTGTAACAATGACTCTGCATTAGAGGTGGATTAAGGAGGAGGATGGGGAGGTTCTCACAGTATTAACCTCATATTATTTTTATGAAGACATTATTGGGAAGTAAGAAATTACAATAAAACATTTATGTTTTACACGTACTCCTTGTAAGTGTTTACTGACCTTTTAAAAAACTATTTATAGCCACTTCAGGACCAAAGGAATGCATAATGCATAAAATTAAGAAGATTTTTTAAATACAATTCTCTAATTCTTTCTACAAAACAGGCCAGTTTGTGATGAATTTTTAACCCACTGAAAACTGGGGGGGGGGTGCACACCACTCTCATCACATCTTCAAGGGGTTAAACCACATCTCTGATTCATGCAGAGTTAAAAAGGCAAACTGTTCGTTCAAAATCGAAAAATGTCTTTAATTCCACTTGTTTGTTATTTGATCTTTATACTTATTTAGTACTAAATTAATAATAATAATAATAATAATAAATGCTTTATTGAAGGTAACCTGCAGTATATTCTTTCAGGAGGGTAAATAATGTATAAAAACAATATGCAGAATTTAGCAAAACAAAGACATTTTGTGAGAAAAATGTTTCCTAGTATATCTTGTACACTTTTTGTGCTAAATTTTGCTACAGAAAGATGGAATGAAGCCTTCATGTCATTCACGGTAATTAGATCACTTTTACTGTGTTGGTTGTCTTTAAAAATACATGTTTCAGGGCTCTAATCTTCAAAATATACCCTGCATACTGAAAAACAGAAAAAAGTTAAAGAATTAAGAATGTGTACAGAAAATTACACAGTTAAGAAATGTATATTACAAGAAAGAAATATTATGAATTACAAATAAAACAGCAATGTAATATTACAAAGAGATGTGTAGTATATCTATCTTGTAGAAAAATAAAAGGATTTAAGTATTACATTTTTGCATAGTGTATATATTTTTAAACACTATAGGTCCTTATTCTGTGTGTTTCTGTGTATCAAGATTATATAGATACATTTTTCCTGTATTTGTATATTTCATAGTGATAGATAGATAGATAGATAGATAGATAGATAGATAGATAGATAGATGATAGACAAAAATAAATAAAATAGTAGAAAAAGAAAATAATTAAAGCATTTAATTTGAATATATTTTTTCACATTTTTGCTCTATACACTATATACTATGTGTTTCTGTAAGATTATAAAGATATATATTTTCTGTATTTATAAATGTCATAGATAAAATATGGAAGATATATAGATAGATAGATAGATAGATAGATAGATAGATAGATAGATAGATGGATAGATAAAAAGACAGACAGTAGAAAAATAAAATAATTCAAGTATTTAGTTTTTGCTTAGTGAATATATTTTTCACATTTTTGCTCTACATACTGTGTTTCTATAATTTTTTCTGCATTTGTAAATTTTATTGCTAAAAATATAGATGATAGAATTAGAATATTCATTGTTGTAGAATAAGTTGGAGCTTTATAAATAAATAAATAAATAAATAAATAAATAAATAAAGTATGATAATAAATGTATTTATTAAATGCATATATAATACAGAATATGCTCAAAAGCTTTGAAATGTAATAATAATGCTTAAAAATGTTATAGTACTAAACACATATTCTTCATTTGGATCAGAACATTCCGTTTTAGTACTTGGAAGTGATCACTTTAACTTATATTTCCTGAACTCTGTTATTCACATCAAACTGATGAATGTTAAGGTCATGAAAAAGGAAGGGATTGCTTTGAACTAACAACTGAATCCTGACTGACAAATCCATGCCACAGGCATTTAGTAACAGCTTGTATTTTGTCTGTCTTCCTATGTTTTGTCTAGCTAATAGTGTACTTAGGATACTCTGTTAAAATAGCCTTGTTTATTGATACTAATCATGTTACTTGCAGCCTGCCACTTCCAAGGTCCCTGTTGAAAACAAAGTTTGTGTCTTAATTTGGCTAGCTCTGGTCAGAAAGCTTCAATAAATAAATACTTGTCTTACCTTTCAAACATGCATGGTGTGTGAAATAGTAGATGTAGGTATGACTTAAACCTTCCATTTCCCTTGGCAATTTGTTGTGCAGCATGGAATATACATTTATCAATAAAGCATGTAGTGTTTTTCTTTCTTTGGCACTGAAAGATTATATGCAAATCTGTAGTAGAAAAATGCTGGGACACTAAAAATGATACATATCGATGTGTAATACATTTCAGTACTAAAAGAGAACCTTTCAACAAATAACACAGGGCAGGTTCACAGAGTAAAAAGTGATCCATACAACAATCACTAGAGTATAGTACTAAAGAAAAAAATACAAATGTGGATTTTCTCCCCAGTTCTCTGTTGGCTCGATCTATTTAAATCTGTCACATTCTGTTATTTTCTCTCAAACCCCCTGGATGTTAGTGAGGTATCCAACTCACTGCAAACCATTGTATGGGCACCTCTCTGGCATGTAAGAAGCTAAAAGACATGAAATGATTGGCAAAGAGTGTGCCTGTGAAATTACATGGCACTTCAAACATATGTCTCCTTAAGTCTGCAAGATATGCAAATAGATTCATACTCATAAGTTACTGTGCTTGGCATAAAGGGGCAGGGCATGTTGCTGGAGGAGATGACATAACGAAGCATCAAGAATGATCTTCCCATCAATGACACTCCCCTCACAGAATTGAGAAAATAATGTCAAAGTCTTATCTCTACATTCTTTCAAAGCAAGAATAACTTGTTTCTGCCAACCAATTTATTAAAAGTACTGTATCTTTCTTCTCATTATGGATGAGCATTAAAAAAACATGTAAGCTACATGGACATATATATAAGAACATGTTGAAAAAACTGCTTCTTAAATTAATAAATATATTGTAAAACACTGTGCTAACATTAAATGTTAAAATGATAGAAAAGTTGTTTATGAAAAAAAATACATTGAAAGGATTCTGATACTTGATAAAACAAGATGCTTCCATTGCTGCAGAATGAATTGTTCAAATATTATTACAGCTCAAACTTGTTTTTTTATTAAAAATTCAGCTTAAAAGGAGAAGTCATTTTTAATGAAAACCTATATGTTATATGTTTTTTCCTGCTGAGTAAAACAAGGGTACTTTTTAAATCAAAAGTAAAAACTGTTCAAATTGTCATGGTGTGATAAAGTTGTTAGCATCACATTCTAGGATGAACTGCAGTCAGCGATTTACCTCTTCCATAGAATCCAATAGAATAACTATAGTAACACCATGGGCTTGATTCAACCCCCACTGAAAAAACAAAACAGCCGACGGTAGTTTTTCAAGCACATTAAGCCATTCAATTACCTGTGCTGCGGCAAACTATAAAAGGAAAAAAAAGTTGGGAGCTAAATCTGCACTCATTGGAAGCAATAAAAAAGATCTCTGATTCAATTCCATGGGTTGGGTAGTAACATGCGTTAAGGGACCACACTTTATCAGCAAAAATCTGAGCCTACAAAAAGCAGGTGCTGAGTCCCTAATGCATGTTTAAAACCATGACATTGAAACTGAAGGGGGAAAAAAGCTGTCACCAGTGGATTATTGATATGGGGCCCTAAGTATCAATACATTCAAAGTACTGAAAAAAATGTGTGTAATCTAAACAAATTAGGGTATGCCAGGCATTTCAGAGTGTTGCATACTCTACTGGCACTCACAGGGTTAAACTCCCTAAAGCTAACAACATCCCAGGAAAATAAACATTTACCTGTAATCCTGATGTCCAGCTTGGTCATCCAGTTTCAATCTCCATCTGTAAGCTTCTTAGCTTCCATCTTCTCTTTTCTTCAGCCATCTTCATATCCTTCTTCTTCTCTATCTTCTAAAATAGTGTTCTGCTTGAAATAAATAGATAAAGGCTAAAAATATTTAAGCCCCCAAAGTTCCATGTGAGGGCAGCGGGAGAAGAGTAGATGAAAAATCCACCCCCCCACCCCGTATACCTCTCAGCCCATTGCCCCAGTCAACTGAAATCACTCTCATTTTTATTTGATTTAAAGGGATAGTAATGTTTCATTAAAAAAGCAGCTGCAATTAATCTTCATAGTATTTGGGCCATGAAGAGTGTTATTCCAATAGTGTCAGAGTTGTAGTTCAAGAGTAATTGAATGATAAAGTATCCCCCTCCCACCCCTTTTACCTAGTGTAAGCCACCCCCCATCCTCAGATGTGGAATCTGGTCTCTTGACTGGACAGGTCACAACAATGGACAATCTTCTAACTGTGAGCATAAGGAAAACCCTGACCCCCTTGACAGGTTTTTCAGGTTTTTCCTTATGCTCACTGAAGATTGTCCCTCTCTGCTATCCATCTGGACAGTCTGAGGTGAGCAGTGTTACATCAGTAAAAGTGACGGGAGGGCGATTTTTTTTTTATCATTCAGCACTTTACATGGCCCAAATACTATGAAGATTAATTGGAGCTGCTTTTATTGTGAAACATTACTATCCCTTTAAATAGGGCAATTGTTTTACCCCCAAAATGTTCATTTGTCTTTAATAAGTTGAAACTATAGTTATGTTTTGACTTTGACCAGGTTTTTCACCCAGGTGTGCCAACTCTTTAAATAAAAGTGAAACAATTGTAAGGCAAACTAATTAAACCATAGTGTAAATTCCCATTGATGCAAAAGGCTTTAAGCTACCTTAATGCTGGAAAGTTCTCCAGTGCTGAGACATGGAAGCATTCAAGGTGTTGAAAGCCCCATTGACATCAGTGGATATTTTGGGAATTTTTAATTTCTCTCATGGTGCAGTTGGTTTTCCCCTGAATTACTCCAGCTTTCATCGTGCATATGGTATGTGAATTTTATCTCAATTCCCATCCTGTAGTCTACTAATTATAAGCAGGCATCTCTCATTTCTGTTAAAGAACTACTACACATGCAAATGCAGCATTAAAGGGATAGTAATACTTCGTTTTATCTTTATTTTATTTTGTAGGCATTAAAAAAACATGAAGAACGATATAAGTCTTATCTCTCAAACCTTTATGGTTTGAGAGATATTCACAAGCAAAGTATCCCCCCTGTTCAGCTAGATCAGAAGGGAGGTGCCCAGGTAGATTGCAGAGAGGGACAATCTTCAATTAAGTTAAGGGAAAAAGCTGAAAAACTTGTCAAGGGGGGAAGGGCTTTCATTGTTTTCATACAAAGAAGATTGTCCCCTTCTGTTATCTGTCTGGTCTTACAAACAGATTCACATCTGAGAAGAGATGGCTTACACTAGGAAAAAGGGGCGGGAGGGGGAAACTTTGCTTGTGAATATCTCTTAAAGCATAAAGGTTTGAGAGATAAGACTTATATCATTCTTAATGTTTTTTTAATGCCTAGAAAAATAAAAAAAGTTAAAACGAAGTATTACTATCCCTTTAAGAGTGAAATAAAGTACATACTACACATTCCATCCCCAATGTGACATCTAAATGTGAGCTTACTTACGCATAATTAACAACCAAACTGTTTTGCATACCTTCTTTTTCCATATTCTATCACAAACTTAATGCAGTCCAACTATAAATAGATCTCATGGATCATTTTAGAAAATATTAATACAGGCTACTGCAATAGAATTTTTAAATATAACACAACATATGTTTAAGGGATCCTCAAATTTAATCCAATACATATATTTACATATATATTATATATATAAATATTTAAAAAATTATCTGTTTAATCACTGACCCTTGTTCAATGGAATGTGTTAAAGGAATATAGAGTGCTTATTCTTAATATAATAGTTTTTCCGTACATTCTTTTATTATATTTTGTTATCTTTCTGTTAAAATTGTTTTTTATAGCCTTGCATTTTGGACACTAGTTGGCACTATTGCTAAATAAATATGTTTGAGCATTTTTTTTTCCAAAATATCTTTGCAATTTATCATTACAGTTTTTATTTGATATTAGTGCATACACTAATTATAAATGAGCTAACAATGGTGATAATTATATATAGCATTTATTTGTATTTGTGATATCAATATTACTAGAGACAGAGCTTTTAAAGTACCTACAAAAACAAAAGAAACAAAAGAAGAGAGGTTTTCTGTGTTCTGTCCTGTTGAAGAAAAGTCAAACTAAATTAATCACTGACAGTTGGTGGTACCTAGCATTGAGTGGGTGAAACTCTGTGAAATTATTAACACTTCTGGTGCAAGAGATATCTCCAATGCAATGTGAACCCAAAGGGGTTAAAAATTACAAAACTGCCTGAATGTCATTCATTTTAGCTTATGTTCCAATAACTGAAATGAGCACTAAAACAGAGGAGAGATCATAAACCAGTTTTATGATACCAAATCAACCTGATTATAAAGTCAAACTTCTGTAACCTGCTTCTCTCACCTATACATGCAAGATGAAGTCCACATTGTTAGGACTGATGTGCAAAGATTGGCACATTAGCAGTATTTATTGAAGTGCAGACACAGAGAAAAACATTTTGAGCCCCAATTCCTCCCTTCATCAAACAATAAAAACATCAATGGCTGATTTCTGTATGTGACCTAAGATGGTGGTCTACAATTTCCGGCCTATACATAGGAAATAATGTCAGGAAAAACCTCAATCGGAATCGAACAGCATTAAAAAAGCATTGAGTAATTTTTTTTTTACTATTGCTCTAAATTGCAAAAATTATTGAATATAGTCCCAGTCCATGCATAGTCAATCGTTGTATTTCAAGTTGATGGGCCTACAATTTGTATTATCTCAAACCAGTAAACATCTGGTTGGTATGACAAGAGATGCAGATTCCACTTCCAACACCTGGATGTCCTAAGAATGACTACTCCTGCCCTAGTATAAGCAATCCACCTGTAATGGTATTCAATCTGACAGAATAGCACAAATGAGCTGCTGATAGACAATAGGGATCCAGGGATGCATGGACTTTTATTGAGAGACTAGGCCACTGTAACATAGCACGGAATACCTACATCAAGGCACAAGGGATGGAATCTTTCCATTCTATCACATGGTTTCCATTAGTAGTAAGGACTGCATATTGCATGTAATGTTTTTGTAAATGCATATCATGGTTATGTCTACATTATAGTGACAAGGAGAGAGAAAAGCGAACTATAGCCCTTGCACTTGAGGTTGTGGGAATATTTATATTATGTCAACACGTAGGCTGTACCTCCTTTGAGACACAGCTGTAGAACTTGTAGCCTAAGTAAAAATCTGGATTTTGAACTACCTCAGCCCTTATGCAAGCCAACATTTTTTTTTTCCAATTAGCCCCAGGCCTGCCATAAATTGTTGTCATGATATCTGTAGCTGCTGAAAAAATTGTATGTAGAAAAAAAGGAGATAGTCATATATTTCTCCCCACCATCTTCATAAATAAACATGACAAAGAATGATGTAGCTTAACATTTTTTATACATTTTTGGACCTAGATTGCTTTTTATTTATACACAAGTTCTATTGAATGCTGCTATTTCTTTAATCGTATGTAGCAGGACATTTCCAAAAATCATTTGCAGAATATTTAAGTGTTATGGTGTTTTGTAATGTTTTTGGCTGGCAAAAAATATATGTATGGGTGGTATCAGGCCCCTTCCATTTAACTGTGCCTCCACCGCACCTAGATCCTTAAAGGCAAACTGTTGCATTCAGATATGTTTAGTTAATGTTAAAAAAAATTAAACACTCCTTAAATATTGTGCTGGCCATTTGTTTGTAATATAAGTAGTGTTTGAGAAACTTTTATTTGTTGGTGACACAAAGTAGCACTCTATGCTAGTTAGTTTCTGTGCTTGGCCAATATTACCACACGCTGTGTTATGAATGAAACTAAGCAGCCCCCACACACAGGGAACTAATAGTACTATGTGCAGGAAACAAATTAGCATATTTTGCAGGGAATCGGCATAATTGTCACACTCTGCCACCAAAACATATAAGTAAATGTCTCCAAAATTATTTATTTTACAAAAAATGGCTAGTAAAACATACAGGAAAGAAAGGATGACAGGTCTACATTAACCACTTCTGCCATTTGCAGAAAACTAAATTGGAGCAATTGTGGAGCAAACCAACTGCACCATGATGGAACTATACAGATTCAGAAAATTCCCATTGATTTAAACTTGTATTTTAATCCCTTGAATGCTATACATTGATGTCTCCAATGCATTCAGAAGCATTTAATTCAAGACCTCTCTTCCAGGGCCATTTTAATGCCCAGAAATACTTGGTGTACTCCAGGGTCCTCAGGTTTGGGGGACCTATCATTATATATTAAATTTGGAAATTGGACTGGTGTCCAGTGTAGTCCTCGTAGTCATCTGCATGTTGATCTAAACATGAGAGAGCATCTATGTACATTGAAAAGAGAGAGGATTACACTAAGATGACACATGACAGCAGGTCTTGAGAGATCAAGTGACTTCAGAGGGAGCATGCAAAGATCATGTATGGGATTCACTTGGATTTTAATCCACAGAGGTAGAAATTAGTGTTTTTGCATGCATGTGAAGTTTTACCATGAGGGATATTAATACCCAATCAGTTGCATTACAGCCTTGTTTCTGCAAAGAGTTTTTCTCCTAGCTCTGAGTGGTCTAATCACCAGATTGCCTTCTTGGAACTGACTCCTGAATTTGTCTTGACTCCAAAACATTGCTGCATGTCCTGACCTTTGGCTAGAAACTCAACTACAAACTACTTGCCTTGACCTTTGGCTATTACCATGAATATGAACCAATGCCACCTGCTATTTAACGCTGCACTCTGGGTACATCTCCTGAATCTTGTGATCACATTCGATAATCATGGGACCTGCTACCACTCCTGGCTCAACCAGTTCTGGTTATCTGACCTTGCATTCAGCACCTTTAACCATAGCCTACAGCTGGAAAAACATTGCATCAAACACTGCATCACTTTCTAGAAATGCACTCTAGCTTCTCACTCTAGATGCACTCAGCTGCATTAGGTTTTTGTGGGTAGATCTCAGATGGGAAACACTAATTTATCTAAATGTGTCAGTGGTTTTATCACATTGGGAGCTACATCATATTTTCAGATTTTCTGTACTACTTATTGTTTTGCCAGTTTCTTTTACAGGAACATTTTTAAAAATACACAGAACTAGCATGATAGCTTCACAGTTTTGAGAAAATGACATATTGTGCAATGGTCCTTCAATAAGAAATGACTTCACACCTGGAGGAATTAGCCAACTGTCAGTCAGAATTCAACAACCCACTTTGATGGCCCCCTGGTGTAAATTAGCAGTGTTGCTGGGGAGAGAAGTCCTGCCAACACCAAATACAGAGAATCCAACATGAAGTACAAGTCAGCAAGATAAAGAAACTTGGGAAAGCTGACCTAGGTGCAGAAAGCTTTATAGACTCTGTTTAAAACAACATATCATACAATATTGAATACAATATTGTCTGTACTATTGACTGAAATTGTGTTTAATGCCTCTAATTTAATGTTGCCTAAATATCAAAAGTGAAATGTTACTGTCCTTTTACAGTGACACAAAAATAGTAAATACATTTAGTTTAGCTTGTCATGGTTTTTAATGAATTTGCTTTTTTTTTCTTTTCTTTGCTCAGTCATATGCAGTGGTATTTATCTAGATTTTGCATATGCCCAAGAGGGTGCTCAAACATGCATATAATTCAAACAACTAGATGAGCGATCATATTTATCATGGAGCAGGAGAATGCATTCGAGAAGTCACAGTTGATTTGACATTGCTATGCTCAAGTTAATCCCCAATCTGTACATTATCACTTTTGCTTTAATATCTTTTTTTATCTGTTAATATTAGCATAACCACAATGGATTTTTAGTGTGTGTTTTAGGAGTAAATCCCAGAAAAGTAAATATTTTTTAGGATGATGCTATTGTTTTTTTTCCTCATACAGGGATGTGCTGTCTGTGAGTTGGTGGCTGCTCTTAGACTACAATTGCTCTCATCAACAACCAGATCTAATCCTGAGCCCTCATCTCGTATAGAATGGTAGATAAAGGAGGCAAAGAATAAATGAACACAAATAATGAAAGGAAGAATACAACTTTATATAATGCTCACTCCAAGACAAAAATGGTAAAAGTAATTTTTTGGTAAAGGAGCACTGAAACATGGTATAAATGATGCTTTTACATTGAATTAGTAGGTAGCCAGTAGCTTGAGAAGTGCCGAGATCTCGTTACTTACACGGTATCCCTTCATTTGAATGGTCTAAAACGTGTGTCTAGTGTTCAGGCACACGTTTTAGACCATTCAAATGAAGGAATACCGTGTGAGTAACGAGATCTTGGCACTTCTCAAGCGCCTCCGTGTCGACCGACACGGATCTCCTGCTGACAGCTTTACAGCTGTCAGTAGGAGAAATCAAACTTTAAATGCCCGTATCTCTTAAACCATAGCGGTTTGAGAGATAAGTTTTTTTGAATTTAGATCAGCTTTTCAAGCTCTTCTAAATGCAAAAAAGTTTTTTTTAGACATTATTAACACTTTAATGCCCCAAATCTTGTTCCCAGTTTGGTAGTTTGGACATAATTGTGTAATGCTTTGCTGATGGTAATCATACAACTGGTATGAGTAACAAGGGTTATATTCACATAGAAAAAGAACAACAATGCTGGAGCAAACCATCTGCACAACAGAGTACAAGTAAAAACTGGTTACTTTGCTAATTGATTTAAATTAAGTTTTTAACTCCATAAAGTGATAGTAATGTCAAAGAATATTATTTTGTATTGTAGATCAAAAAAAATATTTGCAGCAAATCCATCTCTGAAACTGCTATGGTTTGAGAGATATATGCATTGAAAGTTCCCCACTCCCTCCCCTTTTCCTGATGTCAGCTGTAAAGCTGACAGCATGAGATTCGAGTCGGACGACTTGAGGAGGCTCTTCTGCAGAGCCGAAATCACGTTATTTAAAAAGAACTACTTCATTGGAACAGTCTACAAAATGTGCTTGCAAACCAGGCACACTTTGTAGACTGTTCCAATGAAGTAATTCTTTTTAAATAACATGATTTCCACTCTGCTGCAGAGCCAGCGGCTGGTCCCAGGACCGGGATCTCCTGCTGTCAGCTAGAACACTGATGTAAGGAGAAGGGGTGGGAGGGGGGAACTTTCAATACGAATATTTCTCAAACCATGGCGATTTGAGAGATGGGATTTGCTGCAAATAATTTATTTTTTTTTCCATCTACAATACAAAATACAATTATTCTTTGACATCATTATCACTTTAAATGCTAGCGTGGTCTCCAACATTATCCATAACAATGTGCTGAATAACTAATAGCATTCAAACCCCAGTTCAAATCAATGAGGATTTTCATTTGTACCGTATGGTCTATTTGGTTTTTTGCAAAATTGCTCTCCTTATTATTCTTTCTGAATGTGGCTCTAAGGTCAATATTCAAAAAAAGAAATTGGTTCACTTCTGATGAAAACTAACTGCTCCATGGGGAACCAACACAGATCATCCAAATCCCATAGATTTAAAGCTCTAGAGCGTTCAACAAAGCATTTCAAAGAAATCAAATGTGTACTTTCACATTGCCTGTTTTTTTGTTTAGGACTACATTGCACGTAAGTTTTATTAACCCCTTATGGACGAGTGGTTCAGTAAGTGAAATTCACTTAAGGACCACTTTGAAGTTGGTCAGTGAGCTGGCACAGGTGACCGATGACGTGTATCGACATGCTGAACGGGGGTCTGAGAGAGACAGCTATGATCTTGGAGGTGTCAATTTCAGACCCTGCTAGTGCTTATAGTGCTCCCGCAGGAGCATTGTAAGCACAAAATACATGACGTGCCAGGACCATCACAGGTCCTTTAGACAAGTTTATGGATGACAGTCCAGACAAGTCACCAGTTGTTAAGGGGTTAAAAGGACCATTGTTTTAGAACCATACTTTTATATTTGACTGTAGCTAGAATTTACTAACACAGCCTGATTTCCCAGTAGTAAGAGTAGGCAACTGCCTAGAGCTCCAGATTTTAAGGACACCTCAGCTGTGCCGGCCGTACCCACATTCTGAATTGTGGGTGTGGCCAGAGCAATCTCAATGCCCCTGCACTAGTTTTATACCCATTTATAGGCTTTTATTTAACCCCAAGGATGCTAAGGAGATCTCCATTTTATTGCTCTGTAATGCATTTGAGATCTCTCTAGCAAGATAAAGCTTTTTTGTTCTTGCTTGATATAGGCCAAAGGTCTTTTCTGTGCCAGGATGGGACTGGGGGTGGGGTTATATGTGGAGTGAGGATGTGACCATGGGTTTAGCTAATGATGCCTTGAGTGCCTTGCTTAGGGGAGCCTGGAACGTAGGCTCTGTTTACCAAGGTATACAAAAGGCATTGCAAAGAATTATGGACCTCATATATAAAAAAACAAAGTGGAACAATTTTAGTACAAACCAACTGCACTATATACGTAATATGGAGTTTTTAAACACTTTACTGCTAGTAAGGTCTCCAACGCATTGCAGAACATTGTCTAGCATTCAGTGGGTTAAAATTGTATATATCATTTAGTATGTCCATTGAAGTTGGGGCTATCCCAAAGTACTCCAGTAGGATAACATTGTTTTCATATCTGGCCAAGTAGAAAATTGGGAAAATGTCAATAAATAGAAAGTACGGGACCAATTCACCTTCTACACATTTATACAGTTCAGGGCCATATGCAGAAACCAAAATATTAGCAATTTAGGACAACCAACTTCCCCATAAGGGACAAATGAACGTGCTCTTTGATTTAACTGGGGGTGGTCTGCAAAGCATTGCTTCAAAATAAATGAGAAACTTCTCTAGCATTCAGAGCATTAAAAGTCTATTTACAACAACTAGAATTTGTGGTATTTTTATGTATTCCCAATTGTGTATGCTCCAGAATTGCTCATCTTTTCTTTCTGTATAAGGCCAAAGGTTTCAATCAATACCATTACCACCGGTCAAAAAAATAGTGTCAACTTTGATTTGAAGGCTCAGTTCTGCATTCTATACCCCACGTGGTCAACATCCAAAATGCGGTAAATTTTAATGACGGACGACAAAAATTGCCCTTACAGATCAATGGAAAACAACAAGCAAGGATCATTCTAATGTATGCAGTCAATGTTACCTCACATTAAGGGGAAACATTTTCTGCTGATAATTCTGCGCCTTCCAAGCCTAGGTGTAGAATCAACAACTCCTGTTAAAAACCATCATAAACTAAAAGAAAGCAGGTTAGAATCCAAACACACATTCTCCATCAGCCAGAAACAAAGGGAGAACTGTCAAGTTAGCCCCCTGAAATCACAACCAAACACCCCTGAAATGTAAGACAAGTGTCTGCAACTCCCGCGCAGCTACCAGTAACACAAGAACCTCTGGAATACCAAAGGTGTGTGAAAAACCTGAGGAATCAATGAGTTGCACACCTCCTGGTCCACAAGGAATAAAGCACAGGCCAAAGAACACATACCTATACAATCAAGCTATGCACACCTGTCCATTGCAGTGGGTTGGAGATGCAGTGGGATGGTGTGTTACCCCCCCCCCCGGCCTCAATTCATCACAACAGGACAGGTTTCTTGATCTCATCTCATGCAATGGGATCAATCACTCATTTTGTTCCATTTGCATGACTGATACTTTATCTGTGATGATGACAGGAACTTGTGCCATAGTGATGAGATCAAGAACACATGCAGTATTGTGAATGTTTGAGAATAGGTTGGGGAAATACTGGCTCATTGATTGGTACCTGATGTGACCTGTAGGTGTGTTTGTTTGCATGAGTCCCAATTGTCAGCTGGTATGCATTTTACCATTCTGACAGCTGGGACCTATGTGTTGTTGTCCTGCTAGTTACCTGATTTGCTAAACCTGAATCTGCATGGAATCATGTCTAGCTAACAACCTGATAGCACATCAGCTGTTGAATTGCAGCTTACATGAGACTCATCCAGTTCTTCTGTGTTCTCTGTGTTGATGAGTCTCATGTGAGCTGAAGTACAAAAACAGCTGAGGATTGCTAATGTGGTTTTGCAATGAGTTGTATATCCCTCTGGCACTCAAAGGGATATACTGAGCAAGGTTCTATGGTCTATTACATTTTTCAAAGGCATGTTAACATTTACAGTCAGGATTTAATATGAGAGTAGGGTTTCTCAGCTTCAGGGAACAGTAACACACATATGTGGAACTACTGCTGTGACAACATATCTAACAGGGTGTTGTTGAGGGGGACAGGTAGAAATGATGCTGCTTACTTAGAGCTTGAAGAGTGCTGTCATCTCCTGTGTCATAGACACCCTGGCCACCCTCAACTGCTATCGTAGACAGGTTCTGACTGATCAGCTCCTCACAGCCATTACAGGTTAGGTTTGATGGTGACCTACCACCTGTTGCTCTGGCATGTGTGATCAGATCCCTCATCTTATTCTTTACTTTGCTCTTGCAGTCTGTCCAGCACTTTTTTATCCCTTCAACTGTTTGCCTGCACCTTGATACAGAGTTTACTCCATCATCCTCCTCACACCATGCCTGCTTTTTCCAGGCACCTATTTCACTGCTCTCGGCACCTATTCCTTTGCTCCTTTCATTTGAGAAGAGGATGTTCTCCCTCTCCTGTATAGCCTGCACTAAGGCCAAGTTCTCCCCATAGGTGAACATGGGCCCTCTGAGTCTGTCCCCCTCCACTGCAGTCTCAGCTTGCTGGGCTGGTGTTTCAGCACTGCCTGTGCTGGCTTTGGCTCTGTGTGTGCCCCTTTCCAACATCCACACCCTGTCCCACTGACAGTTCTGTCCTGGTCTGGTGTGTAACTGTACGTTGGCAGGTAACTCACCTCCCACCTGCTCTTCCTCTCTTTCTCCTTCCCTGACCGGGGATGCCCTGCTCACCTTCCTCTCCTGCACCTCCCCCCATCACTCCAGCCTCCACTCATCACCCTGCCATCTCCCCACTACTCTCCACCTCCCTTTCACACCCACTCACACTTAGGCACTCACAGAGACACTCACACAAGCACTCACACATTCACCCTCTGCTACTTCCTTATACTCAGTCACACTGTATAAAATAAATATAAATGTGTAGTGTGTCAAAATAAAAGGTGTGTGTTTGGGATTGGGTGTGGATGTGATGTGTACAATGTGCTCAAAAGTATATGTTGTTTTAATTCAAAATGCTCCACTCCTCACTCTGACTATACCTATGTCCAGTGTCTGCTCCTCACTCTCTCTCTCACTAACTCTGTCCTCTGCTCCTGGGCCCTGTGCTGTATGAACTGCAAAACACAGGCAGGATTTGTCTGTTATTTTGGGGTATATATATATATATATATATATATATTTATATATACATTTTTTGGGTTTGGTGGACGATGTGAATTGGCCTTGACAATGTTTTGAGGTAACGTTGATCTGTGCGGCCTAAGCTTGTTGTTTCATGTACTGGTGCAGTTATGGTGCGAAACACAAGTATGTTTATCATTCGGTGTATGTTTTTCCATTACCGACTGTTTACCATGCCTAATGATATTGAGCTTACAGTGCCTTCCATGCTTGACAAATCTGGCTTGCATATAAGGGGATAAACAGTAAGATATTGCGAGTCATAAGTTCCAAGCAAAATAACCTTCAATAGACTTTAAATGACCACCATGAGTGAACAAATATTTATCTTTTTGTATTTTGTATATAAAACGCAGGTATACACATTCTGCATTGTTACCTTTGATTCATTAACCCTTTAAAAACCAGAGAAAGGTAAGCAATTCATTGCAAAGCAATGTGCTGCATATCCCTCTGACACTCAAAGGATTAAATCTAATGTCTAGAATAGCAAAGCAAAAAGCCGTTATTACATCTTTATCATTTCTTAACATTCTAACCCTATGTATCTAGCAACATCACTATTTGACAGAGTAAGAAATGCTTTTACATGGTTTAAACTCTTAAATTGTCTCTTTCAATTAATTCCCCATAATGGAGCAATCTGGAAACCATTACTCAGTAACTCTTCATTGTAATTGCTTGCAGATGAGCATCTATTTCTTGGTAACATTAGAATAAAAGAGAACTCAGTTGGTAACAAGTGCAATTGATTCCATTTAGAATTCCCTTGGTAATCTGCCATGTTTGGCCTGCCTGAGAGCAAACAAGAGGGTTTTTTTGGGGCCAGGAAATGAATTGGCAGACATAAGATGGTTTGTGTGCTGCCTGCCTTCACTTTTCATCTGGTCCTTGTTAAAACTGAGACTGTGGGACTCCTACATTTTATGGTGTGTTTTTTTGGTAACCAATAAGCACAATACATTTTAACTCAATTTCATTTAATCAAATAGCAAATTGAAGTTTTCCTTTTTGCTAAATCTCTTACCATCCTCAATATTCCCACAAGAATTTTGCATACTCTGTGGGTGATTAGAAACCTAATGCATCATATCCTAAAAATACACAAACTACTGGGATAAAAGTATGAATCACAATTTTAGGTTTCTTTTTAATATGACAAATTTTAAAACCAAACCACATTGTTTTGGTAAAATAAATATTAAGAGTTTGGTTTTCTGAATGAGACAAGTTTCAAGGACCCTAACATATATATATATATATATAATGTATATACAACATGAAAGACAGGCGATAGCATTCCACACACTGCTGCATCAATGTTTTGAAAATCCCAAAAAAGCAAAGTAATAGCAAAAATATCAGTCTGAATAAACCAGTTCTATGCATTTCTTATAAATGACGAGCTGTAGATCCTTATAGACTTCCATTATTGAGTAAGCTGCAATTGGATGTTGCTCAAAGACAACCCAAATAAAAATTAATGGAGAGTTCTAATAAACTTAAATCTTTTTGTGATCAGTTAAAATGTCGATCATAAAACCGTTATTGTAATTCTAGAATTATATAATTTTCCATTGGTATTTTAGTGTTAAGAAAGTATCCATTATTCCCACTTATATTGTATGATTATTTATGAAGAAGAGAACAGGGATAAGATCATTTATATATCATGTTTATTAGTCTTACCACTATTCCCAGAGTCCAAGTAAATGTCTACTGTTACTTTCATTAAAGGTATTTAAAATCTCAAGGCTTTAACAGGTTATTGAATGATGCAAGACAGATACAGGACAGTAAAATTATTAGCCTAGCAGAGTCTAGCCATTATGACCAAAAAAACTCTAGTCTACAACATTTTGTCTACATTAAACTCTTTGCCATATGTAATCCCAAACTTATGGGCATTTATTCAGGAGATATATAGCTAGCAGAAACATATTTACATTTACGCATTTCACTAATTGTATTATTGTTGTCACATGTTGTCCAATTAAGAACGCCAACTTTTTGGGGCTCTTTTCACGTTAATATTTGGTGAGAGGGTTTTTAAGGAGTGTGTCTGCTACACCAGGGCTCAAAATTTCCACTCTCCACTAGCCAATGGCAAGTGAAAATTTAGCCCTGGAGAGTAGAAATCTAGCCCTGGTGGGTATGTTATGGCTTGCAGTGGCGAGTAACTTTTCAGGTCTGGCTAGTAGCAAAGGACTTCAAATTATAAGCCCTATGCTACACTATTGTATCATGATAAAGGCTACGTTGATAGCCGAAACGTCGATCTCAATAAAAATGTAACAGCATTTTACACCATATCGAAATCCTGTGAGTGCAGTCTCTCTTCACAAACTGTATGTATCATCTTTATTCTTTGATGAGCACCCAGGCTGATGTAATTGATCTACAGTGTGTACATCCCTCCCCAAAACAACTATAGCTAGCAGAAATTATATGTTTTTGAGAGCCTGGAATTTTTTTTTTTTTTGAAGCAGTAAAAACATGAACATAAAAACGTTTGCACCGTTTTATTATTTGAGACCCCTCAATTGATTCAACCAATTGTCAGAAATAAAGTGTTTTGTCTACATATCTGAAAGTAAAATTTGTGAGTACCAACATATGAGGATGGACACAAATTTTCAGCTCAAACTGAAATTGGTGAATAATGGCGCTTCCTGCTTGCCAAATAATTTCCCACCAAAAATTCATTTTTTTTGCTATTTTCGCCTAGCTTGTTCCATTGAAATCAATGGGAACAATGAATTTATACACAACACATAGCAAATACTATTGTATTTCCCAAAGGCATAGTATAAATGGGGCATGAGGGTGCCTGTGTTGGTGGAATGTGGGAAACAATCAGTTGAACAGGGAATGTTTTTTTTGGGGGGGGTTTACTGGGATTCGGGGCAGTTAATAAAAAATAAATCCTAATTACAATAACCCCCATAAGACATGGTATAAAAGGGGTCTGAGGAGGGTGCCTGTGTTGGTGGGTGGAGTCTGAGGAATGAATCAGTTGAACAGGAAATTTGTTTTGGGGGGGTGTTCTTGACTGCTATTGTGGGGACAGTTAATAAAAAATAAATGAATTAAATAAAATAAGACATTTGTATGTAAAGTGATAGAGACAGGAACCTCCTGACATAGGCTGCCACTGGGGTAGACTGATACTTGACTTGATAGAGTATTTTATAGAGGATGATTTGTTCATTTGTTGTTAGAGGCACAAGCCCTGAGGAAACATTGATTTATAGGACTTAGACTTCTTAGAGGCACAAGCCCTGAACAAATAATGATTTTTAGGACATAAATAGATAGTAATACTTAAATTTTACTGTCCCCCATCTTGTAGCCCTTAAAAACCTGAATTAAATGAGCCCAGCGGCATCTCTCAAACCTTTATGGTTTGAGATATATCCTCTTTCAAAGTTCCCTCTCTCCTGATGTCAGCGTTCTAGCTGACAGCAGGGGAATCTGGTCCCGGGACCAGTGGAGGCTCTTCAGCAGAGCAGAGATCACGTTATGGAAGAAGAAATCCTTTACTGAAATGGTCTTCTACCTGTGCTTGCAAACCAAGCCACTGGGCACATTTAATTCAGGTTTTTAAGGGCTACAAGATGGGGATAGTAAAATTTAAGTATTACTATCTCTTTATATCCTAAAAATCATTATTTCTACGGGGCTTGTCAAATTTAAGTATTACTATCCCTTTAAGCTTATTTGGCACAAGCCCTAAGGAAACATTGATTTGTAGGACTTAGGCTTGTTAGAAACAAACCCCTTAAAACTGTTTTTTTTTTTTTTTTTTTTGTAGGATTGTGTTGTTGTTGTTTTTTTATTATTATTTTTATTTTTTTATTTTGTTTTAAAGCACAAGCCCTGAGGAAAAAAAATGCCCTACTGGCCTAGTACCAGAAGGTCATGTTGTGTTGGCGACTGGCGACTGGCCTTCATCAATTGTCATCTTGAGTTCATAATTGCAGAATTTGCAACTGCTGTTCTTGCTGCTGCTGTTGAGTTCTTTTAGCTTCAGGATGATTAGGCAGCTGAAAGGGAATGGGATCAACAATAGTAGTAACATGGGAGATGGATGATGAAGGTTCCACTTGCTACAACTAGCTCCAGTGATGCACCTAAGGCAGTAGCAGCACAAAAAGTAAGTTGGCCAATATTTCTTCTCCATGTGCCCCTCTTCCAAAATCATGGTGTGTTGTTATTAGAATATAATTTTTCCCTTGAGAGCAGAAACTGTGCCTCTCATCAGTAACTGCAATGTGCACAGTGCGTGTGGTAAATAACACCCTGGGGCACAACTGTATCCAAACACCATGACACCAGAACCTAAGTACTGCTGCTGTCACTAAATCCCTTGTCCAGACCCAGCTAAGGACACATGACAACTTGCTGATAGTTTACTAGTAATGATGACACACCCCTGTCACCATCTTAGCATATTCTGTGGGATGGAATTTCCTCAGATGTTGCTTGATGCCCTGCTTGTGATTCTCCTTCACCACCACGGTCAGTGCACCACACAGTGTGCAATGGATAGACATGAACTGCCACATACTAACATCTACAGAGTGGCTATCATTTGGCGGGGGAGTTAATGATGAATGAAGTGGATTAGCAGAAGATGTAGTTACCCCAGATGTAGAAAGTGATGGTGAGCTAGTTGTTTCACTCGTCATGGAACTTTCAGTCTCTGCCTTGGTTTCTCTATTCTTCCTCCTCTTTGATCTCTGTCTCGCCTCTTGTTGCCTTTCTGGAGAGTCAGGGGGTACAGCAACAGCAGTGCTCCACTTCTGTGGTGGGTGTTTGGCTTTAACATGTTTAACATAAATGTCATGGTGTCTGTGTTTCATGTGTGTTATCAGGGCGGTTGTGCACAGTGCCTGTTGGTGATGACTGCACTGTGCCTGCCCCAAGAGAAAAATAGCCTCACACCCATGATTTCAGGGGATAGGGAACAGGTGGAGAAGAAATGCTTCTTTCTTCTTGTCCTCCACATTCCTCTCCACTGTCTGGGGCAGAGGAAGATGTTACTGCTGTTGCTGCTACTGCCTCAGAATCAGCACTGCAACTAGGACCAGGAGTATTGCTGCCGCTGACCACTGTGTTCACAGTGGTCTGTGGCACACTAGCTTGCTCCTCTGCATCCTGTTGCCCTTGCATCTCAGCAGAAGCAGGAATTAGGGCAGTTGCAAATTCCACACGTTTCAAAAGCTCGCTACTAGTGTTGTTGGTGGTACCCATCCTCATCCATGTCTCCCATTACTTCTCAGTCTCTGCTAAAAAGGTCATCAATGTCTCTTCCACCCTAGCTTCTTCAACATCATCATCACCACCACTACTAGTCCCACTCCCTACGTGCTGCTGTTGATCTATTACAGACATCTCACTTCTGGTTGGAGGTGGTGATGAGCAATGTGACAGAGGGTCCCCTATTGTCACACTTGTCATTTTTTGGTGACATGAAGAAGGCAGACTGGCAGCAGCATCAGCAGGCAGAGGCAGCTGATCTGTACTCCTGCTGGTGGTGGTATTAATTCTGTGCCTGCTCTTGCCCAACAGTTCTGACCTCTTCAGGCTCATGTTCCACTTGAACACTGCAGCGAAGAGAAGGGGACTCTCAGGGCCAGAGCAATGGTGTGGGCTCCCTTGACCGCTAGTCTGGACACTCTCAAATGCTTCCCCTACTGCTCCCCTAACCCTAGTCCCAGTGGCTGCTTCGCCATCACTGTCACTACTACTACTACTACTAACACTAACCACATCAGTTTCAGACCCTGAGTCTTCCTCCTCACAGTCACTATTAATATGAGGATATTAAATACCCCCTCCCTCAATCCTAATCCTACCAAGCTACTGGACTTTACTAGTAGTAGTAGTACTAGCACTGGTAGTACTGCCTGGGGATGGCAAGTGTGACTTAGGGTCTCTTGCTGTCACACTTAGTATCATCTTCTCCTGCCTCACTCCTGAGTATTACAAGACACACTAGCAGCAGCTTCAGCACTGGTGGCAGCAGTTTCAGCACTGGTAGCAGGCACAGCACTGGTGGCAGAAGGGGCAGCACATCTGACAGCAGGCACAGCACGGGCAGCAGGTGCAGCACTGGTGGCAGCAGGGGCAGCACTAGCAGCAGGCACAGCACTCGTGGCAGCAGGGGCAGAACTGGCAGCAGGCACAGAAATGGTGGCAGCAGGGGCAGCACATCTGACAGCAGGCACATCACTAGTGGCAGCAGGGACAGCATGTCTGACAGCAGGCACAGAAATGGTGGTAGCAGTAGCATGGGCAGCACGTCAGACAGGAGGTACAGCACTAATGGCAGCAGGGGCAGCACTTCTTACAGCAGGGGCAGCACATCTGGCAGCAGGCACAGTCAGCTGACCTGTCCTGCTCTGACTTCTACCCTCTTCTTCCACCCTTCCCATTAAATTCCCCAACATCCCTAGGGTGATTTAGGGGGACTGGACAGCATTGGTCCAGTAGTGCTCACTTTCTCCTCCTCCTGAGACTCAGTGGACACATAAGGGTCCTTCTAATTCCTCCTTTTTCTATTTTTAAACTTTCTCATAGTGATAGAAGTTACTATGAGTCTCTCCTGCCTCAGGTTTTCAAAAAGATTGCACCAGAACAGCACAGCATGTCTACCTCGCCCTGTAGCTGCTTCTATTGTGTTTCACTTCTGCAAATACGTCATTTTTTATAGCGAAAAGGTGAATACCACATAAATCAATGGGTGGAAAATTTTTAGCCATTGAAAAAATGGCAAAGAATTTTGGCTAATGGGCGAAAAACACAAATATTTTAATCGCTGGTTTAAAAGTGGATTTTCCCATGAAAAAGTGATCAACAATGTGGTTTTCGCTGGATTTCTCATGGGAACACGGAGACAACTTTTGCCAACCCCTAGTCAAATCCTCATTTTGAAATACTGTAAAATCTTGGATATTGTGATGGGGACAAGGGTTACTGCTTGGTAGACCAAGGGTTAAGTGATTATGCAGTCAGACAAAAAAAGATAATAAGTTGCATTTATTAAAAAGGTCATATCACACAAACATAGGACAACTAAGACAGGCAAACAAACAAGCGTAAATCATAAAAACTACACTTCTGCTATTCTTTTCTTGGCCTGTCAGCAAAGTTGTACAGATTGGCAAAGTTCCACTTAATACTCACAGTCCATTTTAGATTTATTTTGCCGCTTACAGACAGTCCCAATAGAGGCAGGAGTGGGGCACACAATCCCCTGCACATTCACCAGGTGATGGCTTGCATAATACTTCTTTGTAACTTGTAGTCCTGGCAGAGGGGTTGGAGAAGGTGTCCGAAGAAATAATCCACAGTCACTTTCATATTCTTGGGCCATTGCCCCTGAAGTTTATCATGGCTTACAGCATACAGCTAGAAGGGGTACCTGTCCACTTCAGTGCCCACTCATCCTAACTGTATCTGTGAGGCCACACACCAGTCCCAGCTTCCCCAGTACTCCTTTAGCAAGCACATGGGACAGTCAAACTCCAGACTGGCACCAGGCCTCCCACCATTCTAGGAAGGCCTTCTACCCACCTTCTCCAGCATCTGATGCCACAGCTACCTATTAAAATATATATTTTGCTTATCCTGGTGTATGGGGAAGGGACAAGCATTCCACTCACAGATTTGCTCTGTCCCCTCCTTCTGACCCAAAGAGGGCTATCTGATAACACAATCTTTTTGGTTAGCTAGACTTCATTGCATCATCCCTCTGTACTTCAAACATACATAGTGTCACTGATGAAGAGCTGTGAGTGTTTGAAGAAGTGCTAACATCATTTTATACTTCTGCTCGCTATAAGATCATTATTGTGAACAGCTGAACTCTTTGGAGGGAGGCGCATTTATGCTTTCCCCGCTTCCATTGTCCGGAGGAACATCGAGGGGGAGAGCCCATAGAATACACCCGGAGAGCACTGCTGGATAAGAACAAGAGTGGCGGTAGCTGCCGGCTGGGACACCCCTGATTAACCGGACCAACAGAGAGGAGACTCCCTATAATGTACTATACTGGAGATACATCTGTTTCCTCAATAGGACGGGAGAGCAACGTGTGTGAGATCAAATCCCTCACATCTACGGATGGGAGAGGTAACAGAGGACACTTTCCATACATTTTATTACACAGCCGCGGATGAACTTTATACTCTAGTGGTACCACTAGTTTAATATATAGTTTTTATATTCTTTTATATGATGATATGTATATCAGTGGGATAGTTGTTACTATCTTTATGTGTTTCATTAAACATATTTTATGTTTCTAATTGATGAATGGTCACTACAATTTACTTCAGTACTCATAGGGTTTATACATTTAGACTTTGCGCTATTTTCATATTAAATTAGCGCTCTCCCTTTATTGCATTTTTTATTTTTTTTTTATTACTTGATATCATCATGAATATGTGCCAGTGTCACTTAAGCAAGAAAGTGTTGTGGGCAAAAGACAAATGCATTCTGCATGCTAACACATTTTTCAAGCCATATTTTGCTGTAGGACTCAAAACTTTGACTTTCAACCACTTATTTCTAAACTTCAGCCCTCAGAAGAATTAAGATAACAGTGGGAAATGTAGTACCTATAGGAAATATAGTTCAAAAATGTGTTAAAATAGGCGGAAAATGTGTTAACATAGGCTGAAAATGTGTTAACATAGACGGAAAATTTGTTAAAATAGGAGAAAAGGAGGACATTTTTGCATAGGCGGAAAGGTGAAATTTTTTGTGGGAAAAGTGAAAAATCGGCACGTTTTCGCGAAATTTGTCGCTGGAAATTTTTCACACTTTTTGCCCACACCTAGGTGCTGGATGGCTCAAGCCTATCTGTAACTCTGTAAATCATTGTATTGCTAGGGCATAGTGGGTGCTGGATGCAGACTACACCCCTAGTACGATTTGTCTGTCAGTGCTGATAGGATATTTGCTCATATGCCCTTTAAGCTAACTCTAAAGAAGGCAAAATAAAAATAACAGGAGGGATATACTGTTTTTGTCTGAGTGGTAAAGTGACCACGCTACTGAGCTGGCAAGACTAGCATACATAGTGGTCAGGGTTTCCCTCAGAAACCCTGAAAACCCAGGCTGATATTATGCCGTTGTCACCAGTGTGACGGGAGTTACTGCTTGGTAGACCGAGGGTTAAGCGATTATCCAGCCAGACAAAAAGATAATAAATTGCATTTATTAGAAAGGTCACAGCACACAAACTTAGGACAACAAATATAGGCAAACAAACAAGGGTAAAACATAAAAACAACACACTTCTGCTATTGTCTTTGTGGCATGTCAGCAAAGTTGTACAGATTGGCAGGGGTTCCATTTAATGCTCACAGTCCCAATAGAGGCAGGAGTGGGGCACACAGTCCCCTTCAAATTCACGAGGCGATGGCTTGCATAATACTTCTTTGTACCTGATGTATGGGGGAAGGGACATGCATTCCACTCACAGATTTGCTCTACCCCTGTCACGGTTTTTAAGAACTCTCAGACAATTTGGTAAGGTAAAAACAGCTTTATTAAGAATAATAAAGAACACAGGATCACCTTCACAGGTCCAGATCTGGTCAGTATCAAGGCACTTCCCAAATCTGACACAGGTCAGAGTACAGAGATAAGCAAAATAGGCAATAATATAATACCAGGAACAGATGACTGGAACCAGGAACAGAACCTCAACAGTACCACCTAGGAAGCAGCCCACGAGCTGAGGGCAGGTACTGCAGGGCAGAATCCCCAGGAGCTGGGTAAGAGAGAACAGGCAACTGGAACACTGAAGAGTGACATGGTCCTGGTAACTGGAGAGAACACTGACTAACACTGGTCTGCCCTAGGTTAGCAGGCAGGATGACTGCAGGTAGGACTGACCAGATGCACAGGGAGAATCCCTGAGGACTGGACAATGGAGGGAACTCAGGCAGGCACAGGCACAGGACCAGTCCAGAGGACTGAGGTAACCACAGGCAATACTGACAGGAACAGGCTCAATCTCAGGAGATATAGGTAACCGAAGGCTACACTGACAGGCACTGACTCAATCTCAAGAGATGTATATGTAACCAAAGGCAACACTGACAGGCACAGGCTCAATCTCGGGATGTATAGGTAACCGAAGGCAATACTGACAGGCACTGGCTCAGGCGACTGGGGTAACCGCAGACTGAATGGACAGGCACAGGCTCAGGCTCGGAAGACTGAGGAGAGGAGGCTCTACTGACACGCACTGGCTGGGCACGAGCCTTGAAGGCTAAGATTACCGGAGGTCACCAATAGAGCACAACCACAGCCAGGATCGGAATAGCTAGCGTGGTCAGTCAGACCTGGGAATGCACAGAGAACACTATAGAGCCGCTGCCTAGATCTGTACCAGAGAGCGCTAGTAAGCCACAGCCTGGATTGGTACACAGAGAGAGATAGTTAGCCACAGCCTGGATTGGTACACAGAGAGTGGTAGTCAGCCACAGCCTGGATCAGTACACAGAAAGTGGTAGTCAGCCACGGCCTGGACTGGTACACAGAGAGAGGTAGTCAGTCAAAGCCTGGATCGGTACACAGGAAGCGGTAGTCAGGCAGTCCAGGTCGGCAACGGTAACGCAAGGTCAGGCAAACCGGATCATACACAGAGCAGGAATCACAGCAACAAACGCCAGTTCAGGAACACCACGAAAGGGCGCCAAAGGTTTGACAGGTTTGACAAGACTGAGCTTAAAAAGGCAAACACTGGGTGGAGCAGAACCCAGCGGCCAATAAGAACCCAGCAGGAAATAGGCAGGAAGTAGCAATGTCGACAGAACGTGAGATCACGGGCACCGTGATAACCCCCTGTATCTGACCCAAAGTGGGCTATCTGATAACACAATCTCTTTGGTTAGCTAGACTCCATGCATCATCCCACTGTTCTTCAAAAATACATATTAACTAACCCATTCAATGCTGGTAAATGTCCAACACTCTCTAATACATGCACACGCAGGGGACATTAAAGCGATAGTAATGTTTCACAAAAACAGCAGTTCCAAATAATCGTCATAGTATTTGAGCCATAAAGAGTGTTATTTCAGTACTGACAGAATTGTAGTTCAAGAGTAATTGAATCATAAAGTTTCCTCCTCCCACCCCTTTTATCTAGTGTAAGCCATCTCCCCTCAGATGTGGAATTTGGTCCACAGACCAGACAGCTCACAGCAAGGGCAATATTCTTACTGGGAGAACAATGAAAACCCTGTCCCCATTGACAGGTTTTTCAGGTTTTTCCCTTATGTTAATTGAAGATTGTCCCTCTCTGCAATCCACTTGGACACCACCCTGCTGCTCTGAGGTGAGCAGTGTTACATCAAGAAAAGGGGCGGGAGGGGGATACTTTATCATTCAATTACTATTGAACTACAACTCTGACATTATTGAAATAGCACTCTCCATGGCCCAAATGATATGAAGATTAATTGGAGCTGCTTTTATTATGAAACATTAATATCCCTTTAATGTTTCCAAGAATGGGAACACATGGTGAAGACAATGGAGGTCACTGAAAACAGACAAGGTTCATTCTCAGAGTAACAAACATTCTGTCACAGGTATAATATATCCTTTTTTAAAAAAATTCACCTTACGTGATGTGGATGTAAGTTGTGCACACAAAAGAAAAAAACACATGCACAAAAACATTAAATGTTGGTATCTTCTTCCCTCAATCTCTCCCCCTCCGCACACCTCAATATGGTTTAAGCACTCACCTTCATGTCACACCCTCTTACTACTACTCACCTCCATCAAAATGACTCCCACCAGAGGCAGCTGGGAGATCTATCCCAAGGGCAGAATTCTTTCCACCCACTTTCTTGGCTACTCTATTGTGGTGTGAGAACCTAAAAGGCTCTGACAGTGCACTAGATTCAATGTGCAGAGTCAATATATACTGATTTGTGATGGTACTTCACCAGCTGCTGTGTGATATACCTTTCTTTACAAGCTGCTGATTCAGAAGCTAACACGTCAAGCCTATAGTTTACTGCAAAAATTGCCCTTGGTGAGAAAAAACAAGCTGCTGAAATGTGAACACTAACTACGAGTGTGTAGAGACAGAAATGCAAAGAGGGGAGATAGAGTCATGCCATTTAAGGTGTACTGGTGTTAGTCAGTTCTCTGGATGGTTGTGAGGAGTGTGGGTGTGATTTGTAGACAGTGACACTGACAGTTACAGAACCATTTAAAAATATGTTTGACCCATGGGTGACAGAGCTATGCAAGAGATGCATTTCCTGTACCTGAGCAGAGAAACATACATAATACATTATTTTCAGATAGACAAACATCACTCCACATGCTAACAGCAATGTCATGCCCTTTACATTAAAAACCAATACTACCATCATAAAAGCCAAACAATCATCTCACTCATCATCACTGTCACTGCTTCCAAGTCCAGCCCCCACCAAATCACACTATTATTGTTTTAGCAACAACACAGGTTAACATCCACAACCCTGTGAGTGCTTCTGCTGCTGTTCAAAGTGCAGACTGACACCCACTGCTAGGACTACTCAACATATAGCCCCACTGTAGTAATAGTAGTCCCTCAGAAATCCATCAGTCTATGGACTGTAGAAACAAAAGGAGCGAAACAGGGTGTCCAGGTGGTGTCCAACACATTGAAAACAATGCACTGGACATTCCTCTGTCACCCAAAGGATTAATAATAAGAAAAATGAAGTGAATCTGTGGTGCAGTCTTATTACTGATTGTAGTGGTTCCCAATGTATTTTTGTTCAGGGTACCCCTAAAGCAATGTTTATTTTTCTGGGCACACATAACACATTGTATATAATTTGTCAAGAGTATTATAGAGGATTCAAATAAATAACACATCAGTGTCCAAAGTTGAATGTAAAGAGTCAGTGTTCAACAGTGCTAAGCAATGGCCATGTGTAAATATCCCGGCAAATCTCTATAAAAGAATTAAAAACAGTCAATGATACTGTAAAGGCCTTGCCCATGGATGTATGTGCTACAAGTCCCAAAGTGACTCTCATGTGTAGTATAAGCATGCATCTCACCCCTGTATATCATCTTCAATTAAGTGTTAGTGAGCACCATCCACTCAAAATCAGTGGGGTTCCGCACAAGCACTCCACCCTGTGTCAAACTCTAACGGTGCTTCTCTAATTCTATTTTCTTCAGATGATGGCCTAGTCTTCCAAATGTATCTTCATGATCATCTCTGTCTCCTGATGAGTCCAATCACCCAGAGAAACAAATAGTAAGCCTGAGATATACAGTGGACTGGGGAAAAATAACAGAGCCCCCAAAGTGGAACAGATGGCTTCTCTAGCCTCTGACTAGGGCCAGATTTCAGCCTAGTGTATGGGTGCCTCAAGGTGCTGCAGCCATTTTGCATGGCATGAACCTAGATATCATGAGAAAATTCCAAATCCTTTAAATTGTTCTTTTAACCACTTGAATGCTAGAAAGTTCTGCAACATATTCTGAAGAATTAATTTGGAGACCTGTCTAGACTGAATGGGTTAAAAGCTCCCAAAGGAAATTTTGTGACTTTTTATTTTCCTCCTTTGTAACAGTTGGCTTGCTCAGAATAGTACTACTTTATCTTATTAATATAATCCTTATGCACAAAAGAGAAAAATAGCAAATGTGAGGCAAATCAATTATACCAAAGGGGAGAAATGCAAACCCCCATTGAAATAAATGAGGCTTTTAACCACACTGAATGCTAGAAAGGTCCCCACTGTATTTCCATGCAATACAATGGATACTTCTCTAGCATTAAAGGGGGAAAGCTTTGTATTAAAATCAATGAGAACACTGTGATTCTTTATTTATACCCTATAATGTAACATAGTAACATAGTTGATGAGGCTGAAAAAACACATGCGTCCATCAATGGTAATCATATCACCCCTTCAACGTTTCTTCTCTAATGTAAACAAACCCAATTGGGCTACTCTCTCTTTATAACTGAGACCCTCCTATCCCTTTATCAGTTTTGTTGCACCTATCTGCCCCTTTTCTAGTTCAATAATGTCTTTTTTGAGAACTGGTATCCCAAACTGTACTCCATATTGTAGAGGACGCCTTGCCAAGGAGTTATACAGAGGTAGAATTATATCAGCATCCCGTGCATCTAGTCTCTTTTTATGCAGGCTAGCACCCTATTTGCTATTGCAGCAGCATAGTGACTCTGCATTCTGCTGTGAAGTCTATCATCTATCAGTAACCCTAAATCTTTCTCTAATGAGGATTCCTCAAGTTGTTTACCATTTGATGTATATGTAGCATGTTTGTTTCTACAGCCCAAATGCATAACATTACATTTATTTACATTAAATGTCATCTGCCACTTATCTGCCCATTCACTCAATTCATCTAAATCCTTCTGCAGAGAAAAACATCCAGCCTTGTATGTATATCCTTACACAGCTAAGTGTCATCACCAAAGATTGAGACACTACTTTCAATTTCCACTTCTAGATCATTAATAAACAAAATAAAAAGCATTGGCCCTGGACTGAACCTGTCATACCCCACTCACAACTTTAGACTAACCTGAAAATGTTCCATTTACAACAACTCACTGCCATCTATCATTTAACCAGTTCTCAATCCTTGTACATATATTATTAGCTCCCAAACTGAAGCCTTTTAATTTACGTAGTAACCTGTTGCGAGAGCACTGTATCAAAGGCTTTTTGCAAAATTCAAGTATACATTAATGCAGTTTACTTGCTCCAGAATCACTCCTCTTTTATTGTGTGCCTAATTCCATTGAGTATAGAAATCTATAGCAATCTGAAACCTAGTCTATCATTTTTGTTATTGACTGTATATAGACTACAGATCCATTAGCATATCATCCTGCTGAAAGTTACAAGTAGTGTTATAGACAATAGAAAACACATTTTTGCATATCACTGTGTATTTCCTGAGACAAAGCTAATCTTATCCTAGGACATATCTGAATACATCAGGTGAGGTAGAAATTGGATTTACAGCTTTAAAGTATCCATCATTAATTGCTAGTATATCACCAGATGCAGACCTACCTTACGTAGCAATTATATCTGATTTATTTTGATCATTATACAGGGGAATCACAGGTCACTAAATGACATAGTCTGCCCACACTCGTCTTGTAAGATAATAAATTCTCATATCAAGAATATTATCTAGCAATCTGCCTGTAAGGCATGTTCTGTCACTTTCATTTTGTTAATGTGGATGCTCCTGTGACAATATATCTGCAGCGGAGAATGGAACAAACTTCACATAGTGATGATAATCTGTCTAAAAGAAACTTAAAACCAATTTGTAATAGTGAAATTTTGCTTTTTGGAACAAAATTATTTTATTTTTAAAAATGTGTGCAGTGAAGGTACACTTGTTAAATTACATAGAATCCTCAAAATGGTTATTTTCAAGATGTTTCAAATCTCATTTGCTTTGATTTATCAAAAGAGATATTGTACCATATGCATAAAGAAAAGTGAAGCAAAGTTGGGGCAAGCCAAATTGCACAAGTTCCCATTGATTTTAATTGGGCTTTTAATCCCTTGAATGTTGGCATGCAATGATGTAGAAGCTGCATTTAGGTCAATGAGAATTTACATTTGTCCACTATGAAGCAGTTAGTTTCCTCTAGAATTTCTCCGCTTTTCCTCTGTGTTGTGTGGCCAAATGAGGCACTGTGCAAATACAATTCTGCTCAGATAGAGGCATAGTCAGCTGTGGAGACAACAGTCTCACATGGTGTCCCACACAGAGTGGGCAGAGGTGGCGGCACAGGTGTACTGCTTACTTCCTCATGTCACTTTCAGCAGATACCTATCCCCCATCCCTTTTCTCTAATTCCTTCAAGGTTCATGCCATCCAATTATTCAACCCTGTAGCACTACATGTTGTGATTGTATACAGTCATCCCACAACCACACCCTCTATCTTCCTTTCAGACATCAGTGCTAGCTTGCATTTTTTCTATCCTCCAATACTTCTACCATACTTGGGGACTTAACTGCCACATTGATGATCCATCCCTTACTTGGGCTCAGGACTGCTTCAACTAACCTCATCCCTCACCCTCTAACAATGGACTGAATCTAGCACACACAAAAATAGTCACTCCTCGACTTGGTATTAACAAAGAACTGCTCCTTGCTAGACTTTACAGTATCTCCTTTTCCACTCCCCGACCACCATCTCAAAACCTTCTCCACAACGCTTTCATTTCTTCCCTACCAACTACGACCCAGCACTACACCCCCAACCTTCACTCTCTAGACATCTCTACCTTATGTTCTGCATTGGACTCCAACCTCCCCACCTTCAACACTCTTACTGAACCTGACAGCCTTGTTGAACCCTACAACAAACTTCTTCTCCTCATCACTTAATGTGTATGCCCCCCTCGAAGCCCTATTCACAAATGCCCTTCAAACCCAGGCCTTTGGCTTAGCTATCAAACATGCTTTCTTCACTCCTGTACCTGCACTGCTGAATGCTTGTGGATGAAGTCTCATTCTAATGCAGACTTTATCCACTACAAATTCCTTCTGTTCTGCTTAAACACTATTACTCCTCACTAATCAATACTAGTGTTGAGCGAGCATGCTCGGCCGATGCTCGGATCGGCTCGAGCATCGCTCTGCTCGGCACATGGCGGTACTCGTCGAGTACCGCCATGTGCTCGCCCGCCATGTTCGGGTGGCGGGGATCTGTGCCGGAGGAGGCACAGATCTGAAGACGCTCAGCTGGACCACCAGGGACTGGAGGTACGGGGGCATTGCGGAGATGAAGGGGGACAGTGTGGAGATGAAGGGGGACATTGTGGAAGAGGGGCATAGAGGAGATGAAGGGGGACATTGTGGAAGAGGGGCATAGCGGAGATGAAGGGGGACATTGTGGAAGAGGGGCATAGACTCTATGCCCCTCTTCCACAATGTCCCCCTTCATCTCCGCTATGCCCCTCTTCCACAATGTCCCCCTTCATCTCCGCTATGCCCCTCTTCCACAATGTCCCCCTTCATCTCCTCTATGCCATAGAAGAGATGAAGGGGGACATTGTGGAAGAGGGGCATAGCGGAGATGAAGGGGGACATTGTGGAAGAGGGGCATAGAGGAGATGAAGGGGGACATTGCGGAGATGAAGGGGGACATTGCGGAGATGAAGGGGGGCATTGACCAGGCACCCTCCCCTCATCAGAGCAGGGGGTGCCTGGTGTAATGCTCGTGTCGCCCCATTCTATTCAATGGGGCTCGGGTGCTCGGCCGAGCACTCGAGCCTCAGGGGGTGCTCGGTCAGAGCACCCGAGCACCCGAGCATCGGGTTGCTCGCTCAACACTAATCAATACGCAAATCTAAACCACGCTGCCTTTTCTCCAACTTCAATTCTTTCCTTCGCCCCTCCCCTCCATCTTTCTCCCTCCCTAAGTTCTCAAACCCTTCTAGTTTTTGCAGAATTCTTCAAAGAGAAGAGTGACACAATACATCAAAGTATCCCACCCTTTTAATCTTCACAATTGTATCTTCCTGATCCTCCATTCTACTCATTTGATTTTTTTGCCCAGGTCACAGAAGCAGAGTTCACCCCTTTGCTGTCCACATCACCATTCAACACCTGCTCCCTTGATCCTATACCATCCCACCTCCTCAAGTTCCCATTCTAACTCGTGAATTCAACTCCTCCCTATCCTCTGGCATCTTCCCCTCCTCTTTCAAACTCTCCAAACTTTATGAAAAGCTTATTATACCCTACCATATCACTCTTGCCCTTTGCCTCCAAGCTCCTTGAGAGCCTTGCCTACTTTCGTCTACTTACCTTCCACAACTCCCATAACACACTCTACCCACTGCAGTCTGGCGTTCAGCCCATCTTCTCTTCAGAATCTGCCCTTATGAAAGTAACAAATGATCTCCATATTGCAAAAACCAATATACATTTCTCTCTTCTTATCCAACTTGACCTATCAGCCGCTTTTGATGCAGTCAGCCATACCTTCTCTCCCATGATCTCCAATTATTTGGCATCTATGGCCTGGCACATTCCTGATTTCTGTCTCTCTCAATGGTATTTCTCTGTGTCATATGTCCACACCTCCTCAACTCCGACCCCCCTCTTATTAGGCATACCCCAAAGCTCTGTTCTGGGCCCCCTTCCCATCTTTCTGTATACCCTTTCTCTGGGGGTATAGGGACCCCTCCTGATGTCCCCCTGTCATTGATCATATCTCCAATTGGACAGGTGATCATCGGATAGGTGATCAATGAGGCAACCAGGAAGGTGATTACCGCCTTCCCCTACCACCCCCTTTTCAACCCAGTGTTCTATGAATGACCGGACTGAGCAGGAGGATCCTCAAGACCAATTCGCATCTCATGGGACTTGAGGATCCTCTTACTCAACCCAGTCATTCATGCAATACCATGGGGACATCAGGAAGGGGTTCCGATGCCCCCCAGCGAGGTCTGATTTTCTTTAAAGCAAAATGGTGCATAGTGCAGGATTAGAGATCCTGTACTATGTGCATTTTTTTACACATACACACATGATCACTCCCATGCTAATGGCAGCAATCATGTATATGTGACAGAATGGGGCAGAATTTTGAATATTACCTGTGTGGTGCAACATATGTCCGATATTAACTGTGTGGAGCAGCATATGTTGGATATTAAATGTGTGGGGCAGCATGTTGAGCATAAGTATTATGGGGCAATATGGGGAACATCAGCATTGTGTGTTAGCCCCATATACACTGACTGATACCCCCCAGATTTGTTCCCTTGAACAGGCAGTGCCCGTGGGGATTTGTCGCTACCAGTAGGCAAGGGAACAAGCTAGGGGGGCAGACAGCGTACATGGGAATCTATGGCTACCAAAGGGAAAGGGAACAAGGTTGGGGGTCAGCTGGCAGCCAAAAATCCCCCTAGTGATGTGTGAGGGAGCGCATCCCTTCCACATTTCCATCAGTTCGACAACCTTGTATGCTTATTATTGATTGAGGCCTGTTACTGCACAGGAAACTATAAGATCCCAACTTCGCCAAGCTCAGGTAGGTGAAGTTGAGACTGTGAACTCCAACAGCAGAGGCTGCTATCAGAGTTTATTGCATGTGGTGAAGTGCCACATTAACATATAAACACCCCCCCCACGAATCCGATAATGGATCATTATCCTGCAGTTCCATATGGAAATTACTCATTATGCTGCATTTCCATATGGAAATAAGCTATTGTCAAAGTGATGAGTGAAAAATCGTAAACCTGTCAAAGGCATGACTGATTGATGTCGATGTGGGCAGATTGATAGGGATATGATGTTGAAAACACATTAGTGCATACTGTCGATGTGCCTTCGACATTATGAACCTTCTTCGACCTTTAGTGCATCTCCCCTCTGAGTTGACCATAAACCTCCATTGGATGGTGAGATACTGTACTTAAGTAATTCTAATTTAAGCTGCAATAACTTTTGATAAAACACATCTCAGCAATGGGAGTACCCTTGTTTTACTCAGCAGGATAAGCCTTGCAATAAAGAATTAAGTGATGCTATCCCTTTAACATCTTGGACTCTTGAAAAGGTTCCAGTGCATTGCTTTGTAATGTGTTGAAGAACTCTCTAACATTCAGGGATTTAAAAGCTCCATTTAAATCTACAGTGGTTTTTATTTATTCTCTATGGTGTTGCTGGATTTCTTAAGATTTACTTTAGTTCTGCTTAGTACATCATACTCAATGTATCACTTTTAGGAAGAAATAGAAATTCATTGTTAATGTAATAGAGTCTGTAGTGGCTGTTCAAACATGGGCCAAAAATGCAGACTGACTCTTGAACATTTTGAGTTACTTCTGATGTTGGGAGCTTTAACTCATTCTTGAAACGTAGTACTGCCAGAGTGGTCATTTCTAGTTAATATCAGCATTGCACACATGCATTTCATCTTATTTGACCAAATGCTGCTCCTGTTAATGTATTTTCCCACTGTGATGTAGAGATTTGTTCTGTGTATATTTATTTTGGCGTATAATTGGGTGTGAAATCAATCCAAATTGTGTGAGGGTTTAATACAAAATAAAATATTCATATTCTGTGTAACAGCCCTCATTCTTAACTTGTCAGTGATTCTCTTCTTTCAATGTTTTTAATCACTTGTGGGTTTAAATAAAATATAACATCAGAAATTTAAACCGTTATTCTTGTTGAACCTTCTATAAAAACTGATGTGTGGTCAATGACCAAGAATATCCTATATAATAATTCGCTAAATTGTGTGTAACGGCGCGACATGCGCAGTAGACACTGCTGCGCGTGCTGCAGTCATGAGCAGTAGAGACTGCCCGCGCCGCGGCTGATACAGAGCTGGACGCTCCGAAGGAGCGTCCAGCTCTGTATCACCCGTGGCGCGGCCAGTCTCTACTGTGTGTGACTGCCCCGCGACTGGGTGGCAGTGGCACTGTGGCCCGTGTAACGGGCTCTTCAACTGGTTACCTCAATAAAAAAAGATTCTTTCTTTCTTTATTAACAAATAATTTCTTATCTTAACCCACTGAGTGCCAAAACTGTAGGTTGAAAAATGTATAAAAAAGTATTGTCATTGGTGTAGTTCTGTGCTTCTGGCACCCCCTACAGCATGTCAACTGATATCATCAAGGTGGAAATTCTCTTTAAAGAGTAGTAACTAATGATTACAGTCATAAATTACATGTATTTTCAAAGCTATCTGTATCTTTGAAGAGGTAATGTAAAATAGCTCAATAGTTTCCTATAGCTCCACCTATGGGTAACATTTGTCCACACCATCCTAGGGGTAAAAAGGCAAGTGACCCCTCATCTGATATAGGTGAATGTCTACTTTCCGAAATGGCATATCTTACCTACCTTTCCTGCATATCTGTAAAGGTTATGCCATTTTAGTGCAGGTAGGTAATTTCAAAAACAAAAGTGGCTGGTGTAGGTTAGTGTTCCTGGAACCCTCATATTGTATGTTAAACCACACAAATGGGCCGGGGTACCATTTTTCTTAGGTTGATAGCAGGTACTGTATACAGTAGGAAATTCTATGGTTTTCAAAGATTTTAGTATCTTTGAAGTGGTGAAAATGTAAAAAAAAACCCATGTATTTGTTCCTACAGCACCACTTTTTGGAAATATTTGTGCACTTCTGCCTTGGAGTAGAAAGGTAAGTGACCCCTACTGTATGTCAGCTCATACCACTGAGGTGCCCTTTGTCTCCTAAGAGCACTAACTAATTGATACAGTTGGAAATTCCATAGTTTTTACCACTTTCAGCACATTTTTTTCCTTTATCACCACCTTCTGGAAACATTTGGGCACACTAGGCTAGGGGTAGAAAGTGAAGTGACTCCTCATTTGATGTGGATGGTTAACTTCTTTCCAAAATGGTTTGCTTTTTCTACCTTTCTTCATGTATGTAGCAGTTATAACAATTTTAGAACAGGCAATTCATTTTTGACAAAATGCAAGAAGTTGTAGCTGATGTAGTTTTTTGCTTCTGGCACCCCCTACTGTATGTCAACTGTCACGGTTCCCAGGAATAAACCAGGAGTCAGTACGATAAAGTAAAACAATCTTTTATTAGAATAATCACAGTAATGCAAGTAAACAGATAATACACAGAGGGTGATCAAAGAGGCAAGCACTGTATCAGGAATAGCAGTCTGCCAATAGAGCCACCACACTGTCAGAGACTTAGCCTCAGCCCACAGGAGCCTCGTTGTAATTCGGAAAGCCCAAAGGACTAGCACTGACTAGGCCTGCAGTCAGTAAGTTAGGAGTCTGATAGAGCCCCAGGTCCGCACTAGGATGGGTGTCTGTGGAGTGGGGACCAACAAACAGAGGAAACAGACATAGCCCCCTAGTCAGCACCAGAAAGGATAGTCAGACAAGCCGGGTCATACACGGAACGGGTAGTCAGCCAGAGCCACAGGTTTGCACCAGATAGGATATCCACTGGAGCGTCTGTATGCTGGATGCGCAGTTGACAGAGCCCCAGGTAAACACCAGAGTGGGTAGTCAGACAAGCCAGGTAATACATGGAGCAGGTAGTCAGCCAGAGCCACAGGTTTGTACCAGAAAGGTTGTCTAAGCCAAATAGGAGCGCACAAGGAGAATGGTCAGACAGAGCCACAGGTCAACACCAGGATGGATGGTCAGACAGGTCGGGTCATACACAGTTCAGGTAGTCAGCCAGAGCCACAGGTCTGCACCAGATTGGGTGTCTACTACACAATGGGAGCAGGCAAAAGAGTAGTCAGACAGAGCCACAGGTCAGCACCAGAATGGATGGTCAAACAACCCAGGTCATACACAAAGCCCAAGGGAAACAGAACTGGATTGTGCAACAACGCAAGGGCAACTGAGTCAGGACTCAGTCTGCTCTTTAAAACCCTCTTCAGGAAGTATGTAGAAGGAGCAGCTCAGAAGGAGGAAGTAGGTAGGAGGAGACTACAGGAAGCAAACATATAAAACAGAGGCCTGCTGCCTCGCGCCTGCAGATGACACATCTAGCTTTGATCCGTCCAACCATGCGTCATTCCATCGACATCCGTGCGGCATGGACGGCCGCTGATACCGAAGCATCATTTCGAGCATCACCTGAAGCTGCAGTGCTGGAACCAAGGTAATCTGTAACAGTCAACTCATTCCAAAGAAGAGTCATTTTTCTCATAAGAGCAGTAACTAATGAATACAGATGGAAATTCCATAGATTTCAAAGATTTCAGTACATTGTAAGGGGTAGAAATGTAAACAAATGCATTTTTCCCTTTACAACCACCCTTTGGAAATATATGTGCACACCAGGCTAGGCGTAGGAAGGCAAATGACCCCTCAATTGATGTGGTAGGTTATTTTCTTTCCAAAATGGTATACTTTGTCTAAATTTTCTTCACTTCAGCTGCTATTACCATTTTCATACAGTCAAGTCATGTTTTAAAAAAATGCAAGAAAAATGAGATGTTTTGGTGTAGTTTTGTGCTTCTGTCACCCATACAATACATTAACTCATACCAATGAGGTGCCTTTGTTCTCCTAAGAACAGCAGCTAACAAATACAGTTGAGAATCCCATAATTTTCACAGATTTCAGTACATTTGAAGGGGTAGATATGTATTTATTTTTTTAACTTTATTATCACCTTGTGAAAACATTTGTGCACACCAGGCTAGGGGTAGGAAGACAAGTAACCCCTCATTTTATGCAGTAGGTTATCTTCTTTGGTGACCTTTTCTTCACTTATGTACTTGATACAACCATTTAGTATAGGCAAGTCATGTTTGAAAAATTGTAAGAAAAATTAAGTGTGTAGCATGTGTTTTGTGCTTTTGGCACCCCCCAACAGTATGTCAACTCATACCAATGGGGTGCTATTTTTTTCCCAAGAGTGCTAGCTAATAAATACAGTAGAAATAAAAAAAAATGAAATTGTTTTCCTTTAGCACCAATTACTGGAAACATTTGTGCTCACCAGGCTAGGGGTAGAAAGCCAAGTAGTTTGAAAAATGTATAAAAATATTGTAGTTGGTATAGTCCTGTGCTTCTAGCACCCCCTACAGTATGTCAACTCATACCAACAAGGTGGAATTTCTCTTGAAGACTTTTAGATCATCATTGAAAGAGATGTTCCGGTGAGGTCAGGAGAGAGAGACTTCATGCCCATGAATTAGCATGCTGAGTATAACCCAAATGTTATGAGTGACATTAGGTGAACATAAGTTACTTGCAGTGTGGGTAAATGCTATTGAGTGAGAGTTACCTTTCCCTGACATTGTTTTTTATTAAATCATTTGGTAGTAGTTAATTGATGGGACAAGAGGAGCTCCCATGATCTGTAGCAGGAGGAGAAACCCCACTGTATCGAGAGGAAGACAGTAAGGGGTAAACTCATTCTGAAGTGAAACTATGGATTTAAGTGGCTCTTTATTTAACAGAACGAATAACCCAGGAAGGATATTTTTTTAATTGTTTTCAAAACATTTGTTTCTGTATTACTTGAAGAAACAAAGAAACATAATTTGAAAAAAAAACATATTGAAAATACCAAGATACATATCAAAATATTTACATTTATATTCAGAGAGTGACTAACAATGGTACTCATTCAAAAATGTATAAGCTTTTTTTCCTTTTTGTAAAAGAGAAAAAAGTAAAATCTAAGGGGCGAGATGAGAAGAAATAGATGACATCATCCTAAAGAAAGCCAGTTCAGGTAGGACAATCAAGGGGGATCAAATTTGATGTTTCTCTATGAGGCCCAATAACTGGTCTCTACCATGGAATAACTTTCAAGATTCCAAAGTTTCCTCACTTTGCACTGAATACTGTTCACCACATGCCAAGGGAGGATGTTTACTTAATTGATACACAGCACTATGCTATTTAAGTGTAGTATAGTACTTTGGCAAAAATTATGCTCAAAACAGAACTCTGGTACCCTTGAAACTTTCCAGAGATCCACTCAGAGTAACTAAGCCTTGAGAGTCAAGTTAGGCCTAAAACATTGAATAACCTCTTTGCATACTCATGTGTTAAAAAAAATCCTCAATAGGAACTGGTCCAAAGATTCTTTCCCTCAATAGGAATTGGTCCAAATATTCCTTCCCCCAAAACACTCCTCCCATGATCATCAGTGCATCTACACTTGAAATTCTCCCTAATATAGAGATTTCCATGGAAAGAGACTACATCCCTGAACTTGGAGGGCACTCTACCCAAAATCAAATTAACAAGCCCTAGTCTAATTATGTCATCTGGGCAATTTCTTAAGACTAACACAGAATAAAAATGAGAGCCCAGAACTCTCAGGTCAGTATATTTCCAGAGACCATTCTGACCTCTTCCTTGATTACCCTCCATTGTCTCAAGCACTCCAGGTTTGGGGCAACATAAGCTCTACCACACTACCACCTGTTTCTCATGTGTTAAGGAAAGCAGAAACCCAGTACATGTCCACCTAGGCATCTTCTCCACAAATAGGTTTCCATAACTAAATTTAAGAAAAGTACTCACAGAAGAGAAAATCTGGTTAAACATAGCCAGCCCTCCATCATGCCTAGGAAGGTATATAATATTCCTCTTAATTAAATTCAATCTATTTTCGCACAACATTTGGAAATATGGACTGTAGATTCTCATATAGAGATATTTTGATAAAGGAAAACATAGCTGATGTACAAAAAGACAGGAAGCAGATAAGTTTTGATCACATTAGCCGTTTCCTTTTAAGACAGTTTCCACCTTTTACACTTCACCCTAAGGGACCTCAGCATTTTAACATCCACTTTCTTTATTCCTCAGTGGTCTTTGGATAAAAGGAATACTGGATAAGGGGAGAAGAAAAGCATTTCCTTTATTGACAAAAATCACGTTTATTCTCAGAAAGCATATCTGTCTCTGCAGGCTGCAGGGATGCAGGAAATGAACTGCTGGATGTACTGTGAGCCTCTGCAGGCCCTGAGGTTGTGCAGTAGCAACACCTGTGGGCTCTGTCACAGCCCTTCCACCACTATCTACCCCAGAGCAAACACCCAAACTGACTGAGAACGTTATGGAAAATTCAAGATGTCTTCTTCATCAGATGCAGGGTAGTGGAACTCAGGACACCTCCCCCACTTTGATGACCTGAATTCTGCAGACAGACTGCTGGGTGCTTCTGTAAAGGTGCCAATAGCAATGTGGATTAGTCCTTTAACTGCAGGGCTGTTTCTAGTGTTTTAGGGACCATATGGAAAATAATTTAACAGTGTTTTTTTTTCCCTCTATGGGGGAGCGGGAACGTTTAGCAAAAAAAAAAAAGAAATTGAATGGAGCTGTACAAGGGATACCATAGAGCTTACAGCTGAAGTGATACTAATATAGTGATGCCACACTACTGACCCCTAGCCTTGCGTCACTGCATTAGTCCTACAAACCCACAAATGGACCCTCAACTTTGCCCCAACTACACTGGTAGCCACAGAACCACACACACTGGCCCCCTTCCTTGACCCATTGACCCCAGTCTTTTGCCACTGCACTGGAAACCATAGAACCACATATCATGAATCACTGCACTAGGAATCATGGAACCACATGTACTGACATACATCCTTGACCCTTAAACCCCCTACCTTGTCCCATTGCACTGGACTGGGCTAGAAGCCATAGAAACACACACATATTTAACTCCCAGCCATGTCCAAACTACTGTGTTAACATGAAAGCTGCACATACTGACCCCCCATCCTTGTCCCCCAGTAGCCATACTAACCTCCTGTTGAACTGTCCTCAGCTATGCCAAGATGCTTTGCACTGCCTCCACCACGTGAAACAACTGATGAGAGCTGCACTAAAGCAGCTGGGGTGGATTTAATGTTATACTGCTTCTGGACTGCCTGACGGGACAAATGTCCCTCCACTTCTGTCATCCATTCCAGACACAGCTGAGGTTAAGCATGCCCCAGTTGCTTAATGCAGCTCTTTTTAATAGGTCATGCCAACCAAGTTATGGGGAGCTCCAGAACACTGCGACTCTGCAACTGTGACAACCAGGTCCAATCCAGATATGAATATTTGGCAGGCTCTCCTTTCAGGCACAGTGCGGGGCCAATATCATTTAGAAACCAAGTGCATTGAACACTTGCCACTTGAATCCAGCACTGTTTGGCTGCCTTACAGCTAGAATGCAGTTTTAAAATGTATCTTTTTTCCTTGTTATACCTCTTCTGTCCATGTGTATTAATTGCATCACTATGGCAATCTCCCATCTTGGCTCCTAAAGGATACTCTTCTTTAGAGGAAGCTGCAGTCACTGGATGCAAGGTAGAGATAACATTATTCATTCCAGTCTTCTCTAAATGTTGTAAAGCTGAGGAGCCTGATAAAACATAAACCTGTGGTGGTGGTGGTGAGACAGAATCTGTTCTAATATCAGGTTCTAGTCCCGGCCGGGTCAACTCAGCCTTTTACCCTTCCAAGGTAGATAAAAATTGGGCAATAAATAGCATCTATACTCCATGACATACTTGGAAATGAGAGACAATCTCAACTGATCCTTCCTAGTAAAATATATTGATATTATTATTATTAGTAGTAGTAGTAGTATGATACAGATGACTGGGATGATACAGCCCTGGCGTCTCTGCCATGGAAGGTATAGCAGTTCAGGCACGTTATCGTCCTTGGGTTTCTTTCGCTAACCTGCACAGCTAACCGCTATACTAAGCACTAAGACCCGGTATTTGAGTTGTGTATCCACCGGCAATGCAGAGTATACTGCACTGATAGATCCGGTTCGTATAGGATATTCTATCTAGTCTTCTGGCACTTCTCTATGAGTAACTGCTCTATAGTGTACGACAAACAGCAATATACCTGGATACTTCAGAGAGACAAACACGCTCCTTCTTGGTTAAGCACAAACTGCTTTATTTTCACAGCATTTTACTACAGTTCAGAGCAAAAGGGGCAGTCACCACAACACATCAGACAAAGGTTACTAGAGGGGAAGGGGAGATAGCACAAACAAGGGTCCTGAATTCATTCACAGACCATAAAACAATCAAGCTGGATGTCATCTGCAGGTCTGAGCCTCTGAGTGGGTGAAGGCAGGGGCATCGCTAGGGGTGGGCTAAGGGAGCTGAAGCCCCGAATGAAGCTGTGGGCATCCCAGAATGTTGTGGCCATGTTTCCCTATCTCTTTCACCCACACAACTGTATACAATGGTACTGTGGTAGTTAATGCCGTACATACCTTGCTTCCTTTTTTGTTGTGGCTGACTGCAGTGCTGTTGTATACAGTTGCGTGGGTGAAATAGATATGGAAGCATTGCCACAATATTCGGACACCACTGCCCAATACCATTCCCAAGAAGTTTTCATCGCACTGCAGCAAATGAGGGAGGAGAGTTTTCCCTGAATACTCCTCTGTCATTGGCTGTCAAGTGCGTATGACGGCTGTGCGCATTGTTGTAGAGCAGTGATGAAACAATGTCACAGGCAGCAGGAGGAGCAGTGCTCAAGCCACAATTCTGAGTCTGCCTGAGTAAAAACCCAGCTGGGCCAACCCACCTCAGTCAGCACTCAAGCTTGGGAGGTATAGTAATGAGCAGTTTTCAGATTTGTTCGATAGGCCATTAAATTCATTAAGAAAAGGTTTTAATAATAGGTCTGTCTTTTCCTCTGTTTTTGAAATGTCCTGGATAGAAGTAAAAATAGACATTCTGGAAGAATCAGCTACATGGACTAAAATGTACAGGTATCTCACTACATCCAGCATAAGGAGAAATGGGTTGAAAACTCATAACTCTTCCCATTATTGCATCTGTGTAAAGTGAGTTTGAGTACTGGGATTGCTTTAACTCCCTCTGGGCTGGCAGTCAGTCACTTTCAGTTACTAAGGCTAATTTCACAGGCCTGGGGGATTCCTTGTGGTCTTTTTTTCTTTATGTCCCAATGCCCATCCAATATTAACTAAAAACCCTTGTATCTTGCTCTCATGAATACTCAATAAACTTAACTGATATTAACACCTTAAGGACCCATGACGGTCCTGGACCGTCATGGGTTGCAGTCCCGTTAAGGACCCATGACGGTCCAGGACCGTCATGGCTTAAATGATAGCAGCGTGCCTCCGTGCACGCTGCTATCATTAATTCCAGGCTGAGACTGAATGCTCCGAGACCGGGGCATTCAGTCTCAGCCCTTCTTGCCTTTGCTGGTTCATGCGATCGCCGTTCCATCGATCACATGTACCGGCAAAGTGACAGACACAGACAGCAAAGAAAGCATGCTGTCTGTGCCTGTCAAGTCTGCCTCTGGCTCCGTTGCTATGAAAGTAACGGAGACAAAAGTAGACAGGAGACACCTAGTGGTGAAAGAAAATACAGCAGCTAGGGGTATTAACCCCTTCACTGCTGGTGCCAAAGGCTTGCTAAATGCAGGTCAATTTCTGACCTGCAATAATTTTTTTTTTTTTTTTTTTAAAACACAAAACACTTTTTTTTTTTTTACAAAAATATTTTATTTAAAAAAAAAATAATGTAATTAAACAAAAGTGTAAGTGTGATTGTTGTGGAGCTATGTAATACACTTATATACACCACCAAATGTCACGGATAAAAAGTGTCAAAATAGGGTGGGAAAAAGGGACATGGGGATTTTCACCCAGGGGGGACAGTGGCTACTTTAAACTGTGCATTTTGTAGGTATGACTGACCGGTCATACCTTTCATGCAGTCTTCATAAAATTTTAACCCTTTGTGCCCAATTGATCCAAAGAGAAAAAACAAAAATGATGTTTTTTTTACATTTTTTTTACCTTTTTTTTTTAATTTTAATAAAGTAAATGGTGGGTTATCCATATAAGTAGGGTATCAAATGAAAGCCCTATTTGTGCTTAAAAAACAGTATATAATTTATGGGGGTGGAATAAAAGACTTAGAGGGAAAACATTGCTGAACAAAGATATAGTCAAAAAGGTCAGAACTGCTCCGGTCCTTAAGGGAAAACGACCTCAGATTTTCCCGGTCCTTAAGGGGTTAAGATAAATGTGATGGTCTTTGAAGTTTCTTAAAGATATATATCTAAAATTGATTTTGTCAAGAAATTAGAACTATCACATTTTTAGTGATTTATTTTTTTTCAGTGAATAAAATATTTTATATTAAAGAAATTCTAAGTAATTAAAATCCTTTATGCACATCAAAGATTAACTACCCATGCTCCTAACATTACAAATTGTCAAACAGTGACACATTGGTTTTAGCTGGTGTTTCTGGAGGTGATACTGGTGGGCAGGTTATCAATTACTGAAAAGTTGTGTTACTTCATGACCTACTGCATCTCATTATGTAATTGAATACATGATTTAGATTTTAGAACAATATCAAAGTACTTTGTTTACTCAGACTAGTTTATAAACACATGTACTGAAGTTACATTGCTGTGGAGCAACATGATTCTTTTGTGTATACATACCATACAGTCTGATCTTCTAAAAAGCGGAGGGGAATGGCAGGACAGAGTAACAAGGGGAAAGACATACATATACACAAATAAAATATACAGCTAAGTGCAGTGTTATGGTATAAAATAAATGTATTAAAGATATATTTATTGCATATTAAAATAAAAACCAGATTTAATAAAACTATATGGTAATAAGAATATATGGACTACAGATTAAACAGAAAAATATATATGAATATATAATGAATTAGGTTAGGGCCACTGAAAATATAGATGTAAATAAGCTCAAAGAGAATCTAAGTGTGGGAGATATAGGTATCCCGTTGCTCTAAATTAACTGATATACAAATATCAGAAACAAGTAATAGTCCTAACAAGACTATGATTAGGGTATAGATGTGCCTATTATTTTCAAAGGGGCAATAAGAGCCCAGTAGCACTACAACAATGCACAAAATGTTCTACTGATATATTCAGTTTGTGATTATTATCCAAAGACTTCATTTAGAGCATGGGGACACCTATATCTGACAGTCATAGATTCTCTTTGGGCTTATTTGAATCTATATTTTCAGTTGTCCATCTGGCCCTATTCATTATACTCAGTGGCGTAACAACAGGGGTCGCAGCGGTCGCACCTGCAACCGGGCCCGTCACTCCAGGGGCCCGGCCACCGCCTGCGACCCCCTCGCCCGCAGCAGTCACTTACCTGGGCTGAGCTCCCACTCGGCGCGCCGCTGTAGTAATACAGAGCGCTGGGAGATGACATCATCTCCCAGCCTCTGCATTACTACAGCGGCGCGCGGGAGCTCCGGTTGTTGGGATCTGTGCCGAAAGAGGCACAGATCTGTAAAGATGCTCCGCTAGACCACCAGGGACTGGAGGTAGGGGAAATGTGGAGATGGAAGGGGGCATTGTGGAGATGGAAGGGGGCATTGTGGAGACATTGTGGAGATGAAGGGGACATTGTGAAAGGGGGCATTGTGGAGATGAAGGGGACATTGTGAAAGGGGGCATTGTGGAGATGGAAGGGGGCATTGTGGAGATGAAGGGGACATTGTGAAAGGGGGCATTGTGGAGATGAAGGGGACATTGTGGAAGGGGGGCATTGTGAAGATGAAGGGGGCATTGTGGAAGGGGCATTGTGGAGATAAAGGGGGCAATGTGGAGATAAAGGGGGCATTGTGCAAGGGGCAATGTGGATGAGGGGGCCAATGTGAGCAGGGGGGGGCCCATGGAAATTCTTGCACCAGGGCCCGGTGGCTTCTAGTTACGCCTCTGATAATACTGTATATTTTGTTCTTTGCTTTGGCCTACATTTCAAGAACATTCTGTCTACCCTGTAGTCCCTATATTCTTATCACCATGTGGTTTTATTTATTCTGTATTTTTTATGTTTAATATGCATTAAAAATGTCTTTGCTGCTAATACTACACTTTATTTTATTTGTGTACAAGTATGTCCTCCCCCTCTTTCCACTGTCCTGCCATTCCCCCTCTTGTTTTTCATATATGTGGTCCACGGACTGAGACCCAAGGACTATCAGCAGTGAGGATTAAGACTTTGTTTGGATCTTCTATTCTTTTAGGGGCACGAACTGATTATATTATCTGTAAAGAAAAAGTTTTTAGCTAGAGAATTACTTCAGAGAGTTTTTATATATCTAGGATTGATGATAAGCATCGGTGATCTCTTTTCCTTTCGTCTCCTATAAAGAGGGACACAACTACTATTATCCCTCTTCAGGAAATGTCCCATTGATTAAACTGGGCTTTTAATCCTGTGAGTGTTAGAGAGGTCTCCAGCGCATTACGAAGCAATACATTGATGACCTCTCTAGCATTCATCGTGTTAAAAAAACCTTTTAAATCAAATAAGAAAGAAAAATAACTTTGCAAGGTAAGCCAGAGAAAGATGAACAACACCTGCCATAGATAATAAATTATGTAATGAAAGAACGCAATGCTTTGGATACCTCTGTAGCACCCAAAGGGTCAGCTTCTACAAGCAGAATATTCTTATCGGTGTGGACCATACATTTTTCTGTAGGCTCCATAACAGACTTTTTGAAGTGGATAAGAAAATGCAAACAAGGTTAATGACCTTTTTCACACTCCAGTGATTTTAACCACAGATGGCTGTCTAAAGAATGTATGGGTTAACCTGTCAAATTCCAGAGATGTGCACAGCCCATCACTTACGATGGGATGTGCAGCTCCCTGGCATCCAAATGGACCACAAATATTTGTTGTTCACACTGGACCTGTGAGAATTCATCCTTTTTCTTAGGGTCAGTCCTTTCTCAGCAACATATAGTCCTGCTTGTGGACATTTCACACACACACACACACACACACACACACACACACACACACACACACACACACACACACACACACAATGAGGCAGACAACATTAGATGAGCCACAGGGAACTGGACAGTAATCTAATACTGTTTAAGCCTAGTTAGTACTTGTAAGGTGTTAGGCTTGTTATTTTCTGTTATATGCATTTGTTTTTCCTAAAATCTGCACACTCCTAAAGGAAGAGTTTGAATGCTTGAATTTGCTGTCCTCATCTGTGTACTGTTTAATTTGGAAGAATTTTAGTCATGGCTTAAGTGCATCCTGCTAAATCTTAGTTTGGTACTCTGCAGCACCCATGACTATTGAACCTAGTCATGTATGATGTCAGATGGGGAATCCTGAATACAAGCTGAGTAAATTATTTGAACTTAACAAGACAAAATGGAGGAGTTAATCAAAAACCTGATGCCATATGTGACTAGATCTTATTAGCCATGGGTGCCATAGAGTACCTGACTACGATATAGCATAAATGTCAGTGGTTGTAGTTCTCCAGTTGCTTGAGTGCCAGTCTTTGGCTAATCCAATATTAAAGTATTGTCATTGTTAAATTGTTAAGCATATTTATAACGTATGTACATACATGTACTACATAAATTTAAGTGTGTATGTGTGCACATGTGGTTATCATCAATACCGTGGGTAGAGGATGCACTGTGGACTTTTGCCATGGACTCTAGCCCCAGATCTTTATGGAACCTAGCAACACCCCTGGGTGAAGGTTGGAGTAGGTATCCATGACAATCCCTATTCTCTCTATAACATTCAGTATTAGTGTCCACATGATCCCAGCCAAGTGGAGGAGAGGCTCTGCCTCTTGCTCTGTGTGACCTGTGACAGTCCTGTTCGTCACAATGACCATGAAATGTTGTTATTCTGATGAAAGGGACAGATTCTGGTATGTTTACCTTTTTTCTGTATGGGTTCCAGTAACTGAACTAAAAGGTGTTTATGATATATTTGACACATGAAGGGTTAAAAGCTGTAAAGATTGCTGTTCTTAGGGGAGTGGAGACTTGTTTCAGAAGCTGTAATTCATGGGCTGGATCTCCTGGGAAATCTACCCCAGTATGACCTCTGTGGACAAAGAGTTTATAGAGGGGCCTACATTCACTGAGAGACACTTAATATGCAGGTTACAGGCTGGGACTGGGAGTTCCATAAGTTCTGGGACTTAGAGATTGGCCTGTACCTTTCCCCCATGTATCCTATACAGAAAGCAATAGCTAACTGGTGTAGCCCTTGTCTCTTCAGTGAAGCCACTTCTCTCTTTTCCCTCTCAACATAAATTACAAAGCTTCTTTATCAGATTTCAAAGCTGCCGCTCTCCCCCTTTGTTATTCTCTCTCTCTCTTTACATTTTATAACTTTGGTTTCTTTCTTTTCACATCCAATAAATTATGTATAAATTATGTATTGTTACTGTCTTAGACGTAGTACATCTTCTGTGGCAGCTTCATCTTCTGTCCATGCATCCTTGTAGATGAAACATAACTGCAGTGTTTGTGTTTGTAGAGACCTCAGACCCTGTACTTAGATTTTGGAAATCCTCCATTTCTCCACCTTCTCCCCTGGAGGTTCCTCCATGGAGGGAATAGTCTGCTTGTTGGGCAGGAAGCTTAGTCTCTCTCTGTCTCTCTCTCTCTCACTTTCTCTCTCGGCAGTCAGGAAACATCCTCTCTCCTGCAGTCACTGGCAACTAGGTATGAGTCTTTCACATATTGATGTTCCAATATTTTACAATGCATCTGCAGTTGCATATATTTATCGAGTTCCATTTCAGTGTGCCTATATGCATCATTCTTTAAACTAAGCATCAGTGACAGTGATGTGTTTCACTTAAATTGTAGAGCAAAAGCAGTTTTCTACTTACCTGAAAAATATAGGTGCAAGTAATTTATTTAATTTCTAATTACAATTATTATTTTCATTTTAGATTTTTGGTATTATTTTTTGCATTCAGTTCTTTTTTAAGCAAGAGAGAAACATAGATATAAAAAAATTAACTCATGGGAATATTGAATACTTTGGTGCTGCCCTATCTTACAATGGGAAGCAGATCTTAAGGAAGCTGGTTTTCTTGCAGGACAGTGGTTGCCAAGGCCTGCTGTCAGTTGAGGGCTATAGGATTTTCCTGCTTGAGCACTGGCAAATCAGTCAGAGGCTCAGTTTTTCTGATTCACTTCACTCACCTGTGCTGAAGAATGGAAATCAAGTCCTGGCCTGTTAGTAAGCCCTGAGGGCATGGATTGGATATCCAATATGAGGGAATATATAAAATCAATGAATCTGACACTTTTTTCAGGATCAATAAAAGCATGCACTGCAGTTTCCTGATTTAACTGATAATTTCTGGAAATCTAATAAAGAAAAATCATATGTGTGCATTACCATGAATGTATAATTGTTAGTGAACACAGTAGCAAGGATGTGCTATTGTGAAGCAGTATTCTTTCCACACGGCCTTCTGACCTGGAAGTGAGATGTGCTAAAGAAATTGTTTCACCTCAGTATGTATAAAACTATAATATGCTGCTTCAGATATTTAAGTTCAAGTTATTGACACTCTTGCATGGTCATGTGTACTCCTTATTGGTGGCAATAGGTCTCAAATCATTGCATGAGGTGCTGAAAGTAAAAAAAAAAGTGTACTGGGAAACATTAAATCTCATTTGAATGTGCTTAATCTTAATATCCTTGGGTCTTACTTCACAGGTACAATCTAACCTATTGTGGAAATGTTATAAAAGGCTGCCTTTAACAAGGTCATTCTTATATTTGTCCTTATGGTGACTTGTTACATCTGTCTTAGGCCTAGATTACATTACGGGTGATACAACTTATCAGTGATTTTATCTCACAGTAGGACTACAACAACTACTGTTGTGCCTTAATGTTTCTTCTGTTCTGGTCTGGATCAAATCAGTTAAATTATCCAGAACTGCCTAAGAAAGAGATAAGGGGTTATGCATTAAGGTGTGTTAAAGAGGTGAAGAAAGTGGAGACGACTTCTCCAATGATATCACTTATCCAGTTCTGATGTTATTATATGGATACTAGTGTTGAGCGAGCACCCCGATGCTCGGGTGCTCGGGTGCTCTGACCGAGCACCCCCTGAGGCTCGAGTGCTCGGCCGAGCACCCGAGCCCCATTGAAATGAATGGGGCGACACCAGGCACCCCCTGCTCTGATGAGGGGAGGGTGCCTGGTCAATGCCCCCTTCATCTCCGCTATGCCCCCTTCATCTCCGAATGCCCCCTTCATCTCCGCAATGTCCCCCTTCATCTCCGAATTGCCCGTCTTCCACAATGTGCCCCTTCATCTCCGCTATGCCCCTCTTCCACAATGTGCCCCTTCATCTCCGCTATGCCCCTCTTCCACAATGTCCCCCTTCATCTCCGCAATGCCCCCTTCATCTCCGCAATGCCCCCGTACCTCCAGTCCCTGGTGGTCCAGCGGAGCTTCTTCGGATCTGTGCCTCTTCCGGCACAGATCCCCGCCACCCGAACATGGCGGGAGAGCACATGGCGGTACTCGACGAGTACCGCCATGTGCCGAGCAGAGCGATGCTCGAGCCGATCCGAGCATCGGCCGAGCACGCTCGCTCATCACTAATGGATACCCAAAGTGAGAGAAATGTTAGTTCAGCTCACTGGAGGAGTCTTCTCCACTTTATCACCTTCTTATCAGAACTTACTGCATCTCCCCCAAGCAGGGCTGGATTTGTCAATAGGCAGACAAGGAACTTGCCTAGGTGCCTGATTTTCAGGAGAGCCTGGCAAAGGCCTTGTCATGCCCACATTCCCCACCATGTGCATAATAAATAATGATGTGCCACACTGCCATTTCCAGTACAGATGAGACAGTAGTATGTTCCCTGCTATACACGCGGCTGTGCCTGTGCCACTGGGCTGCCCCATGTGACCCACTGCTGCGACAGCAGCTGCGTGGCACTGCCTCCAGCCTCCACTGGTCATATCACCAGGACCTCCTGTGACATCAACATGATGCTGTTGACGGCGATGCACATAGTCAGACGCAGACACGCATGTCAGCGTAGCTTGCTCAGCTGCATAAAATCAATGGGAAGAAGCTTACGCCCTAGATTTGTCGGCTGTAGGCTGAGCATAACGCATGGGAGTGTGGTTGACACTTGGCTTAGAGGTGCAGAGCAGAGAACAGGCCAGTAGTTGGCGGACGGGTGGCAGCAGCAGCACACAGTAGCCCCCCAACATTCTCAAGTGCATCATCAGGCTTGAATGTGTTGACCAAAATTTTGAGTAATTATTGTGATGTAGTCAAGAATCAGCAGTGCATAATATGTTTCTCTACTCCATTCTTCGTGTGATGTATTCATCAATATAATATTATCAATGTCATGTGGTGAAATATGCTACTCGCTTTAAACATTTTTTTTAATATATATAAAATAAATATAAATCGATCTACAAAATGTTTTTATGTGTGAGCACCCCAGATAGATGCACTATGTGGCCAAATAATGGGCAATTGGGGGTGATTGTACACAGTCAAAGTGAACATAAGCCATAATGCCTGTAATGCCACATTACAGGGCATTTTGACTGTACAAACAACACACACCATACACTGCAGGAAGATTGTATAGTGGTCAGTGGACCCATACACCACATGACAAAATACAGGTGATCTTCCTGCAGTGTAGGGTGTGTGTTGACTGTATAATCAAAATCCACTGTAATGTGGCATTACTGGCATTATGGCTTATGTTCCTTCTGACTCTGTACAACCACACCAGATTGCCCATGAACATCAGATTCAGTTTTATCCCATGTAAACTAGAGAGTTATGTATGTGAATTATTTGTCCTTCAAAATGCACTGTAATGTGGCATTACTGGCAATTTGGCATATGTTCCCTCTGACTGTGTACAATCAAGCCCAATCGCACATGAACATTAGATTCAGTTTTATCCCAAGTAAATTTGTAGTTATGTATGTGAATTATTTGTTTACACGTGGACAAATAATTCACATACATAACTCTTAGGTTTATATGGGATAAAACTAAATCAGATGTTCATGGGCGATTGGGTGTGATTGTGCACAATCAGAAGAAACATATGCCATAATGCCACATTACAGTGCATTTTGATTGTACAGACAACAAACACACCATACAATGCAGGAAGATTGTATACTGGTCAGTGGACACATACACTACATGAAAAACTACAGATGATTACATAGACAGTGGCGTAACTATAGGGGTCGCAGGGGTCACAACCTCGACCAGGCCCGTCACTCCAGAGGCCCAGCTGTCCCCTGCGACCCCCTCCTCCTGGTGCCGCAAGCTCCCTCCCGCGCTCTAGTAATGCAGAGCGCTGAGAGATGACATCATCTCCCAGCAGTCTCCATTACAGAAGAGGACAGCGCGTGAGCACGTTGCACCAGCCCACCTCTCCTGCCACTCCACTGGACCACCAGGGATTGGGAGGTAGGAAATGGAGGCATTGTGGAGGGCCCGGGGGCCAATGTGTTTGGAGGTTGGGGGGGGCCATGGCACTTCTTGCACCAGGGCCCGGACCGTTCTAGTTACGCCTCTGTGCATAGAGGAATTAAATATGAATGGTATCATCATCATTATGGTCCATGAGGATGATACCATTCATATTCAATTCCTCTATAAAATCACCTGTATTTTTTTCATGTGGTGTATGCATCCACTGATCACTATGTAATCTTCCTGTAGTGTACTGTGTGTTTATTGTCTGTACAATCAAAATGCACTGTAATGTGGAATTACTGGCATATGTTCCCTGTGTATGATCACACTGTAGTGTAATGCAGTATATGTGCGCGCTGCTCTGTCCAGTCACTGATAGTATAAAGAGGTGATGGTGTATATGGCCTGTGTATAATAGCCTTACCTGCCCTGTTTCTTGTAGTGCAGTTTAGTGTTTGTACTATCTCATCCATCACTCACCTGCAGTGAATATAATGGACAGATCCTCTTTTCATGCAAAAAAAAATTATTTGGGTGGGATTTTCTAAACCTGCAGTGGTTTTAAAAGGGAAAACTCCACTGCAGAACGCTATTGTTTAGAGTGTGATACTGTGATCCATTCAGAAAAATAAAATGATTTAATAATAAATACAAGTAATGAAGCAATATATTCATTTTATTCAGGTTTCTCCTTTTTTTGGATGGAATGCTTGATGTGAACATCACGTAGTAAGCCTCCAATATTTAATGTTTTGGTACAGGGATTTAACCCATTGGATGCTAGAAATATCTCCAATACATTGCTGAGCAATTATTTGAAAATGTGTAGTGTTGAGCGAGCACCCCGATGCTCGGGTGTTCGGGTGCTCTGACCGAGCACCCCCGGAGGCTCGAGTGCTCGGCCGAGCACCCGAGCCCCATTGAATTCAATGGGAGGACTCGAGCATTACACCAGGCACCCCCTGCTCTGATGAGGGGAGGGTGCCTGGTCAATGCCCCCCTTCATCTCAACAATGCCCCTCTTCCACAATGTCCCCCTTCCACAATGTCCCCCTTCATCTCCACAATGTCCCCCTTCATCTCCACAATGCCCCCCTTCATCTCAACAATGCCCCTCTTCCACAATGTCCCCCTTCATCTCCACAATGTCCCCCTTCATCTCCACAATGCCCCCCTTCATCTCAACAATGCCCCTCTTCCACAATGTCCCCCTTCCACAATGTCCCCCTTCATCTCCACAATGTCCCCCTTCATCTCCACAATGCCCCCCTTCATCTCAACAATGCCCCTCTTCCACAATGTCCCCCTTCCACAATGTCCCCCTTCATCTCCACAATGTCCCCCTTCATCTCCACAATGCCCCCCTTCATCTCAACAATGCCCCTCTTCCACAATGTCCCCCTTCCACAATGTCCCCCTTCCACAATGTCCCCCTTCATCTCCACAATGCCCCCTTCCATCTCCACATGTCCCCTACCTCCAGTCCCTGGTGGTCCAGCGGAGCGTCTGTAAGATCTGTGCCTCCTTCGGCACAGATCCCTGCCACCCGAACATGGCGGGCGAGCACATGGCGGTACTCGTACGAGTACCGCCATGTGCCGAGCAGAGCGATGCTCGAGCCGATCCGAGCATCGGCCGAGCATGCTCGCTCAACACTAAAAATGTGTCTAGTGTCCAAGGAATTAAAGGGATAGTATTGTGATATTTTTAGAAAACGGATTCTTGAAGCTAACAAAAACCTAAATTAAATGACCCAAGTCCTATCTGTCAAACCACTATGGTTTGAAAGATATTCAGCAGTAAAGTTCCCCCCTCATTTAGTTTAGGTTTTTGTTAGCTTCAAGAATCCATTTTCTAAAATATCACAATACCATCCCTTTAAGGTCAAAGTAAATCTCCATTTTGGCATTACAAATTGTTCAAGCAATACTTTGCTGAATATGTAAAGTCAAATTACATGTAGTTTTTTTCTTTCACTTTTTTTTGTTTTGACTTTTATATTCCTGACAGCAAGCTTTTTGAATGTCTGTCTGTTTTTGAGAACTTTGTCAGACTATGTATGTGATAGTGATACAATATAACTCTATCCTGTGAAGAATAAAAATAAATCTAAATATGGGTGTGACCCCAAGAGGGTGTGGATAATGCAAGGGTGTGGCTAAGTGATGGGAGTGGTTGTGGTGGGGCAAAGGTGGGGCTAGGGGCGCCAGAGGGTATTGTGCCTAGGGGCACCTGAGATGTAAATCTGGCCTGCCCCCAAGGTCTTGTACTCAGGTCATCAGAAATTGCTGTTCTAGTAATGGTGAAAAAGAGTCACTATACAGTAACATCTGGAATTGTAGTAGACCCCATAGTCTAGGGTTTTTCACTATACACTGTATGGCAATTGAGGTTCTAGACAAAAAAGGAAGACATTTTGGGTCATTGGGTAGAGCTAAGGGCAAATACAGTGTACCTTAATCCTTATCTGTGGTACAACATTACGAGGACTCCACTTTATACATTTTGCCTGAGTTATTTTACAGAATAGATATGAATCTCATGCTGTGCAATGTCAGGGAGGCCCGCTGCCGGAGAAATTATAGGTTTTGAGTCTTGGAGCTGTGGTATTACCATAAGAATTATGTAATTGGTTACAATTACAAATCTTGAAGGACGCATTGTTGTCCATTGTGCAATAATCAAATATAGCCGGTTTAGCAACCCAATTTGATTAATTATGCTGGGCTAATGATGTCATGTATCTGTGTAGTATCTTGCCTTGTTTTTAACTATACCATTATGATTTTTACACATGGAGAATTTTCTTATACAGGGCACTTAAGGACAGGTTTGATCAAAGTATAATCTACTTAATTCCTTGTTTTTGTACACTTTAGGTTTATTGTCAACACCAATTCCACTAGTCACAGGATATAAAGTGGGGAGTTGATTGTCCTGTTTGTTGTCAATGTGGGATCGAAATGTTGATGCTTGGTTAAAACTCATTTGGTTGAATTGTTATAGTCCTATGAGTGCTGATTATACTATATATATATATATATATATATATATATATATATATATGTATGTATATCTGCACCTTTATCTGAGTGCCTAATGTTCTTCTACACCATATGGCACACATTGTTATCCACATTTTTGCTTAACTATTTTTGTGCTCATTGTGTTGGAGACATCTCTAACATCCAAGGGTTTATTTCTTCAAAATACAGAAAATCCATCCAGATTTGAAAGCCTGTTTATTTTCTTCTGCTGGTTGCAGATTCAAATTTCTGTCTGTAATAGTGATGTTGAATATACAAATGAAAAGTAATACATACATTTCACTGGTTGTGGAATATATCTGTGATCTGTTTACACAGAATAATATTCTGTGGTTTGTCAAGCTTCACATGTTTATGAACAAATTTACACTTTGCATAAGTGATTTTTCAGAAGGCAGCATGGATCAGTTTATATTATGCACATAAGGCCTGTGTGAAAAGTAAATTGGAGCAATTCTGTGGAAATCCAAATGTACCACAGGGAGCAAATAAAAAAAACATTTTTGACGGAAATGGGGTTAATTCATTAATTCTACAGAGGTTTCTAATGCTTTGTTTCGCAATGCATTAATACCTCTCTAGTAGTGTTGAGCGAGCGTGCTCGGCCGATGCTCGGATCGGCTCGAGCATCGCTCTGCTCGGCACATGGCGGTACTCGTCGAGTACCGCCATGTGCTCGCCCGCCATGTTCGGGTGGCGGGGATCTGTGCCGGAAGAGGCACAGATCTGAAGACGCTCCGCTGGACCACCAGGGACTGGAGGTACGGGGGCATTGCGGAGATGAAGGGGGCATTGCGGAGATGAAGGGGGACATTGAGGAAGATGGGCATAGACTCTATGCCCCTCTTCCACAATGTCCCCCTTCATCTCCGCTATGCCCCTCTTCCACAATGTCCCCCTTCATCTCCTCTATGCCCCTCTTCCACAATGTGCCCCTTCATCTCCGCTATGCCCCTCTTCCACAATGTCCCCCTTCATCTCCTCTATGCCATAGAGGAGATGAAGGGGGACATTGTGGAAGAGGGGCATAGCGGAGATGAAGGGGGACATTGTGGAAGAGGGGCATAGCGGAGATGAAGGGGGACATTGTGGAAGAGGGGCATAGCGGAGATGAAGGGGGCATAGCGGAGATGAAGGGGGACATTGCGGAGATGAAGGGGGCATTCGGAGATGAAGGGGGCATAGCGGAGATGAAGGGGGGCATTGACCAGGCACCCTCCCCTCATCAGAGCAGGGGGTGCCTGGTGTAATGCTCGTGTCGCCCCATTATATTCAATGGGGCTCGGGTGCTCGGCCGAGCACTCGAGCCTCAGGGGGTGCTCGGTCAGAGCACCCGAGCACCCGAGCATCGGGGTGCTCGCTCAACACTACTCTCTAGCGTTGTCCAATGTTAATGCCCTATTAACATAATTGGGGACTTTTAATTGCTCTTGTATGGTGTAGCTGGTCACACTAACATTTCTTCACTTTTGTCTTTTCACTCACAGTGCAGTCCATAAGTATTTGGATAGTGTAACAACTTTTGTTGTTTTGGTTCTGTACTCCAGCACATTGGGTTTAAAATGAAACAGTGACTAAGAGGATAAAGTGCAGACTGTCAGCTTTATTTTGAGGATATTTACATCCACAGACTGGGAACCATGTAGGAATTACAGACGTTTTTATACATAGTTCCTCAATTTTAGGGGACCAAAAGTCATTGGCCAAATAACATAATCTTAAATAAAGCTGTCATACTTACAACTTGTTGCAAACCCTTTGCATTCAATGACTAAAGGAAGCCTGCAACTCATAGACATCACCAGATACTGGGTATCTTCCCTGGCGATGCCTTACCAGATCTGTACTGCAGACATTTTCAGATTCTGTTGATTTGGGGGTATTTTTCTCTGCAGTCTTGTTTTCAGCACGTCAAATGTTGGAAATCACTCTGGAAGCCTTCTGTTGTCTGTTGCTTAGATACTGAATGAAAACCCTCTATGATTGGCTACTGGTGTTTTAAAAGGTTTGCGTCTTCCTTTGCGCCTGGTTTGTGCCTACTGGTGTTTTAAAAGGTTTGCGTTATTCTTCTGTGGTTTTAGTGTTCCATTGTTGTCCTGCCATTGCTGAGCGAATTCCCGCTTGACCTCACTTCTTCAGATCTTCTTCTGGTTTCTCTGTCTGTCTTGTTATTTCCTCAGTGTCTGACTTTGGCATGTCTCTCAACTTGTCTCTTGTTTGATCCACAGTACCGCACAAGAGACTTGCTGGCTTCATCTGCTAGCATTCCTGTTACTTCTGATTACATTTGTTGCTAATAGGTCGCCTATTCAGTTAATTTGCTTCTACAGACTGTTCCTATAAGTGTTACAATGCTACCTTGTATCAGCTCCTCTGATGCACCTGTCGGCTGCTATGGTCAGTTTCTGTCTTCTGCTACAATTGTTACACTGCACTAGTTCCTATATTTGCTGCTCAGAGTGTTCCTGTAAATGTTACTATGCTACATTTTATCCAGCTCATAATAGTCAGTTCATGTTTTTTGCTACAAGTGTTACACTGTATCCAGTTAGTCTATCAAGTTAATTTGTTGCTATAAACTGTTCCTGTACATGTTATTATGCTACATTGTATCCAGCTCATCTGATCAGCCAGTTGGCTGCCATGGTCTGTTCCTGTCTACTGCTACAAGTGTTGAAATGTATCCACTTCATCTATTGAGTTCATTTGTCGCCACAAACTGTTCCTGTAAGTTTTACTCTGCTACATTGTTTCCAGCTCATCTGATCAGTGAGTATAGCCAGTTCCTGTCTGCTGCTACAAGTGTTACACTGTATCCATTTTGTCCATTCAGCTAATTTGCAGTTAAATTGTATCAGTTAATCTGGTCAGCCAGTTGTATCATAATAGTGCACTGCAGTGTCCCCACTTCACTTTACTGCCCATTAACTGTTCTAACCACCTCATAGCTTCATAATCTACTATTACCAATTAGATAAAGTAATAAAGACATGGTTCTTTCAGAAGCTGTTTGAAATTAAAATAAATAAACACACATAGGAGTCCACATGGAGCCACTGAATTCATATGATAATGAAGAGAGCCAATTGTCGTGCTTGAAACTGCTTGCACCTTTACTTGTGTTAAAATCACAAAGTGGGGGTACTGATAAGATTCCATCTAAAATGCAATTTGGAATGGATTTGCTGTTGCTGCTCCTGATTTTTGCTTATTAACTAACCAAAAAGTCTCCTCTTAACAGACCAATATCCCTACTCCCCACTTTATCCAAAATCCTAGAGAAATGTGTACATGTGCAACTAAATAAATATTACCAACAGACTAGTTTTTTCACCCCTCTTCAATCAGGCTTTCGACCAAATCACTCAACAGTCACAGCCCTCCTAAAAGTAACCAACGATATCCAGACGGGCATGGAAAATGGTGACCTCACATGAGCCATTTTCCTAGATTTTGCCAAGGCCTTTGACACAGTAGACCATAATATTCTGATAAATAAACTCCAAAGATCAGGACTGGGTAATAATTCTCTAAACTGGTTCCGATCCTATTTATCAGACAGAATGCAGTATGTGTCAGTTGCTGGCAATGACTCCCCTACTCTCAAAGTAACAAGTGGAGTTCCTCAAGGCTCCATTCTTGGCCCGCTTCTGTTTTCTCTTTTTATAAATGATCTTCCCAAGGTTTGCAAATCATCTTCAGTACACATGTATGCAGACGACACCATTCTCTATACTAAAAACTCAAACATATCACACCTTGAGGCCATATTACAACATGATTTCTGCGAGGTTGAAAGATGGATAGCAAGGAACAAACTGTTCTTAAACACAGACAAAACTGTCACAATGATATTTGGCACAAAACACAAACTGCGTAATCTCGGCAATACCCACATATCCATTGTAACGGAGTCTAATCGTAATTTGGCCCCAGTGGACTCCTACAAATATCTTGGTATGTGGCTTGACCCCAGCCTCACTTTTGGACATCATATTGACAAGTTAACTTCCAAGCTTTATCCCAAAATCGGTGCTCTTTTTAGACACAAATCATGTTTAAGTCCCCTGGTTAGAAAACGTATTGTGCAACAGATGTTGCTGCCTGTCATAGACTATGGTGATGTAGTTTATGCTCCAGCGCCAGAAATCCATCTTAGTAAACTTGACACCCTGTATAATTCAATATGCCGCTTTAGCCTTCAATGTAATTACACTACTCATTGCTGTGATATGTTAAAAGAACTAAATTGGTTAACACTCAAATCTAGACGTGCCCTTCACCTTTCTTGCTTAGTACACAACCACTTCTCTGGAAAACTACCAGACTACCTGAGCAGTATGCTCACTCCTGCTCTACATACTAAGTATAACCTCCGCTCCACCGCAAACAACTCGCTACGTATACCACAATACAAGAAAGAAGCAGGAAGAGCCGCCTTCTCCTACAGAGCGCCAATGGCCTGGAACAATCTTCCTGAAATAACCAGATCTGCTCCCAGTCTAAAATCCTTAAAAGTAAATGCTTCTCTATATCTAAAAACAGAGTGTAACTGTATATAATTCTAAAATTTCCATATGAATATTTGTATGTATATTTAATAACATGTAATATATAGTGTTTCTCAATTTGTATAAATAAGCAACCCTCTACTGTAAACTGTCCAGGACATACTTGAAAACGAGAGAAATCTCAATGTATTCTTCCTGGTAAAACATTTTCTAAATAAATAAACAGTGCTTTCACCAAAAGAAGTGCAGTGGGGAAATGTAATTGGATTTCAGGGACTACCATTCCCTCTCTCCCTTCAAGTTCACATTCTAACAAGGTGCAGACAAAATTTTGACTTAACTTTCCTCTAATTTTCTGTCCATTCTATAATGGAGGTGGTCCGGGCTTGCCTGCTTTAAATTCTTAATGGTGAAAACATGACTGAATTAATAGCGTAATAATCCCAGAGCTGACAGTTATGATGGGCCTATTCTACTGGGTTACAATGTTCGGTAGATAAATGTGTAAGATGGGAAAATTCAACACACACAGGACTTGTTTAAATAATAATTAAACATTTATACTTAATGTTTCAGTCAATATTAAGCAATTAAGTTGCCACTCTCCTTGTGGACTGAACAGAAGCCCACTGTGGCTACTTCACTACTGACAAGAAAGGACTTACTGTTTTCACTGGGCCTGAAGCTGCACCTCCATCAGCCCCCTTGTTAATCAGGTCCTGGGAGACTGTGTGTTTGTGTGGTGCGCTACCTTATGCACTAAAGAGTTCATCCACTCTAGAACAGCAATTCTCATTTTTACTCCTTGGGACACACCAACTATTCATCGTTTCAGGATATCCTAGGTTGATTACATATGGGTAATCTGTGGTTCAGTCATTTTGAATGATTTAATTAAGGATATTCTTAAAACCAGTTCTGTTGGTTTGTTCGGCAGGCACGAGTGGAAAATCACTTCTCTAATATATAGCCCAAAGTGCAGATGAGATTTAGCACAGAAAATTAGTTTTGCTGGGAAATTCATACATTCCCTCAGTGTTTTGACCATAAGAATGCAAACTCTGCTTTTCCTACTTTCTTTATTTCAAAATGAATAACATTTCTCTTCCTTGCTGTTGGTTGACCTGATGATCTTCCATAACCAATCCTTTTCCTGCTGTTTGATGGCCTGCATTCAACTATTAATCTGTGTCACTACCCTTGCTACTAGGCAAACACATATTTGTCAGTGAAGAAAATCAGACACCTGTATTTTTTTCTATTTTACATATCACTAGCACAGTGATTGCGATGACAAATGAGCACTGCACAATGCCTATTTACATATTTTTGTTGCAAGATAATATTTACAGATCATTTTTATTTAAATGTTGAATGCTAATAGCAATTCACCTACTTTAAATATCTTTGGAAATAATTTTGCTTTTAACATGCTTTATTTTCAAGTTATAAATTCACATATCGCCTTATTTGTTCCATATATCTCACCGTTAGAGCTGGTTGTCAGCCACGTTGATAACCTAGTACCTTTTTTAAATCTGGTATTGCATGAGACAAGCAGATAAACACCCAAATACATTCCAGCAGTGAAATACCTTTTTACTTGAGACAAGCAGAGCAACCCCATTATGTGAGACCAGCAGAACAATACACCATTATATGAAACAAAGTATAGCAATACACTGTAACATGAGACTATCAGAGCAATAAACTGTTACACGAGACCAACAGAGCAATACCCCGTTACTAGAGATAAGTGGAGCAATACCCAATTACACAAGACCAGCAGTGCAATACCCCATTACATGACACCAGCAGAGTAATACCCTATTACTAGAGACAAGCAGAACAATACCCCATTACATGGGACCATCAGACCAATACACCAATTAATTAGACAAAACAAGAGTAATGCAAAATTACATGAGATCTTCAGAGCAATACACTGTTACATGAGACCAGCATAGAAATACTTCATTACATGAGACAAGCAGAGAAATACCCCGGTACATGAAACCAGCAGTGCAATAGCTCACTATGACACCAGCAGTGCAATACCCCATTACTTGAGACAAGCAGAACAATATACTATTATTTGAGAAAAAGTACAACAATATAGAATTATATGAGACCAGCAGTGTATACAACATTACATGAGACCAGCAGAGCAAAACTCCATTAAATAAGACATGCATAACACCATTAAAGGGTTACTAATGCCCAAACTAAAGTTGATTTTATATGTTAGATTTTATAAAAATAAAGTATTTGGAGAAAGTCCTATCTCTCACACCTTTATGGTTTAAGAGATATCCTCCACTAAAGTTCCCCTTCTCTTGATGTCAGTTGTAAAGCTGACAGAAGGAGATCCGTGTCGGCTGACACGAGGAGGCTCTCAGCAGAGCCGCAGTAGTGCAATTAAAACAGAAATACTTCTTTGTAATGGTCTAAAAATTGTGCTTGCAAACCAGACACACTTTATAGACTGTTCCAAAGAAGTGTTTCCATTTAAGTCCTGCTATTGCGGCTCTGCTGAAGAGCCGCCTGTCGGTCCTTGGACCAGGAACTCCTGCTGTCAGCTTACAGCTGACGTCAGGAGAAGGGGAGGGAGAGGGGAATTTTAATGGAGGATATCTCTCAAACCAAAAAGTTTGAAAGATATAACTTTTTCCAAATACATTATTTTTGTAAAATCTAACTAGGCTTACCATACCTCACCTTTAAAAAGGGACACATAGGAAATAGGCATATTTCAGGAGTGCACCAAAATCAAAGCAACCCTGTAGTATGCATTTTTAATGTGTGTCCATTTTTAAAGGTGAGGTATGGTCAGCCTAAATCTAACATATAGAATCAACTTTATTTTGGGCATTACTAACCCTTTAAGGCAATACACCTTTTTAAACCAGAAACAGAGCAACGTATGATTATAGAACAGATAGCCTAGTACCTTTATTTTCAGAAAATCATATATACTATTGTAATGCCTCCTTATAATAAATCCCTATTTACATTAATCTATGCAGAAATTCCTAATGGCCACTTTTAAAAAATGATGTGAGAACTGGCCCTCCAAAATGAATCATTAATTATTAGTGGATATCATGTCCATGGAGGCAGACATGATTCCAATTTGTGGTACTCATTGACTCCAGATTCCTCCCTGAAAGCTTCTTAAGAAGTGGTCTTTAGGATTGTATGCACAGATTAAGATTATGTTGGGTTTATTATTAGGAATGCTAGTGTACCTTTAACTGACTGACACCTCCATTGTACAATACTCAGTTACTGATTGTTTCAAAAGCATAGTCATGACATAGACACATACATAACAATAAATTGTAACTGCTTCTATACTATTCTTGATTTTGAGAAAATATGTTTTTGATTTTATTTCCTATATATTTTTAAAGCATTGTGCACATTATGTGCAATGCGTTGGTGACATCTCTGGCATCTATGGCTTTAAAGAACAAAATATGTCAGCATGTCAGTTTCATAAAACCTTTAGCAATACATGAACCAAAGATGTCTATGGTCCATTGACTTTTGAGTGACCATTTTATAGGGGCCAAGCCTGATTTACTTTCCTAACAATTTATAGCTTCCTGACTATATGTGTGAGACCCATTGGAATTCACCAATTGAGTATTGTAGTCTGAAAAACTACATGGTTTTGCTGGCTGCTAATGTTTTAAGACAGCAAACAGCGCACCTACATTGAATCACATCGCATGGCCTCTGGTTAATGTCTCTGAAACAGCCTGTTAAGACTGTTACTACAAATTAGGGTCTGGATCATTCTAAAACTAAAATAGACCCCTTTCATCTTCCAGATGGCTGTCTGATTGGGAACTGGGCAGGATCACATTTCAGGTCTTGACTTAATGATTCAGGACGATATTTATGGTTTTCCAGGGCAGTAAATTAAAGGAAGGCCTTTGCTTCATTCAAAACCAAAAGAAAATAAAACAAATCAGAGAGTGCAATGTTATTGATTGTGACATCTCCAGGCTCATCTGTAGAAGTTCATTGAACATCTTCACACTTTTAGACAGAAAATGGTGACCTGCAAAAAAGTACAAATAACATATTTCCAAGAGAAAAATGATGATGCTAAGCAATTAATAACTGTTATATAATCATTAGTGATGAGCGAGCACCCCAATGCTCGGGTGTTCGGGTGCTCTGACCGAGCACCCCCTGAGGCTCGAGTGCTCGGCCGAGCACCCGAGCCCCATTGAAGTCAATGGGAGGACTTGAGCATTACACCAGGCACCCCCTGCTCTGATGAGGGGAGGGTGCCTGGTCCATAGGAAAAGGGCAGAAAAGGATGGAAACACCACAGAAATGGTTCAGGGACAGCATAGGGAGGATGTCTGGATGCATCTTGGACTCCAACATCGCTGCTGGGAATGATCTTTCGCCCGTAGTACGCCATTTTTACAGACTGATCGTAAAACACACAAAAAGGAAAATAAAAACGACTTTAGGCGAAAAATTGTTACCAAACAATATTTGCTGTATATTTACTTGTATATCATCTGCAAATTCTCCCAAAAATTTCCTTGATTTTCAGAACTGAGGCCATGATTAAGAGGGAAACGTGCGCAGAGGCAAATTCTCCCAAAAATTTCCTTGATTTTCAGAACTGAGGCCATGATTAAGAGGGAAACATGCGCAGAGGCAAATTCTCCCAAAAATTTCCTTGATTTTCAGAACTGAGGCCATGATTAAGAGGGAAACGTGCGCAGAGGCAAATTCTCCCAAAAATTTCCTTGATTTTCAGAACTGAGGCCATGATTAAGAGGGAAACGTGCGCTGAGCTGACCATCTAAAACATTATGGGTGAGGGTCTGCTGCAGAGCTGACCATCCTAAACATTATATGCGAAGGCCCGCTAGTGAGCTGACGCTATAAAACATTATATGAGAGGGCCCGCTAGAGAGCTGACCCAATAAAACATTATATGAGAAGGCACGCTGGTGAGCTGACCTATATAAAAATTGTCAAACAGGGCCCGCTGGTGAGCTGGCCCTATATAAAAATTATATCACAGGGCCCGCTGGTGAGCTGGCCCTATATAAAAATTATATCCCAGGGCATATGGAAGAGGAGGAGGAGGATGAGAAGATTAAGAGTCAACCATATACCCGTTTTTTGGGTGGAAGGGGTGAATGGGAATACAGAGTATTCACATCATTGTAAATAACATATATAAAGTGAGTTTATGTTCCCCCGCGGCTTTCCTCCAGTGGAGTGGAGAAGTCAGGGGAAATCCAGGCCTTGTTCATTTTTCTAAGTGTCAACCTATCAGCATTGTCGGTGGAAAGGCGGATACGCTTATCTGTTATGATGCCACCAGCAGCACTAAATACCCGCTCAGACAGAACGCTGGCGGCAGGGCAGGCCAGCACCTCCAAGGCGTAGAGTGCCAGTTCATACCACGTGTCCAGCTTGGACACCCAGTAGTTGTAAGGCACAGAGGGATCATTGAGGACGCTGACACGGTCTGCTACGTACTCCTTCACCATCTTCCAAAACTTTTCCCTCCTTGTGACACTAGGCTGCGCATCAGGGTGAGGGTGCTGGCGGGGTGTCATGAAGGTGTCCCACGCCTTGGAGAGTGTTGCCCTGCCTTTCTCGGAACTGCTGTGTGCTCCCCTTTTCTCCCCTTCTCTGTTGGCCAAGGTAGCACGTACTCTGCCGCCAGCGTTGTCAGATGGAAAATTTTGGAGCAATTTTTCAACAAGAACCTTCTGGTATTGCACCATTTTGCTTGTCCTCTCCACCGGAGGAATGAGAGATGAGAAATTCTCTTTGTAGCGGGGGTCCAGAAGGGTGAACACCCAGTAATCCGTGTTGTTTAAAATGCGTATAACGCGTGGGTCACGGGAAAGGCAGCCTAACATAAAGTCAGCCATGTGTGCCAGAGTACCAACAGTCAAGATTTCGCTGTCCTCACCAGGAGGATGACTCTCAATATCCTCATCCTCTTCCTCCTCTTCTGCCCACCCACGCTGAAGAGATGGAACTAAAGTTCCATGGCTACCCTCTGTAGCGGAGGCAACCGTGTCTTCCTCCTCCTCCTCCTCCTCCTCCTCCTCCTCCGCCTCCTCCAATTGTCGCTGAGAAGACGAAGTGAGGGTGCTCTGGCTATCACCTTGTGTAAGCTCTTCCTCCCCCATTTCCACCTCTTCCACATGCAAAGCGTCGGTTTTAATTGTGAGCAGCGAGCGTTTCAGTAGACACAGAAGTGGGATGGTTACACTGATAATAGCGTTATCGCCGCTCACCATCTGTGTCGATTCCTCAAAATTGCGTAAAACCTCGCAGAGGTCTGACATCCATTCCCACTCCTCACTTCTGATTACAGGAAGTTGAACGGAGAGGCGACGACCGTGTAACAGCTGGTACTCCACTACTGCCCTCTGCTGCTCACAAAGCCGGGCCAACATGTGGAAGGTGGAGTTCCAGCGCGTGCTCACGTCACACAGCAGCCGGTGAGCTGGCAATTGTAAGCGCTGCTGCAGCTTCAACAGGCCGGCCGAAGCTGTAGATGACTTACGGAAATGTGCACACACGCGGCGCACCTTGGTCAAGAGATCATGCACATTGGGGTAGGTTTTTAGAAATCGCTGAACCACTAAATTAAATACATGCGCTAGGCATGGTACGTGTGTGAGCTTGCCGAGCTCCAAAGCCGCCACCAAGTTACGCCCATTATCACACACAACCATGCCTGGTTGCAGGTTGAGTGGCGAGAGCCACTGCTCGGTCTGGTGACTAATCCCTTGCAACAGCTCTGAGGCCATGTGCTGTTTGTCCCCAAGGCAGATCAGCTTCAGCACGGCCTGTTGACGCTTCCCCACTGCAGTGCTACACTGCTTCCAGCTACTGGCTGATGGGGGAGTGGCGCTGCGTGTAGAGAATTCGGAGGTGGAAACGGAGGAGGAGGAGCCAATAACGTAGGTGCTGGCGGAAACCCTGATGGAGGTAGGGCCCGCAATCCTCGGCGTGGGTAGCACCCGTGCCATCCCAGGGTCCGAGTCGCTCCCAGCCTCCACGACATTCACCCAGTGTGCCGTCAGGGAAATGTAGCGTCCCTGGCCACAAGCACTTGTCCATGTGTCAGTCGTTAAGTCGACCTTCCCAGTAACTGCGTTGGTCAGGGCACGGGTGATGTTACGGGACACATGGTGGTGTAATGCGGGGATGGCACACCGGGAAAAGTAGTGGCGGCTGGGGACCACGTACCGAGGGACAGCTGCTGCCATCAGGCTGCGGAAGGACTCAGTGTCCACAAGCCTAAATGGCAGCATTTCGATGGCCAGTAATTTTGAAAGGTGTGAGGTTAGTGCTATGGCCTGTGGGTGGGTGGCTGGGTACTTTCTCTTGCGCTCAAATGCCTGGGGTAACGACATTTGGACGCTGTGCTGGGACAGGGAAGTGGATGTGGTCGCTGATGGTGCTTCAGATGGTACAGGTGCAGGGCGGGAGTTATGCGGGCCTGCGCCTTCGACAGGCGATTGGCCGGCACCGAAAACAGGGGAAGAGGAGGCAGTGGTGTGGCCTGCAGACACAGATGGGCGATCCAGGCGTTCCTCCCACTTACTACGGTGCTTGGATGCCATGTGTCGGATCATGCTGGTGGTGGTGAGGTTTCTAGTGTTCATGCCTCGGCTCATTCTGGTGTGGCACAGGTTGCAAACTACAATTCTTTTGTCGTCCGCACTTTCCTTAAAAAAACGCCATACCGCGGAACACCTACCCTTTGGCAAGGGAGATTTACGCAAGGGGGTGCTCCGTGGAACATTTGCGGGCCGGTTTGGTGCGGTCCGCCTTCTTTCTGTAGCCACACCACTGCCTCTTCCAGCCTGTTGCGGTGCTGCAGATGGCTCACCCTCAGGACTGCTGTCATCGCTCGGCTCTACACCTTCCCAGGTGGGGTCAGTCACCTCATCGTCCACCAAGTCCTCCTCCACTTCCTCACTCTGATCATCCTCCTCAAGTCTTGATCCCACCACATACTCAGTCATTGACAACTGTATAACATTCTCCTCAACAAGGTCTTGAGACGGAAATAGTGGTTGATTTAATGGCAACTGTGTCTCATCATCATCATCATCATCCACTACTTCCTTTGACCTTAAATGCCGTTCACATCTGTCATCTTCTTGTGATTGGGTAGCCTCTAGAGGTTGTGAATCAGGGCACAAGATGTCATGTTCCTCTGCAAGCGTGCTTGGAGAGAGGGTCAAATGAAGGATTGGTGATGAGACGAGCTCCTCACTATATCCCAGTGTGGGATCACTTCTTTGACCAGACCGTGTATGGTGGGAGGAAGGATGATCAGAGTGAGGATTATTTTGACCAGACTCTTGGCTACTGAGAGTGGACTTGGTGGAAGACAGGGTGGTGCTTAACCGACTGGAAGCAGTATCAGCTGTCATCCAACCGACCACCTGTTCGCAGTGGTCGGACCTCGAGAGTGATGTCCTGCGACGCCCTGTAAAATTAGACATGAAGCTAGGTATGGTGGATGTCTTTCTTTCTTGTGCTCTGGCACCAGGCACAGTTTCTCCGCGTCCTGACCCGCGCCCTGAACTATCAGGATCACGTCCACTTCCCCGTCCCTTTTTACCCGTCTTCTTCATCTTACACGGAATATGTGACTTTAATATTTGAGTTTGAAAACTTAACAGTATTTCTTACTATTCTGCAACTGTGCAGAGTACACAGAATAGGCTGCTAAACTGCGGTGACACACACTGAATGGAATATGTGACTTTAATATTTGAGTTTGAAAACTTAACAGTATTTCTTACTATTCTGCAACTCTGCAGAGTACACAGAATAGGCTGCTAAACGCCGGTGACACACACTGAATGGAATATGTGACTTTAATATTTGAGTTTGAAAACTTAACAGTATTTCTTACTATTCTGCAACTCTGCAGAGTACACAGAATAGGCTGCTAAACGCCGGTGACACACACTGAATGGAATATGTGACTTTAATATTTGAGTTTGAAAACTTAACAGTATTTCTTCCTATTCTGCAACTGTGCAGAGTACACAGAATAGGCTGCTAAACGGCGGTGACACACAGTGAATGGAATATGTGACTTTAATATTTGAGTTTGAAAACTTAACAGTATTTCTTACTATTCTGCAACTCTGCAGAGTACACAGAATAGGCTGCTAAACGGCGGTGATACACACTGAATGGAATATGTGACTTTAATATTTGAGTTTGAAAACTTAACAGTATTTCTTACTATTCTGCAACTCTGCAGAGTACACAGAATAGGCTGCTAAACGGCGGTGACACACACTGAATGGAATATGTGACTTTAATATTTGAGTTTGAAAACTTAACAGTATTTCTTACTATTCTGCAACTCTGCAGAGTACACAGAATAGGCTGCTAAACGGCGGTGACACACACTGAATGGAATATGTGACTTTAATATTTGAGTTTGAAAACTTAACAGTATTTCTTACTATTCTGCAACTCTGCAGAGTACACAGAATAGGCTGCTAAACGGCGGTGAAACACACTGAATGGAATATGTGACTTTAATATTTGAGTTTGAAAACTTAACAGTATTTCTTCCTATTCTGCAACTGTGCAGAGTACACAGAATAGGCTGCTAAACTGCGGTGACACACACTGAATGGAATATGTGACTTTAATATTTGAGTTTGAAAACTTAACAGTATTTCTTCCTATTCTGCAACTGTGCAGAGTACACAGAATAGGCTGCTAAACTGCGGTGACGAACACAGAATGGAATATGTGACTTTAATATTTGAGTTTGAAAACTTAACAGTATTTCTTCCTATTCTGCAACTGTGCAGAGTACACAGAATAGGCTGCTAAACGGCGGTGACACACACTGAATGGAATATGTGACTTTAATATTTGAGTTTGAAAACTTAACAGTATTTCTTACTATTCTGCAACTGTGCAGAGTACACAGAATAGGCTGCTAAACGGCGGTGACACACACTGAATGGAATATGTGACTTTAATATTTGAGTTTGAAAACTTAACAGTATTTCTTACTATTCTGCAACTCTGCAGAGTACACAGAATAGGCTGCTAAACGGCGGTGACACACACTGAATGGAATATGTGACTTTAATATTTGAGTTTGAAAACTTAACAGTATTTCTTACTATTCTGCAACTGTGCAGAGTACACAGAATAGGCTGCTAAACGGCGGTGAAACACACTGAATGGAATATGTGACTTAAATATTTGAGTTTGAAAACTTAACAGTATTTCTTACTATTCTGCAACTCTGCAGAGTACACAGAATAGGCTGCTAAACGGCGGTGACACACACTGAATGGAATATGTGACTTTAATATTTGAGTTTGAAAACTTAACAGTATTTCTTACTATTCTGCAACTCTGCAGAGTACACAGAATAGGCTGCTAAACGGCGGTGACACACACTGAATGGAATATGTGACTTTAATATTTGAGTTTGAAAACTTAACAGTATTTCTTACTATTCTGCAACTCTGCACACTACACAGAATGTGCTGCTAAACTGCGGCGAAGCACACTGAATGGAATATGTGACTTTGATATTTTAGTTTGAAGACTTAACAGTATTTCTTCCTATTCTGCAACTCTGCACAGTACACAGAATGTGCTGCTAAACTGCGGCGAAGCACACTGAATGGAATATGTGACTTTGATATTTTAGTTTGAAGACTTAACAGTATTTCTTCCTATTCTGCAACTCTGCACAGTACACAGAATGTGCTGCTAAACTGCGGCGAAGCACACTGAATGGAATATGTGACTTTGATATTTTAGTTTGAAGACTTAACAGTATTTCTTCCTATTCTGCAACTCTGCACAGTACACAGAATGTGCTGCTAAACTGCGGCGACGCACACTGAATGAAATATGTGACTTTGATATTTTAGTTTGAAGACTTAACAGAATGTGCTCTAATCTGCAACTTTGCACACTAAACAGAATGTGCTCTAATCTGCAACTTTGCACACTAAACAGAATGTGCTCTAATCTGCAACTTTGCACACTAAACAGAATGTGCTCTAATCTACAACTGTGCACACTAAACAGAATGTGCTCTAATCTGCAACTTTGCACACTAAACAGAATATTTTTTTATTTTTTTTTTTTGTTTTTTTCCCCCCACACAAAATAACCTGCTGCCCCCACACACAGTAGTCCTAAAAAGGACTTTTGGTTCTTTTTTTTCACAATTTTGTTTTTTTTCCTCCCTACACTGCCTTTCCCTTCCTATCCTCAGCTCTCCCTGGCTAAGACTGAGCCGAACTCGATGGTCAGGTGCTATACAGCACCTGACCACGGGTTCTGGCCAGCCAATCAGTGTAATGCCAGCAGCCAACATGGCTGCTGGCATTACACCGATGTCAGAGCCTCCCTGCACGTTTATTGGCTGCGCAGCAGCCGCAAAACGTGCGGGGAGGAGACCCGAACATGGCGGGCGAGCACATGCGGTACTCGTACGAGTACCGCCATGTGCCGAGCAGAGCGATGCTCGAGCCGATCCGAGCATCGGCCGAGCATGCTCGCTCAACACTAATAATCATGAAAAATGTTCATGAGATCAAAGTGCATGAAAATAGTTATGCTTTTTTTTATATAAATGATCTTTTCATTGAACAATTTTGTGGCAATTGGTCAAGTAAAAACTTCAAAGATAAGACTTCATATGCTATCAATTTTGGTGTGCCTGTGGCAAGCCGTGATAAATTAACCTCATGAAGATCACATAACTGCCATTGGATTTTCAGCCCTATCATCATTTGCCTTCTTACAGTGGATTTTAACTATGCAGGTCTATATCATTCAATGTACCATAAATTCACTATGTTGGCTACAATTAATAAACTAGTAAAAGTACTTCATCCTTGGAATAAGATTCACGATCGTTTATTTTATTGTTTCAAGAGCAAACTAATTGTAGTTGGTGATGTAGATCTCTTTTTAATAATTTTTAGCAAAGCATAAATAGCTTAAATCAAGAACAGAATACTTGAAACTGTGTACATCATGGAAGTAGCTGGTCATATAGCTCAGATGGTTAAATCACCAACTGTGTATAACCTGTTCAATCCCAGGGGCACAGATTCTAGTTTCAGCAAGGTCAGCTCAGCCTTTCGCCCTTCAGAGGTAGATAAAATGATTTCTCAGGATGTACTTGAAAATGAGAGACATCTCAATGTATCCTTACTAGTAAAAAACAAAAAATACTCCAGTAGTAACAAAGTAATGTAAAAGTGACACATTTAGTGGCTGAGAACAACTATTTTGAAAGTTATCATCTTATCATCTATTTCAAAGTTTTTAATTTCAGTTGAATGGTCTTTTATGTCATGCTGAACAAGGCCGGATTTCCCAATAGGCAGAATCAGCAACTGCCTTGCGTTCCAAATTTTGAGGGGTGCCTCAGCTGCGCTAACCACACCCACATTCAGAATTATGTATGGGCAAAGCAATCTTAATGTCCTTACACCAGTTTTATAACCCTTAAGAGCCTATTATGAACTCCTTGGATGGCAGAGTAATCTCCAATGCATTATGGAGCAAGGTCTTGGAAAGTTCACTAGCAGCCAAGGGGTTAAAGCCTTTTTTGACCATGCTTGTTATAGGCCAAGGGTATTTTCTGTGCTAGGAAACAGTGGATGAGACTGAGGTAAGCGTCATATGAACAGTGAAGGTGTGATCGTGGGCACCTAGGGTGCCTTGCCTGGGGGAACCTGGAATGTAAATCCAGCCCTGATGCTGTACTATTGTACAGAGCTGCATACTTTCTTGGTGCAAAATAAATAAATGATGATCTGAGATTTGAATCAGTTCATTAGCTATAGAAAAAAATTAAGGTTCTAGATGAATCAGTTATTAATTAATCTATACACATGCACATATGCACAAACAAACATGCACGCACACGTTTGAACATAAACACACACAAACAAATAGAACCTAAATAGAATGACAGTTTAGATATGTGAATCTGCTATTTTCTTTCACATGATCACTTTTCCTGCAATCTGCTTGTTTAAAAGAGAAAAAAAATACTATTCAAAACACTTGATTACATAACCTAATTATAATAATACTAGTTGAAGAGCCCTTTACACGGGCCACAGTGCCACTGCCAGCCGGTCATGGTGCAGTCATGCTCAGTAGAGAGTGCCCACGCGCTGCTGATACAGAGCTGGATGCTTCTTCGGAGTGCCCCGCTCTGTATCAGCCTTGTCACGGGCAGTCTCTACTGACCATAACTGCAGCACGCGCAGCAGTCTCTATTTTGCATGACTGCGTCGTTACAAACTTTCTAGCAAATTATTTTATAGGATTGTTTTCAGATATGCTAAGATAGCTCATTTGATCAATGCACCAGTTAAAGAATGTGTTAAAACCTCAGGGAGATTCTTGTCCCAGCAGGGTCAACTCAGACTCTCATAAGTCCGAGGTAGATAAAATGAGTACCATTAACTTGGGTAATAATAATATCTATATCCTAGAACACACTTGAGAACAAGAGTCAATCTCAATGTATCCTTCCTGGTAAAGTGGTTTGATATTATTATTATTATAATAGGGACAATAATAGGGGAACCATGCCTATAGGAATAAAAAGCTCTAAATTATCACAGCAGAAGTACTTGCTACAGTATCAGTTGGTATCCTTTATATAGCAGTATGATATAGAGATATAGATAGTTATATGTCCACCATAATAGACAAGATAGATAATAGCCTTATATAGGGAATGGAAAGTAACCAGATGTAAACTAAACAGCATTTCTATGCAAAATAACATACAGAAATATATCTGTGTAATGGCACATCTTTTAACCCCTTCTGGACCAGAGGGGTGTGTAACACATTTAAACAAGAAAGACAAGAACTCAAGGAAAAAAATATCTAAAGGTAGTGTTTATTATAAATAAAATCCTTCCACAATCAAGCACACAATGCATATCCAAGCTAAAAATATATACTGTTGGTACTCCAGCGCTCACTCAGAATACATTTCCTTTTACCGTTACCTTATGCTGAGACTACCATAAAATACATTAAATTGCACTGGAAAAAGTTATGTCTACTCATATACAATATTATAAGGAAATGATAGCAAATATTAGTAACAAAGAGTCCCAAAAGAAATATAATAAGAGTCCACCTGTTAAATGTTCTAACTTGGATATTGGGACATACATCCAGTTCTTCTAGGAGATGGACAGCCTCTAGCAAAGTACATGCAAAAGAAGAAACAGAAAAGAGAGAAGTGTAGTCTTCTCTAAGTGTAAACCCCTTTTGGACTTGATTCAGAAAAGAAATCCCTCTTCCCAGGGTACTCACATTTCATAGAGGCTTAACCTGCCTCTCAGGTGTCTCATTTTAACTGAGTCTGACCCTCAGTCCTGGTCTTTCACAATGAAATCGCCAATTCTCCACTGAATAGAAGGAATCCTCCTGAAATCATAGGGGGCTAAATGTCTTCTTTGAAAATTAGCTTCTAAACTTGAAACTGTGTTGGTAAAGGATGATCACTGTTGCGGGATACACAATAGAGATATAGAGATAGTTGCGTACTGAATCAATAATAAGCCGTGCTGCACCTGTATGTGTGTATATTATCTATCTATATATATATATATATAGATAATATACACACATACATATATACATATATAAAATAAATATATGCATATCGATGTAAGTATATGTATTAAAACACTTGTGGGGGTCAGTGTTTGTAACTCATGACTCCAGAATGTTTCTTGCCTAAGTAACCTTAACAGTCAGTTACCCCCTCTTCTATCGGGACAGATTTTGTTTTGATACAATATGGGTTAGAACACAACTTTTATATTTCTTAAGAGTTCTTTAACTCCTTAATGGCCAGTGGTCCAGGGAAGTTACCTTCCCTTAACCCCTTAGTGACCGGCTGCGCTCACACGAGGCCGGAACTTAACGCCCGCCAAACTTTTTTGTCCATTGCTTATAATGATTTCTGGGACGTACATGTACGTCCTCTGTCACTAAGTGACAGTTTCTGCAGGACGTACATGTGTGTCCATTGTCAGGATGGGGTTAAGGACTGCTTTGATCATTGTCAGCGTGCCAGCACATGTGACTAATTACAGGGGTCTGAAAGAGACCTCTCCAGTCTTGGAGCGGTCAATTTCAGACCCCATTTGTGCTCATAGTGCTTCCGCAGGAGAGCTGTAGGTACAAAGTACATCACCGGTCCTTCAGGGAAAAAAACAGTGACTGTCCTGGCACGTCACAGGCCATTAAGGTGTTAAATCTTGTTTTTAATGTTCGCTTTGTGTGACCTTCCAACCCATATAGGAAATTGGGTAAATATAACACAAAACTAAAATTATAGTTCACGTGTTGTTCAATTAGATATTCCTTCCCTTTAGCTTTAAATTTGAAATTGTTTTTCTAACACAAACAGTACATTTGACACCCTTTTCTTTCACATTATATATGCCCTTAGCCTGTGGTCCCTTTCCTCCTATATCACTGGTGTTAGAATGTTTTTAATGTTTCTACTCTAAAGGAGACATTAGGTCCCAAAATAGGGTTCCCCTTTCGGATATGCCAATGTTTCCTCAGGGCTGTTTTAATGTTGTGTGCCCCTGAACTGTATCTAGTGGTAGAAAATTGGATATCCTTTTGAAATTTTGCTGACTATTGGCAACCAGCCAAACAGTGTATTAAACATGTTGCCAGGTTGAAATAGGTGAAATAAGAATATCGCTAGCGTTAGTGTAGACACATCAGAATGTTGACACATTCTATTTATGATTTCGAAGGTACACCTCAAAACAGAAGGTTTAAGTCTCAAGTAGCCTCTGCTGCCTGCTGCTGTGCACAGTCTCTGCTCCACCTCTCCTCTGGCCTCCAGAGTATGGACCTCTTTGTCCTAATGCTTTCTTGCTGAGTCCTAGAATGCCCTTAACACCATCAGTTGCATACAGTAGAAGGTCCTCCTCCCTCTGTCACTAGCCTCATATTTTTCCTAAGGTAAATTTTTCACTCAGGTAGAGCCATTTAACCCAAATATGACTTAAACAACATGTCTATTGCATATATGCATTTGCCAGGTTGAATTGTCCATTTACTAAAGTGTTATGCAAGTCCAGCTACTGCTTGCTTTAGCTCCTGCCACAGGCTCATGGTGTATGTCCGTGAAGACATTCCTGCACAAGTTGCCAATCAAGCAGATGAAATGCACTGTCTCTGAACATCTTCACGGCCAGTTATCACATTCTGTTGTTTTATTAATGTATATTCATTTTTTTACCATTTACTCCATTTATTGTCATTTACCACAAATAAATGTCTGTTTTGTCTATTTCTTTATATAGTTTTGATTGCTCTCTTTATTATAACACATAACATAGACCTTGTCTATATCCACTGCATATTCCCTATATATATATATATATATATATATATATATATATATATATATATATATATTCTTTTTTGTGTACAATGTATTGCTTCATACACACTTCACTGATCCTTAAGGGGTTAAACAAACTAAGCACTATGGGTATAACTTCTTTTACCACTTGGGTGCTAGCAAGGCCTCTAAGGCATGGCAAAACAAAGCTTTTGACACCTCTCTAGCGTTTAATTATTTGACATTTCTTTTTGTAACCCAATAATACATAAACGTAGCTCCACATTGTAAAGACTACCATGGTACCATCTTTGTCAGTTTGTTTTAAATTGTTATATTATTCTGACAACAATTTTCCAAGTTTTAAATATATTTTTTTCTGCATAAATATATTGGCATATTGTAACAGAAATGTACTCATATGATCTTGGATCTACAGTAAGCACAGAAGGTTTTCGCCAGAATATATATCCATGTCATTTTTATAGCAACATAACTAGGTCATAAAATCAAGAAAAAGATAAACAGAAGAAAGGCAATATCTCTTCTAACACAAAAAGAAGAACATGCTCTGAGTGTACAAATCTCTGCATAAAGATTATGTCTAGGTACTACATTTACATACATTTGCATTAAACAGGTGTATGGAACCATTGTTAAAAAATATTCACTGCAGTAAAGGGTGGAAATGGTGGAATATATTCTGTAATTTTATGTCACTTTTAAATATTCAATTAAATTGTCTCATGCTGGTTGGAAGCAGATAGTTACATTGTTTTAGCAGAAAAAAAATCCAGTCACATGGGAGTTTCTGGCTAGTGAACTGCAGATGTCATTAACCCACTGAGTACTAGAAAGAATATACAATCTATTACAAGGCAATACATTGGACACCCCTTTAATATTCAAAATAGCAACCCCGTGAGGACCAAAGGGCATGCAATGCTTTGTTTACACCTAAAAAGGGCAACTAACATGAAAAAGATATGTTAAATCATAGTCTTGTACTAATTAAAGGGATAGTAATGTTTTATAATAAAAGCAGCTCTAATTAATCATCTCAGTATTTGGACTTTGGAGAGTGTTATTTCAATTCTGTCAGACTTGTAGTTCAAGAGTAATTCAGTGACAAAGTATCCCCCTCCCGCCCCTTTTACTGATATAACACTGTTCAGCCAGATCAGAAGGAAGGTACCCAGGTAGACTGCAGAGAGGGACAATCTTCAATTAAGATAAGGGAAAAACCTGAAAAACTTGTCAAGGGGGGCAGGGCTTTCATTGTTCTCATAGGAAGAAGATTGTCCCCTGCTGTTATCTGTCTAGTCTTACAACCAGATTCCACATCTGAGAAGAGTTGGCTTACACTAGGTAAAAGGGGCGGGAGGGGAAACTTTGCTTGTGAATATCTATTAAATCATAAAGGTTTGAGATATAAGACTTATATCGTTCTTCATGTTTTTTTAATGCCTACAAAATAAAATAAAGATAAAACAAAGTGTTACTATCCCTTTAAGTATTGGAATTCTCACTTCTTGGATTAACAGCATTATATTGTATAGCTGTCAGTATGTGCTGCCCTCCCCACCCCGCACCAATGATTTCTCCCTCCTAGATAGGGCTGGACTTCTCTGGTGCCCTAAGCAACAAACCCTTCAATCCCCTAGCCCTATCCATCACTGCACATACACTTCTCCCACGTTCCCACTCCTAGCACAATCTATGATTTCAAAGCAAAAAATACACATAACCAAAAGCTTATGTATCCTTTGGCATCTGTATCAAGGTTTTTAGTGCAGTAGAAAAGACCTCTTAAGTTTCACTTATAAGCTTATTAGTAAACACTGTGATGTACGAAATAAGATAGAATTGCCTTACACATTCCTGTTTTGCTTTGTGTAAAGATGAAGACTTCTATTCAGTTGAGGCCTGTAAAATGTAACGTACTAACGTCCAGTAACGTCCCATTAGTAAAAAGTGCTAACGAGTTATTCAATTGCCCTACCAGCTGAAAGCACAATGAACATTATGCCACAGTAAAGGACTTGTGGGCAAACATCCAATTTGTGCATTAAGTTCCCAAATAACAGCTAAATAGTGGCAGTAATGTGAACAACAAAAGAAAAAAGCTAATGATCGATGCCTGACATACTGTCAATCACCGATCATTAGCTCATCTGTGTTACACTTACCTGTCATCCACTGTCAGTTTTCTTCTATCTTCCTTCTTTTTTTCTCTGATCTTCTTCAACTCTCTTCTTTCTTCTCTCGTCCTCCTTCTCCATTTCTTACTTCCTCTGGTCCATCTTCTTTCTTCTAACTTCTCTTAATTTACCTGTAAAAACAAGAGATATTTAAATAAATATGCCATGAAAAGAACCTGCAATCTATGCATAGTTTAACCCTTAACCCATTACTGAGCAATGCTTTGCATACCTCTCTGGGGCTCAAAGGGTTAAACTATGCATAGATGTGCTAGTGAATATTGAAGAACATGCCCTAAGTCCAAAAACTTATGTTCCCAATATTTTAGGATTATTCTCCACCGCAGTTGGCGGCTGTAGCGGCGGTGGAGAAAGTTAGAACCAGCAGATCCCCCCCCACTTGTAGCTGATGTGCCGATGCCTGGTCCAGTCTGAGGGAATTTTAAACAGAGACTGCCTTTATATATGGGCAGTGTCTGTTCAGAATTCCTTACAGCTATTGGCTTGGGATATGTGCTTACACTCCTACCAGCCAATCAGCTTCAAACAGGTTCCTCCAATCCCCCCACTCAAAGATGACTGGCTGATAGGTGTCTAAGCACACACCAGCCAATAGCTGTGAGGCATGCTGATAAGAAACTGCCAAAATTCCTTCACACTTGATTGGGCATCAGCCCGGTCAGGTAAAAGGGGGTGGGGTCTGGTGGTTCTCGCTTTCTCCGCCGCTGCCATCACTGCCAACAGCGTGAGGTCTGATTTTATTTAAAGACCTATGCTATTTATTTTTTTAACAAGATATAAGCTTTATGGGGCAGCATATATTGGGAATCAACTGTGTGAGGGTACCTTTTGTCAGAAATGACTGGGGGGGCATCATGTCAGAGTTTATAGGGAGAACACAGCATATCAGAGATTACTATGGGGGGCATCATGTCAGATTTCTATATTGTGGAGCAGCATGGGGAACATCACCATTGTGTGTTAGCCTCACATACACTGTTTGACCCCCTCAGCATTGTTCCCTTTCCCAAACAGTGCTCATGGGAATTTGTGGCTACCAGTAGGCAAGGGAATAAAGCTGAGGGGGTCAGACAGTGTACATAGGGATCTGTGGCTACCAATGGACAAGGGAACAAAGACTGGAGGGCAGTTGTAGCCACAAATCCACAGGGACACTGCCTGATCCCCAGCCTTGTTCCCTTGGGAATGCACACCATGTATAAAATATGATACAGAGTTGAGACATGTTTATGTGCTGCTTTTTTTAACCCTTTAAGTGCCACAGGAGAGACCAATGCACATCCCCATGGCAGTCAAAGGGTTAAGAGACTGATGCTGTTCGTGGTGTTGAAAGGATCCTTTCCACTTCCCTACTGACCAAGTGGGGCAGCAGAGAGAACGCTCTCAGACTTAAGGATTGTTGTACTGCTGGTAGTGTGTGAGGGAGAGCATCTCTTCCACATCTACAGCAGTTCACAATTCTCCCTGCTTCTGATTGAGGGATGTTGCTTAGGAAAGTATTAGGAAATCCCAACTTCACCAGCCTCAGGTAGGTGAAGTTGAGACTGTGAACTTTGACAACAGAATCTGCTATAGGAGTTTAGTGCATGTGGTGAAGTGCCACATTAACATGTACACACACACCCTTGAATATGATAATGGCTCATTATCCTGCATTCCCATATGTAAATAAGTAATTATACTTCATTTCCATATGGAAATAGACCATTGTCGATGTGATGAGTGAAAATTCATAAACCTGGTGAAGTCATGTCAGATGGATGTTGATGTGGGCAGATTTTTGTCGGACTGATGGGGAAGACACTTTACCGCATACTGTCAAAGTGCCTTCGACACGGCTACGACAGGAAATTGACATTTTTTCGCCCTCTTTGACCTTTAGTGAATCCCACCCGTCATGTGTGTATGGATGAATACTTGCCAACACTAGTGATTATGCCAAACTGGCTCACCACCAAACTTTTTCTCACTGGGCTGATTAATTCTATTTCACACTACTCAGGGTAGCTGTAGGGCTTGCCCAAATAAAGACTTAGGTCTCTCATCGTTCCAATTTATGACCTGATACCTTACCTAAGATCTGCTAGAGAACAGTATGATAATATAATTTAAATATATCTGTTCCTCTAACTTACCATTATCATTGGGTTTTCTTTGGTAGAGCAACATAAACTTGTCAGTTGAGATTACTTAATGACTATTGCTTTCATTTAAACATGCATGACCAGACTGATTTGTAGAATAACAATTATTTCTTCATTTGATTGTTTTGCCATTGAAATGGAGTTTAAAAAAAGTAATATTGGCACATAATTGTTTTAAGTTTAGCCTTATATTTTAAGTCCTTATCAAGATATACACATGTATGGTATCAATAGACTCTAACTAACTATGTTATCATTTAATATGTATTCCCAGGTTCATCTAAGCTTGCATGAAAAAAAGTTTCAAATCTTAAAGCTAATGCTCTTTGACATTTTTGTAATTCTATTTTATTAAGAATCAACAAAAGCTTATAAAATAGACACAAAATAGAGCACATTAAATTATACACAAATACATTTTGAGCATCAGTATGTAGAGCTGACTAGACATAACAGTACTATCAGTCATAATGTATAACAATGGTTCAGTAGCATATTCAAAATTGCTGATTGGAGTACTTTGATAATATCACCTAACTTATAGCGTAACTGACAACAGACAAATGGAAGACATTGGGGAACAAGGTAGGTCAATAATTAGGTGTCCATATGTTTTTAGTTGATGAGTCATACCAGACATAATTGTAGGAATACGCATAAGCCTTCTGTTTCAGTTCTCTGTGCTATTTATGTTTATGCCAAATAATTATTTTTACCTATAGAGCTATGCCTCCAAGGTCTCTCCAAAATGAACTAGATTAAAATAGACAATTATCATGTATCATATTTCATAGAAGACAGTGCAGGAAATTGGATAATTAATTTAGATTGTAAAATTTAAGTTATTAGATTTTAAAGCAACATAACAAAACAAATTAACATTTTTTGTAAGTTTACTGCATAATATGAAGATTATACATATAATACACCACAGAAAGAAATTTAGAAAAACAAACTTTGCATGCCTTCCAAAAATATATATATCTTTTTGGTTTCTAAACAACTGTTCCTAGGAAACCAAGTTAAACAAATTGAAAGCAAATTTATGAAAACAACTTTGTCTAGCCTGGCAGGTGGCAACTATTATTTGCAATGATGGAGAAGGCTGGAGATATAGAGCTGTCTATTTTTTTACCCCTTCATTTCTACTACAGTGTTTGGACTAAGTCTCTTAAGTTTCTGTGGGCCTCATGTGCAAAAGGGAAATGAGACAATAAACAAATTGCTGTACAGGGACAAATAAAGATTTCCAAAAAGGAAAATAGAAAAGAGAGGAGAGGAGGTCTGACAGAAAAAAGGAAGGGTATGGGGGAAGATTTAAATGGCTTTAAATTATGCAAAGAACAAACTGCTACTTGAGGAGGATAGGTGTTGTAGTCATCAACAGCTGGAAAACCAAAGGCAGCCTATCCCTCTGCTAGAGGAAGTAAAGATGGCAAACATCATTGCCTCAAACTCTGTGCATCACAGATCATTAATTATTTAAGCCATCTGAGTGCCAAATGGGTTTGTAATGCATTGCTTTGCAGTGTGTTGCATACCTCTCTGCCATTCAAAGGGTTACAAGCATAGCCATATGCATAATCTTATATAACTTCTCTATAATCCTATATAATAATTTGCTAAAACGTGTGTAACGACGCAATCGTGCAATAGAGACTGCTGCGCGTGCTGCAGTCATGCGCAGTAGAGACCCGTGACGGGGCTGATGCAGAGCGGGGCGCTCCCTGGTTAAAAGTGAGGTCTGGTCAGCCTAACTAAGGCCTACCTTGCAGTATACTTGGTATTGTCTGTTGTTGTGTTCACTTCATATTATTATATTAATAGTAGTCTGTCACCTGTTTGTGGGGAAACTATTTCACAGAGTCTAACCAAGCAGCTTATATTGGGCACTTAGTCTGTCAGATCATAGCGATATTAATATGTAAACAATTTACGAGAGTGCCAATGGCTGCGTTCATATATATATATATATATATATATATATATATATATATATATATATGTATAATACATAGATATGCATGTGGACCCTAGAAGATAATGCTGAGTATGCAGTTCTCAAATGTATTTTGAATTTGACATGCCTAATCTAAAAGGTTTAATTAAAAAATTAACAACATGCATGTTGTAATGCAAATTAGATAAAATAGTTTCCGTAGGACTGGATTCAATGGAAAACATAAAGAAACTAAAGACCTTGCTATGAGCACTGTAATGAGACTTGGGGACTACAGTCTAGATCCATGAAGAGAGGCCCTAGGTCATTACAGTTTTTAAAGAAAAATAAATGAATAACAAAAGAACAGCAGCTGTGTGCTCTAGAAGGAAATTCATTATACACTTCCAATTAAGCCTTTGAGAAACTGATGAAATTATCCTTCTTGTTTACATTATGTATTCTCTCTGTGTGAACTTTCATACTTTCTTAAAAATGTTTATGCCATGCAAAGTATCAATCTGCATAGAGTATGAGGCTGATGTACTAAAAATAACTGGAATAATTATAGGACAAACCAATTGCACCAAAGGAACAAATAAAAATCCTCACTGATTTAAATTATACTTTTAATTCTTTGGGGGGGGATTCACTAATCAGTGATAAAGAGGTGATAAAGTGAAGATGACTTCTCAAGTTTATCACTTTTCCAATTCCAATGTTATTCTGTGGAGCCTATGCACTAGGATTTTTTCAGCTTTGGAGATCTTAGTTAATAAGCTCCATAGAATAACATAGGAACTGGAGAAGTGATAAACTGGAGAAGTCATCTCCAATTTATCACCTCTTTATCACCTGTGTATCACCACTTAGTGAATCTCTTCCCTTGAATTCTGGAGAGCTCTCCAACACATTGTGAAGCAGGTAAACCATTAAGGAGGTTAAGGCCTTGATTCAAATCCTCCTTTCAACAAAAAAACACCCGTCTGCATTTTTTCATGCTCTATAAGCAATTGAATTACCAGTGCAATGAAAAAATACCAGCAGAAAAAAATGCAGGCAAAAGTTAGCTCCCATTGGGTCTCATTATAACATGTCTGCTTGCCTCATTCAATTCCATGCATTATGCAGAAACATGCGTTAAGGGACCCCAGTTTATTGACAAAAATCTAGACCTACTATTTTTTGCCGCAGAGTCCCCTAACACATGTTTTAACCTTCCGATGCAGGAATTGAAGGAGAAAAAAAAACAAAAACAAAACCTAAGTTACCAACCCAAAGTATGAAAAAAATTTGTCAAATGTTAGTAGAATTAACCCTATGGCCCTATGGCACTCACCTGTAATCCTGATGTCCAGCAGGGTCTTCAGCACCCAGGTCAGCTATTGTCCATCTTCTTCTGTCATCTTCTATCTTCTTTCTTCTCTGGTCTCTTCATCTTCTGTCTGCCATGCCCCTCCTGGTCATTGACTAGTGCTGCTTTATCTAGCCTGGCTTCCTAAAGATCGTTGCTCAATTATTTTGAGCCTGTGCTCTGATTCCGGTCTGACCTGAGTTCTAGGTGCCTGAGTTCTAACAACCGAAGTTCCAGCTACCTGAGTTCCAGCTGCCTAGTTCCAGCCTGAGTTCCAGCATCCTGAGTTCCAGCTTGTTCCCCTCCCTGATTCCCTGTCAGGTAGCTGTCCCATTTTCTCTTTCCCCTTTTTGTGTTGCCTGCAGTTCTCTGTTGTTGCCCTGCGGCCTCGCCTCTTGCTTTGGTGGCCTAGCCACTTGCCTTGTCCTCCCAACGGTATACCGCTTACCTCCAGCGGCCATCCGCTTGAGTTGCCTTCCGGCTTCTCCTTCCTTTCTTCCTCCCTGCGGCCTTGCTGCTTGTTATCTGTGGCCTTGCCACTTGTTTCCCTTCCAGCAGCTTCACAGCAACTTTTGTCGACATCACTGCCTTGCAGTGCCCCTATTTCTCTTGTGGCCGGGGCTGCTTGTTTCATCCCTGCGGACTCGCCTCTTCCTTATTGGCTGCTCTCTCTCTAGACTCTGTTTGTGGCCTTTCCACTTGTATGAGCAGTCCTACCTCCTTCAGTTTCTCTACAGCTTACTCTGGTTTTTCCACGCAGTCTTCCACCATTCCATTGCGCCTCTGCTGCCCTCAATTTGTTTTGTCCTTTTCTCTCAGGCTCTGTGTTTTGTTTGCATTTTTTCTTTTATTTTTTGAGGTACTTACCTTGCCTCTCTGTCCCATTCTCTGAGGATGTGTCATTCCCCTTGTTGTCTCGTGGCACCGCTTCTGGGGATTAACTTAGTGTCACTGAGTGACTAAAGAAATAGACACTTGACGAGTACCAATAAAATTAAATAAAATTTATAAACACAATAGTAGCAGCAATGATAATACTCTTTAACAAGGGAAGTGCACACACAGTGCACACACTTTCTTCACCCTTCACTAGGCAAGTGTGATATGACCCATGTCTGTACCCTAACACTAGGGTAAACCCAGGCAACAGGATCGAGGAACTCCAGAACACTGGAGCAACACAGTAGTGACTCTAACACTTCCTCAACCCTTCAGTAGGCAGGTATAGCTAGTATTCGTACGGCCCTTGGTAACCTTCACAAGACTAGATAGGAGGACAGTGCACGGCACTTTCTCGATCTTTCACCAGGCAGGTTAAGAATAGCGCAACTATACCCTACCGCTAGGGTATACCAGAGGCAAGTTAAAATGGCACCTAGAGGCAACAACCCAACCGGACTTAGACAACAGGAGGTCAGTGACACGGACTGATCGACAAGCACTGCTACAGGGATAGTGAGCGCTGTGAAAACAGTAGGCCCAGGCAACAAGAATCTCAATAACCGGGGCTGGGTAGCCAAGGCTGGTAGTAACAAGCCAGAGCGCAACAGAGGGAGAGTAGTCAGATGAAGCCAGGAGTCAGAGCCGGATCGGGTAGTCATACAAAGCCAGGAGTCAGAGCCAGATTGGGTAGTCAGGCGAAGCCAGGAGTCAGAGCCGATTCGGGTAGTCAGACGAAACCAGGAGTCAGAGCCGGATTGGGTAGTCAGACAAAGCCAGGAGTCAGAGCCGAATCGGGTAGTCAGACGGAGCAGGAGTAGTACACAGGAACAGCAATGGACCAACACAGCACTAGGCTCAGGTACACCATGAAAGGGCACTGGTAACTGAAAATGCTGAGGCTTTTAAGGCCTAGTACGTGTGCGGAGAGATGACATCAATAACCAGTGACCTATAAGAACAGCGACCTGTATAGAGCGACAGCCAGGAAGTAACAAGGTTGCTGTTACAGCAACTAAACATTGGAAGCAATCACGGGGACCATGATACTTAGACAGTGGTCCTGCCTCTCTCCTGTTTCCTTCATTGATATCTTCTCATTTGGTGGGGATATCCTCAACACTCCTATTTACCTTGGTGGTGGTCTTATCTTTTGTTTCCTCCTGGTATTTAGGGTCTCTTGGGCCTACCTCTTGTGTCTCCCTGTTGCAGTAGTGCCCCGCACACCTTGCTTGCTCCCTCTGTGGTTCAAAATCCTATCTGGTTTATCTGGATCTGGTTTTGACAGCTGCCCTTCCTGTCGCCTCCACTTTTGGCTTGTGCTTTTGTGGGGTTGTGGGTTTCCATGGAGAACCAATTCCTCCTTGGGGTTGTTGGCCTAACATTCGGTGAGTTCTTCAGGTTTCATCTTCTTTGCTTTCCTGTTGCACTCTTCTTCCACTAAGGTGTGCCTCACCTCGGCAACATCACCGTCTTTCCATATACGGACTCCGTCATCCCTGGTGGTTTTCCATTGGGTCTAGGCACATCTTTTACCTGATAATATTTTTTTGTCTTCCTTGTGGCCTTTTTTCTTTCCTCTCTCTGCATTAGGGGGTCTATTGTCTGGTTCTCTTCCGGTATACAGGTTTCTCATCCTGGTTAGGGCCCTGGCTGAACTGGGGTTGGACAGCTGGTTTCGCGACCAGCACCTTTATACAGCTTGGGACACAGCACAGGAAATCCTGTAACAAACCATGGCCCCTAGCATTGATCTTAAAGGGATAGTAATACTTCATTTTAACTTTATTTTATTTTGTAGGCATTAAAAAAACATGAAGAATGATATAAGTCTTATCTCTGAAACCTTTATGGTTTAAGAGATATTCACAAACAAAGTATCCCCCCCTGTTCAACCAGATCAGAAGGGAGATGCCCAGGTAGACTGCAGAGAGGGACAATCTTCAATTAAGATAATGGAAAAAGCTTCAAGGGGGGAAGGGCTTTCATTGTTTTCATACAAAGAAAATTGTCCCCTTCTGTTATCTGTACTGTCATACAACCAGACTCACATCTGAGAAGAGATGGCTTACACTAGGTAAAAGGGGCGGGGAGGGGAACTTTGCTTGTGAATATCTCATAAACCATAAAGGTTTGAGAGATAAGACTTGTATCATTCTTCATGTTTTTTTAATGCCTACAAAATAAAATAAAGTTAAAATGAAGTGTTACTATCCCTTTAAAGGGATAGTATTACTTAAAAAATCCCATCCCTCATATTGTAGTCCTTAATAAACTGAGTTAAATGACACCGGCGGCATCTCTCAAACCTTTATGGTTTAAGAGATAGCCGCTTTCAAAGTTTCCTCTCCCCTGCTGTCAGCGTTCTGCTACCAGCAGGAGAATCCGGTCTCTGAATCAAGAGGAGGCTCTTCAGCAGAGCCGATATCTCGTTATGGAAGGAAAAATGTTTAATTGAAACAGTCTTCTACATGTGCTTGGTAACCAAGCACACGTAAAAGACTGTTTCAATGAATCATTTTTCCTTCCATAACGAGATATCGGCTCTATTTAAGAGCCTCCGTCTGTCCCGGGACCGGATTCCCCTGCTGGCAGCAGAACGCTGACAGCAGGGGAGAGGAAACTTTGAAAGCGGCTATCTCTTAAACCATAAAGGTTTGAGAGATGCCGCTGGTGTCATTTAACTCAGTTTATTAAGGGCTACAATATAAGGGATAGTAATTTTGAAGTAATACTATCCCTTTAAGCTACTGGAGCAGACAATATATTTACTGGTATGTGAAATTATTGATTTCTCGCTACCAGGACCTGACACTGTCTTCTTCTGTTCTGTCTTCTTATCTTCTTCCTTGGAGCAAATATGTACCTGAAACAAACCAAAAAGTAAACATGAAACATGCTCAACAATATGTGCAAAGGTTAACCCTTTGAGTGCCTGAGGGGTACTCAATACATTGCATAGCAATGCGTTGCGTACCTCACTGGCACTCAAAGGGTTAAATTAATGTCTCTAGTTCTAGTCAAATAAAATCAGCATTCCCCCAAATCGAAGAAAATGTTTCCAAATCCATTTCTTATTACATATGTTTTTATTCCAAATGGAAAAATATATCCTAAATTGAGGCATTGCAAGACTACAAATAGTCTGCCGTCTCTGCCTCTGTCTGTGGCGGCAGGTAGGCAGGCTAAACCCCCCCTCCCCCATTACCTCTCAGGCCGATTCCCATGCCAGTCTGTGGGGAATTTGAACAGAGACTGGCTTTCATATGGCCAGTCTATACTCAAAATGGCTTCCACACACCCATGTGTATTTACCTCTCAGCCAATCAGGAGGGATGATGAAACGCTCTAGGAGCTGATTGGTTGGAGGTGCATAAGCACAAATCCTAGCCAATGGCTGTCTGGGAGACATCTTGAACATAGACTGGCCATATAAAAGCCAGACTCTGTTCAAATTTCCCACAGACTGGCTAGGGCATCGGCCCGAGGGGTAATAAGCAGGGGAAAGCTTTAGCCTGCCTTTCTGTCGCCACTGCCAGCAGACTATTTGGTCTTGTAATGCTCAAATATAGCATGTATTTCATCTAATCATATATTTTTCTATTTGGAACAAAAACATATGTAATGCGAAATATTTTCTTTGATTTGGGTGAATGTTGATTTTATTCTACCAAGACTAGATGCATTCATTTAACCCTCTGAGTGCCAGAGCGGTACCAAAGCATTGCTCTGCAATGTGTTGTGTACCCCTCAGGTAGTCCAAGAGTTCACCACTGCACATATTTGAAACATGTTTCATGTTTACTTTTTTATTCTTTTCAGGCACATATTTTCTCCAAAGAGGAAGAAGATAAGAAGACAGAAGATGAAAAAAAGGAGAAGAAGATAGAATATAACAGAAGAAGATGGACAGTGGATGACAGGTAAGTGTTACAGTTGTGGGTGTTAGGCTAGTGTTCGGTCTAGTATTGTTGCATTTCGCTGTTAGGGGTAGTGTAGGGTTAGTGTTTGGGATGGTGAACTGTGTGTTGAGCTCACACTTGGTGCTTGACAGTGTGTCAAGCATTGATCATTACCCTTTTCCTTTGATGTTCCCATTACTCACGCTATTTACCGTGGGTTTTGGGAACTTAAAACACATAATGGACGTTTGGCCACAAGTCAGTTTCTGTGGCCCAATGTTTGTTGTGGTATCAGTTGGTTGGGCAATTGAATACCTCCGGTGACACATTTTGTGAACGGATCTGTTTTAGTGGGGTGAATTGAATTGAGGCCTAAATATCCTATTTAAATAAATGGGAATTATGAGTATATTTTTCTCTTTCTGTGGTGCAGTTGGTTTGCTTCAGATCCTAAGTACTGCAATTCATCTTAGTAGTACATCAGCTTCTTCTTGTTCATGTGTTTGCTTTCCTGGAAACATGTCTAATACAAATTAAGGAAAGTTACTATAATAACAGCCAGTGCTGAAATCTTGAAACAGAAACATCAGGATAAATAATGCATAGGGCTTACTTATTTTACCGGTTTACTAAATTAAAGCTGAGCAGTGCGTATATATGAAAAAATCTTTTGTAACAATGAAACGTGATATATGTTTCTGTAATATATTTATGAATATGAGTAACACAGAATCTGCACAATTCAATGTGGTTACAATAAAACATAATATACAATCAAAGATGCTAATCCTTCTAATTTAACCCTTCAGGGACCAGATGGGTATACAACAAATTGCAAAGGGTTAAAGAGACATGCTTAATGATGGTCACTGAGGTTATATAATGTAATATTCAGGAAATGTGTAAACTCATAGAGGACAAGTGTTAAATGTGAATAATTTTTTCAGAAGCAACACTGTAAGTAAAGCCTTATGAAAATATACCTCTGAGTAAAGCAACTCTTTATGGGGATGCAAAGACAAACAGAAAGCTGGGCTGTCAGTAGTGCTTATCTCTTTGTACCAATGACGTGCAAATAATATGTTATATAGCACTCACATTTCAGTGCAGCTGTTAGACAATTGTATACCTCTAAGCATCATAACAAGCATACAAAGATATTACACCCATCTCTGTTCAGGCTCACCAGTCATCCAGACTCTCCAATATACTGCTCCAGCCCTGGATGTTGAAATTTCCAAGGAAATCCCTCTATACACTGCTCCTCCATGGAAAACAAACATTAATTATAAAAAATAAAAGCGGCCTTTACAACGCGTTTCACAGCTACACGCTGCTTTAACAAGCAACTGGCCTTCAATACTGAACCACAATCAATGGAGCAGCTCATAATCGATACATTTAAATAGTTGGCAGATAATTCCTGTATGCTCAGCCAAGTCTTAATATGGTGTTCCATATAGATAAAAACTAAATTGACTGGACAAAAGGAATAGACAGCCAGTGATAATGGTGTCAGTGCCTTCAAGGAATATCGGTCGGTTATAACAGAGCATAACAGTGTATCGAAACATCTCGGACTCAAATATCTATACAGCATACAACATATAAAACACACAAATTGACTATCTGTACTCTCAAGAGTCAAGTGAATCGACCGGCTGAATAGTTGGAATGATGACAAATGAGAAACTAATTAACTATATAGTATTCAACTACAGAGATTAAAATAACAACAGATATATAGCTTATTCAATCAGCAAACTCACTTCCACTCAAAGGGAGACATACAATATTATAATACTCATACAAAATCTTATTGAATAACATTATACACATATCATCATATATATAGTATATATACTAGAGCATATTACTGTGCACATCAAACGTTTCAGATTTTCTACATATGGCTCATAAAAGTAGATGAAAAAATGTCACTATTCATATATTTGTCTGTTGCTATTGTTGTCTATGGAGAGCTTTAGTCTCAGACTCACTTACTCACTTACTCATCTGGTCACAAGAATAAAAGATAAGTTCAAATAATTAGAAAAATGAAAGTAGAGGTAGAGGTAGAGGATAATACAAAGGTATAAAGTAACATTTTTGAAATATTTTAACCCCTTAAGGACTCATGACATGCCCGGACCATCATAGGTAAACATGTGATAAGGACCCATGGCGATCCTGGCACGTCATGGATTTAAGGGCTCCCCGCTCGGCTAAACACCATTCGGGAAACCTTGAATCAGTTAGTAAAAAAAAAATGCTCAGTGGTCCTTAAGTGCCGGCCGCATGCAGCTGCTCCTTATGAGTTTAAGCCCACATAGAGGGAGATGTTCTAAATTGAGGTAAAAGTGATACAAATTCTCCAGTGAGATAAACTATAAAATCCCTGTTTTTCTGTTGTGTTGATACTCTAAAATCTCTCCAATTGGAAAAAGACACTCCATAGAATACATAGAAAATGGAGAGTTTCAAGGGGAATGTATGGATCTTCCAGCACAACTCCACTGGCATAAGCCTCCAACTCCAGTGACTAGGGATAAGCAAATCTTTGCACCTCAAAAGCAAAAAAAAAAAAAAGTACTATTGTGTGCAGGTATTCCAGTGAAAAGGGCAGTTTCTCAGTTTTCCCCCCTTTTTTCATTACGGTGAAATCAATCATAAAAATGTATTTCCCCACCACATACAGATTTTCCCCCAATATTACAGCCATACTATAGTATTAAAAGGGTATTAGTGTCCTTCATGCTGTCAGTCTGCTTGTGAGAAAAAAGGCACCAAATTTTGGATGTTAGCTACTGTAGGCCATCAGGCAGAGAGAGAAAGTTGGATTTAGCTGTTCTATGGGTGTCAATGTGAAGGTGGAAGAAAGTTTAAAAGTGTTGACTGATAAGTGACAGACAGCCAAGCAGGTGATCCCTCCTACTTGAGCTGGTTGAGCCTGGCTGAGACTCTACTCAGAATGAGTGATAGATATTACACAGATAAACAATGAGTCATACATTCAAGATAAGACAAATAGACAAGGTTTATTATTTGCTTGGGGAAGAGAGAGAGAGCAGCATAATTTTTTTTACTAGAGGCAGACAGGCAAAGAGAGTTGAGCTGGAGTTATTTGATATGACTACTGCTGGTAGACAGTAGTAATCTGCATGTTGGAGACATGAAGAGAGAAAGTAACATTTAAAAAGAAAAATGTTTTGACTGACAGTCAGCCCAATTCCTTTCTGAGGTGACTGAAACTCTGATGAATCTGAGTGAGTGACAGATACTTTGCAGACAGGCATAAATACATCATACAATCAAGGGGAAAACAGATAGACACACCATAGTTGACATACTGCATGTACTTATACACAGACACACACCCTGCAGTTGCTGTGTGATGCACTATACCATTTATTGCAGGTTGCTGATTCTAAAGCTAGGTATATCCTCACGTGTGACCATACTGTAAAAATTAAGATTGCAGTCAACATTGGAGAGAAAGAGAAAGTTGAAGCTGAAATTTTAACACTAGCTACTTGCAGCAGCAGACAGTCAAAGACAAGGGAGATTGTGTTTCTTGAAGTTGCAGTTGGTGTGGATGTGGTTTCATAGTAGACAGTGACAGCACAGTGACAACACAGACAGTTAAAAAACAAAACAAATGAAAAAAAGCAACTTTTCTTTGATAGGAGACAGAGACAGGCAGTAGATGCCTTGACCTAAGATGTGACTGAGACTGACAGTGACATATAACATAACATTTTTTCACACAGAAAACTCATCACACACTATCAGCTCTTTTGTGTACTTTAAAGTAAAATTCAGCACTACTTTCATTACGTACAGAAAACATAATGGGGGCCAGAAAACATAGTGGGGGCAGGGACAAAGAAGAAAGGAGTAGGACTGGAGGAGTGCATGGGCACATTGGCGGCAGTAAAGTCTTACTACAAAAAAACTGTGGCCGTGGTTGCTGTAGAGTGTGCAATAAATGATTCTGATCATCCTGTGGATGCTGTTTGTAAATGGGACCTGCAAAATTTCACCACAACCAGTAGTAATCCTAAACCTTTTAACAACACTAAAGATGAAGAGCTGTCACATTCTAGTGTTCCCGAGATGGATTTATCAGTGAGGCCAACTGATGCGTCACACATTGACAGTAAAGCCCCTACTCAAACTAGTGGTCGATGTTCAATAGCATACTATGAAAATAGTGGAGAGGAAGAGTTATCCTAATGATGATCTAATTATTGATGACATTGATTTAGAATATATTAGACTTGTGCGATTTGGTTCATCCACATTCGGATTTCGGACAAATATGGCTAATTCAAAGCCATTCGGACATGTCGAAAATCTTAGAGCCATTCGTTTTAAGAACCTGAATCCGAAACATTTCTGGGCAGAATTTCGGTACAAGATTCGGATATTTGGATGACGTTCTCCACGCGCGCGCTACTTTCCCTCCCTCTCTAATCCAATTAGCTTCTTTGTACTTTCTGTCCCTCTCTAGTCCAGTTAGCTTCTTCGTTTTATGATGGGGGTTGGACTAATGACATCACAGACACCCAGACAGCTCCTGCATTTCCTGTTAGTGCGCATTGCGTTGTTGGATCTTGGAGAGAGAAGAAGCATATAGAGAGAGTGACTGTTCAGTTGTTGTGTAGGCAGGCAGATAGGCATAGGCAGGCAGCCAGCATTAGTGCCAGTTATTGCCACTGACAGTCACCTTTGTTTCAGTGTAAAATCTGAAAATTCAACTTAGGTATTTGAATAATTTGCAGTGACACAATCTCACACTTGTGAAGGGACTGGGAGGCCTAGCAGCAAATGCCAACACAAGGGGGAATCATCATTGTTTAAAAAATTAAAAATACAACTTAGTAGTGTATTTTAAAAATTTGCAGTGATACCATCTCAGAGCTGTGTATTGACTAGGGGGCCTGCTGTCTCACTGCCACTGCAAGGGAGACTCATCAGTGTTCCAGTGTTTAAAAAATTAAAAATCCAACTTAGGAGTGTATTTGAATAATTTGCAGTGTGATACCATCTCAGAACTGTGTAGAGACTGGGGGGCCTGCTGTCTAACTGCCACCGCAAGGGAGACTCATCAGTGTTCCATTGTTTAAAAAATTAAAAATCCAACTTAGGAGTGTATTTGAATAATTTGCAAAGTGATACCATCTCAGAGCTGTGCAGGGACTGGGGGGGCCCACTGTCTAACTGCTATCGCAAGGGAGATTCATCAGTGTTCCAGTGTTTAAAAAATTAAAAATCCGACTTTGGAGTGTATTTGAATAATTTGCAGAGTGATACCATCTCAGAGCTGTGTAGGGACTGGGGGGCCTGCTGTCTCACTGCCACCACAAGGGAGACTCATTAGTGTTCCATTGTTTAAAAAATTCAAAATCCGACTTAGGAGTGTATTTGAATAATTTGCAGAGTGATACCATCTCAGAGCTGTGCAGGGACTGGGGGGCCCACTGTCTAACTGCCATCGCAAGGGAGACTCATCAGTGTTTCAGTGTTTAAAAAATTTAAAATCCAACTTAGGAGTGTATTTGAATAAATTGCAGAGTGATACCATCTCAGAGCTGTGTAGGGACTGGGGGACCTGCAGTCTAACTGCCACCACAAGGGAGACTCATCACTGTTCCATTGTTTAAAAAAGTAAAAATCCAACTTAGGAGTGTATTTGAATAATCTGCAGAGTGATACCATCTCAGATCTGTGCAGGAACTGGAGGGCCTGCTGTCTATGGACTGCAAGGCGTAGCAGCTCACTGCCAACGCAAGGGGAAATCATCATCGTTCCAGTTTTAAATTTTAAAATTCAGCTTACGAGTGCATGTGAAAAATTTGTATAGTGATACAGCCAGTCTGACAGTTGTCCTGTGGCCAGGTTGTAAAATTGTCAAAATATTATAGTACACTACCTACCTATCTATAATGGATTTGAGTCCTAGTGAACAACCTGATGTTTCTTGTCCTGGTACCAGCTGCAGTGACCCAGCAACCACCAACACTACCACAGTGATGTTGCATTCAAGCAGAGCTAGCAGCAGCAGGCAGGCAGGCAGGCAAAGAAGAGTACTAGTACTAGTCAGACTCAGCAGCAGAATTCAAAACAAAAAAATGAAAATAAGAAGGGAACTGCAGGTCATTCTACCTCTACTAGTAAGATAGAGAGGTCTAGCTCCTCTTCTAAGATCATGAAGTAGCCGTCACCTGTGTCTGGTCAGCTGTTTCATGATGATCCCTCCAGAACCACCTGCACAAAGACTAGTGTCACTGGCAGTTTAGTCACCACCTCCACTACAGCCAGTTGTATAAACCTAGGGACACCTAGCGTTGGTTGCGGTCAGTATCAACACAGGATTTTGTTGGGACCAGGTGGAACTCCACCTTAGATATGCTAGAGCGCATTCAGAAAAAGGCAATTCACACCATTTCATTGGCACTAACAGAACACTGGGCAGGGCTGACTGGGCCCTGATGGAACAGGTAGTGACAGTCCTTACACCTTTCCGTGCTTTGACGTAAATTTTGAGCAAAAAAACGTTAGCCTGGCAGAAGTTATTTCCCTCTTCACGCACCTCTCCTTAAAATTGGATGATTTCCTTGCCCATAGGGAACGCATGCCTTGTGCTGATGGTAATATACTTCCTGATGTTGCTGCCCTTCTAACGAGGCTGAAGAAGGAACTGACTTGGCGCATGGAAGAGCACATGGACAATTGTCCCAAGTTAATGCTGGCACTTACTTCCAATTCACTCACTGCCTGAAGGGAACAGTTGATACCGAGGATGTATGAGAGGCAAAGGAAAAACAGGAGGCAGTCAAACGAGGCAGGAGAAGATTCCGCAGATGAGCTGGAGGAGTGTGGTGGTCTTCTGGGACTAGTGATGAGCGAGCACCCCAATGCTCGGGTGTTCGGGTGCTCTGACCGAGCACCCCCTGAGGCTCGAGTGCTCGGCCGAGCACCCGAGCCCCATTGAAGTCAATGGGAGGACTCGAGCATTACACCAGGCACCCCCTGCTCTGATGAGGGGAGGGTGCCTGGTCCATAGGAAAAGGGCAGAAAAAGATGGAAACACTACAGAAATGGTTCAGGGACAGCATAGGGAGGATGTCTGGATGCACCTTGGACTCCAACATCGCTGCTGGGAACGATCTTTCGCCCGTAGTACGCCATTTTTACAGACTGACCATAAAACACACAAAAAGGAAAATAAAAACGACTTTAGGCGAAAAATTGTTACCAAACAATATTTGCTGTATATTTACTTGTATATCATCTGCAAATTCTCCCAAAAATTTCCTTGATTTTCGGAAGTGAGGCCATGATTAAGAGGGAAACGTGCGCAGAGGCAAATTCTCCCAAAAATTTCCTTGATTTTCAGAACTGAGGCCATGATTAAGAGGGAAACGTGCGCAGAGGCAAATTCTCCCAAAAATGTCCTTGATTTTCAGAACTGAGGCCATGATTAAGAGGGAAACGTGCACAGAGGCAAATTCTCCCAAAAATTTCCTTGATTTTCAGAACTGAGGCCATGATTAAGAGGGAAACGTGCACAGAGGCAAATTCTCCCAAAAATTTCCTTGATTTTATTGAACTGAGGCCATGATTAAGAGGGAAACGTGCGCTGAGCTGACCATCTAAAACATTATGGGTGAGGGTCTGCTGCAGAGCTGACCATCCTAAACATTATATGCGAAGGCCCGCTAGTGAGCTGACGCTATAAAACATTATATGAGAGGGCCCGCTAGAGAGCTGACCCAATAAAACATTATATGAGAAGGCCCGCTGGTGAGCTGACCTATATAAAAATTGGCAAACAGGGCCCGCTGGTGAGCTGACCCTATATAAAAATTATATCACAGGGCCCGCTGGTGAGCTGGCCCTATATAAAAATTATATCACAGGGCCCGCTGGTGAGCTGGCCCTATATAAAAATTATATCCCAGGGCATATGGAAGAGGAGGAGGAGGATGAGAAGATTAAGAGTCAACCATATACCCGTTTTTTGGGTGGAAGGGGTGAATGGGAATACAGAGTATTCCCATCATTGTAAATAACATATATAAAGTGAGTTTATGTTCCCCCGGGGCTTTCCTCCAGTGGAGTGGAGAAGTCAGGGGAAATCCAGGCCTTGTTCATTTTTATAAGTGTCAACCTATCAGCATTGTCGGTGGAAAGGCGGATACGCTTATGTGTTATGATGCCACCAGCAGCACTAAATACCCGCTCAGACAGAACGCTGGCGGCAGGGCAGGCCAGCACCTCCAAGGCGTAGAGTGCCAGTTCATACCACGTGTCCAGCTTGGACACCCAGTAGTTGTAAGGCACAGAGGGATCATTGAGGACGCTGACACGGTCTGCTACGTACTCCTTCACCATCTTCCAAAACTTTTCCCTCCTTGTGACACTAGGCTGCGCATCAGGGTGAGGGTGCTGGCGGGGTGTCATGAAGGTGTCCCACGCCTTGGAGAGTGTTGCCCTGCCTTTCTCGGAACTGCTGTGTGCTCCCCTTTTCTCCCCTTCTCGGTTGGCCAAGGTAGCACGTACTCTGCCGCCAGCGTTGTCAGATGGAAAATTTTGGAGCAATTTTTCGACAAGAACCTTCTGGTATTGCAACATTTTGCTTGTCCTCTCCACCGGAGGAATGAGAGATGAGAAATTCTCTTTGTAGCGGGGGTCCAGAAGGGTGAACACCCAGTAATCCGTGTTGTCTAAAATGCGTACAACGCGTGGGTCACGGGAAAGGCAGCCTAACATAAAGTCAGCCATGTGTGCCAGAGTACCAACAGTCAAGATTTCGCTGTCCTCACCAGGAGGATGACTCTCAATATCCTCATCCTCTTCCTCCTCTTCTGCCCACCCACGCTGAAGAGATGGAACTAAAGTTCCATGGCTACCCTCTGTAGCGGAGGCAACCGTGTCTTCCTCCTCCTCCTCCTCCTCCGCCTCCTCCAATTGTCGCTGAGAAGACGAAGTGAGGGTGCTCTGGCTATCACCTTGTGTAAGCTCTTCCTCCCCCATTTCCACCTCTTCCACATGCAAAGCGTCGGTTTTAATTGTGAGCAGCGAGCGTTTCAGTAGACACAGAAGTGGGATGGTTACACTGATAATAGCGTTATCGCCGCTCACCATCTGTGTCGATTCCTCAAAATTGCGTAAAACCTCGCAGAGGTCTGACATCCATTCCCACTCCTCACTTCTGATTACAGGAAGTTGAACGGAGAGGCGACGACCGTGTAACAGCTGGTACTCCACTACTGCCCTCTGCTGCTCACAAAGCCGGGCCAACATGTGGAAGGTGGAGTTCCAGCGCGTGCTCACGTCACACAGCAGCCGGTGAGCTGGCAATTGTAAGCGCTGCTGCAGCTTCAACAGGCCGGCCGAAGCTGTTGATGACTTACGGAAATGTGCACACACGCGGCGCACCTTGGTCAAGAGATCATGCACATTGGGGTAGGTTTTTAGAAATCGCTGCACCACTAAATTAAATACATGCGCTAGGCATGGTACGTGTGTGAGCTTGCCGAGCTCCAAAGCCGCCACCAAGTTACGCCCATTATCACACACAACCATGCCTGGTTGCAGGTTGAGTGGCGAGAGCCACTGCTCGGTCTGGTGACTAATCCCCTGCAACAGCTCTGAGGCCATGTGCTGTTTGTCCCCAAGGCAGATCAGCTTCAGCACGGCCTGTTGACGCTTCCCCACTGCAGTGCTACACTGCTTCCAGCTACTGGCTGATGGGGGAGTGGCGCTGTGTGTAGAGAATTCGGAGGTGGAAACGGAGGAGGAGGAGCCAATAACGTAGGTGCTGGTGGAAACCCTGATGGAGGTAGGGCCCGCAATCCTCGGCGTGGGTAGCACCCGTGCCATCCCAGGGTCCGAGTCGCTCCCAGCCTCCACGACATTCACCCAGTGTGCCGTCAGGGAAATGTAGCGTCCCTGGCCACAAGCACTTGTCCATGTGTCAGTCGTTAAGTGGACCTTCCCAGTAACTGCGTTGGTCAGGGCACGGGTGATGTTACGGGACACATGGTGGTGTAATGCGGGGATGGCACACCGGGAAAAGTAGTGGCGGCTGGGGACCGCGTACCGAGGGACAGCTGCTGCCATCAGGCTGCGGAAGGACTCAGTGTCCACAAGCCTAAATGGCAGCATTTCGATGGCCAGTAATTTTGAAAGGTGTGAGGTTAGTGCTATGGCCTGTGGGTGGGTGGCTGGGTACTTTCTCTTGCGCTCAAATGCCTGGGGTAACGACATTTGGACGCTGTGCTGGGACAGGGAAGTGGATGTGGTCGCTGATGGTGCTTCAGATGCTACAGGTGCAGGGCGGGAGGTATGCGGGCCTGCGCCTTCGACAGGCGATTGGCCGGCACCGAAAACAGGGGAAGAGGAGGCAGTGGTGTGGCCTGCAGACACAGATGGGCGATCCAGGCGTTCCTCCCACTTACTACGGTGCTTGGATGCCATGTGTCGGATCATGCTGGTGGTGGTGAGGTTTCTAGTGTTCATGCCTCGGCTCATTCTGGTGTGGCACAGGTTGCAAACTACAATTCTTTTGTCGTCCGCACTTTCCTTAAAAAAACGCCATACCGCGGAACACCTACCCCTTGGCAAGGTAGATTTACGCAAGGGGGTGCTCCGTGGAACATTTGCGGGCCGGTTTGGTGCGGTCCGCCTTCTTTCTGTAGCCACACCACTGCCTCTTCCAGCCTGTTGCGGTGCTGCAGATGGCTCACCCTCAGGACTGCTGTCATCGCTCGGCTCTACACCTTCCCAGGTGGGGTCAGTCACCTCATCGTCCACCAAGTCCTCCTCCACTTCCTCACTCTGATCATCCTCCTCAAGTCTTGATCCCACCACATACTCAGTCATTGACAACTGTATAACATTCTCCTCAACAAGGTCTTGAGACGGAAATAGTGGTTGATTTAATGGCAACTGTGTCTCATCATCATCATCCACTACTTCCTTTGACCTTAAATGCCGTTCACATCTGTCATCTTCTTGTGATTGGGTAGCCTCTAGAGGTTGTGAATCAGGGCACAAGATGTCATGTTCCTCTGCAAGCGTGCTTGGAGAGAGGGTCAAATGAAGGATTGGTGATGAGACGAGCTCCTCACTATATCCCAGTGTGGGATCACTTCTTTGACCAGACCGTGTATGGTGGGAGGAAGGATGATCAGAGTGAGGATTATGTTGACCAGACTCTTGGCTACTGAGAGTGGACTTGGTGGAAGACAGGGTGGTGCTTAACCGACTGGAAGCAGTATCAGCTGTCATCCAACCGACCACCTGTTCGCAGTGGTCGGACCTCGAGAGTGATGCCCTGCGACGCCCTGTAAAATTACACATGAAGCTAGGTATGGTGGATGTCTTTCTTTCTTGTGCTCTGGCACCAGGCACAGTTTCTCCGCGTCCTGACCCGCGCCCTGAACATTCAGGATCACGTCCACTTCCCCGTCCCTTTTTACCCGCCTTCTTCATCTTACACAGAATATGTGACTTTAATATTTGAGTTTGAAAACTTAACAGTATTTCTTATTATTCTGCAACTCTGCACAGTACACAGAATAGGCTGCTAAACGGCGGTGAAACACACTGAATGGAATATGTGACTTTAATATTTGAGTTTGAAAACTTAACAGTATTTCTTATTATTCTGCAACTGTACAGAGTACACAGAATAGGCTGCTAAACGGCGGTGAAACACACTGAATGGAATATGTGACTTTAATATTTGAGTTTGAAAACTTAACAGTATTTCTTATTATTCTGCAACTCTGCACAGTACACAGAATAGGCTGCTAAACGGCGGTGAAACACACTGAATGGAATATGTGACTTTAATATTTGAGTTTGAAAACTTAACAGTATTTCTTATTATTCTGCAACTCTGCACAGTACACAGAATAGGCTGCTAAACGGCGGTGAAACACACTGAATGGAATATGTGACTTTAATATTTGAGTTTGAAAACTTAACAGTATTTCTTATTATTCTGCAACTGTACAGAGTACACAGAATAGGCTGCTAAACGGCGGTGAAACACACTGAATGGAATATGTGACTTTAATATTTGAGTTTGAAAACTTAACAGTATTTCTTATTATTCTGCAACTGTACAGAGTACACAGAATAGGCTGCTAAACGGCGGTGAAACACACTGAATGGAATATGTGACTTTAATATTTGAGTTTGAAAACTTAACAGTATTTCTTATTATTCTGCAACTGTACAGAGTACACAGAATAGGCTGCTAAACGGCGGTGAAACACACTGAATGGAATATGTGACTTTAATATTTGAGTTTGAAAACTTAACAGTATTTCTTATTATTCTGCAACTGTACAGAGTACACAGAATAGGCTGCTAAACGGCGGTGAAACACACTGAATGGAATATGTGACTTTAATATTTGAGTTTGAAAACTTAACAGTATTTCTTATTATTCTGCAACTGTACAGAGTACACAGAATAGGCTGCTAAACGGTGGTGAAACACACTGAATGGAATATGTGACTTTAATATTTGAGTTTGAAAA